>BSBM01000269.1:3385000-3790000 GCA_027924585.1 Larix kaempferi
CCTAAATAACCTAACCCACAATCCTTAAAGTCCAAATACCTAAGACCTTACGCCTTAAGTCCTAAACCCTTAAATCCCTAGAATCCTTAACCCCCCTCTCTTTAGCCATTCATTTATCCACTTTTGAAGTATAGTCCAATGTATGCAAAAATTTTCGAAGTGGGGGAAGGTTTGGCATTAAATGGTGTAAATGTTGGTTAATCAATGGTGTAAATGATATGCAGGGGCGCACACGCATGTTTTAGCACGTACACGCTAATTACGCGTACGCGCTACAAAGACGCATGCTACCAAAAAACACGGGTTTTCTGTCTTTCGCGGGTTTCAAGCTCTTCCAGGTTGCTTATTGGCTCACATTCATTGATATTTTTTCCACTCATTTTTCTATTGAACACAAAATCACTCTTGGAATCTAACAAACATCTTTAGTGGTCTTGGAATCTAGTGGATACATTCAAGCTACCAGTTTCTATTGCAAGTGGAGATCATTTCTATAGGTATGGTGAATTGTAAATAATTCTTTTCTTTCACAAGATTTGAGATTCTCCCATGCCTTTTTGTTTTTATCATATGCCTACAGCAATATCCATGCATAGACAACAATGAATCTGACAAGAAGAATTCCCAAGTTCACATCTAAAAAAACTCATATTCACTAGACAAGATGAAGTATGCAATGTAAACCAAGAATTATTACCATGAATATATTTTGATTTCACACAAGGATGGTATGGATGAGGTTCTCTCTTGAGCCTCTTCAATTTGAATAAAACCCTAAGAAGCAATCATGGGAGAGGGTCCATATTGATTAGTTCATGAAATTTTATCCATGCTCTCATCTTCATGTTATGTGTATTTGATGTAGAAAAAGTATCAAACTATTCCCAAGGCATCTATAGCATAAACTCTTTTTCATTTGAAAAAAATACAAATAAATGGTTTAATAAACCTCCATCTTTTACACATTGTACACCATATAAAAACCTATAGCATAAAGTATTAAACTATTCCTCCCCCACACATTCCCATCTATGATGAGGTTCTCTCTTGAGCCTCTTCAACTTGAATAAAATCCTAAGAAGCAATCATGAGAGAGGGTCCATATTGATTAGTTCATGAAATTTTGTCCATGCTCTCATCTTCATGCTATGTTTATTTGATGTAGAAAAACTATCAAACTATTCCCAAGGCATCTCTAGCATTAACTCTTTTTCATTTGAAAAAAATACAAATAAATGGTTTAATAAACCTCCATATTTTACACATTGTACACCATAGAAAAACCTATAGCATAAAATATCAAACTATTCCTTCCCCACACATTCCCATCTATGATGAGGTTCTCTCTTGAGCCCCTTCAATTTGAAGAAAATCCTAAGAAGCAATCATGGGAGAGGGTCCATATTGATTAGTTCATGAAATTTTGTCCATGCTCTCATATTCATGTTATGTTTATCATAATGTTTCTTTAATATCGTGCCTTTGAGCTTGACTACTTGCCTCTACCTCATTGAATTCTCCTTCCTTGGGGGAATTTGCAACCTCCTCATTGTGTAATTAGTAAACTTATTCTCTTTACCTTATTTGATGTAGAAAAACTATCAAACTATTCCCAAGGCATCTCTAGCATCTCTAGCTAGGAAAAACACTAGTTTCTCCATTCTACACTTGACCAACCATCATCTAAATTGATTGGAATTGTAAGGGATAATGATGTTTATTCGGACACAAATGAACCAACATTGTCTGTAGTTGTATGTGTTAATTTGTAAAGTAGTAAGTTATGTTGGAATGTGTCAATTTCATTGTATAATGGAACTGATATCTTATTTGTTGTTTCTTTTGCAAGGGTAGGCCTCATAGTTTTGTTAAAGAGACTTTTGGAGATGGGAGACTCACATAACAAAACAAAAAAATATAGAAGGAATTTGCTCTTTGAAAAGGTCAATGACTTAAGAGAAAAGGCTAGGTTGGCAATGGAAAGAGTGAGACATGTTCTTGTCATTGCCCCAAATCCTGCCACTGATCTTAACACAGTTGTTGACATGACAACCTCTTGTTCAAAACCACAGGTAAAGCGGTCACGTCCAATGGACCCAACTCAAATTCCAACATCAACACAATCTCCAACCAACAATCCATCAACGAGTCATGCCGAAGTTCCACACAACACATGAATATTCGGAGATGTTGCATGTATAGAGATAGACATACAAGCAGTGCTTAATTTGCAGTCTCCCCAAGAAGAACACAACCATGTCGAGCGCACTCCCTTTATGGCCCAATGTGTAAACGAATCACCACAACAAACGAGCTCTGGTATTCATGTCTCATGTCCACCTTCCCTACCTCGACTGTCTAGTGCAAGAATAAAAACTCCTATACATATTCATGTGGATGAAAGTGCTCTATCGGGCCTTGAAGGTAAGTTTCCAAAATGCACTATTGAATGGCAATGCAACAAAATTGTGAAAGAATATTTTGAATCCAAAGGTGATGCAGGTAAATGTCAATTATTGCTATGTTTGTTAAAGTCACATTGTTTAGCTATTGTTAGGAGAATTTTGGGCATAAAGATGGTTAAAATTTCAGAGGCTAGCAGTCATACTGTTAGAAATCTCCAATCTACATTTAATGCGATTGGGAAGACGCCTCGTACAAAAGATATTTGTGCGGCTCGTCGTGTGTTAGCGGAATCAGTTGTAAGCAAGTCCACAAGGCAACATTGCCTGCTATCACACACTTCTCACATACTTAAATTAAATACAAAAACTATTAAAAAGTACTTTGTTATAAGAGAAAATCTTATCACTCTAGGTGGAAACGATTGTTGGGATTTTTTTGGTAGGTTTCCTCGTGGAGATAGGAAGCTAATTGATGTCGTGAAGGAGTTAGTACAAAATTTTTGGCATGATCATACTAGACCTTCATCAAACCAAAGAGATGTGCTAAAGCTAAGAAAATATTCTACTGAACGTGAACCCTATGTTAAACACTTCCTTGACACTACACAGACTGAACTCTATGAGAGATTCAGGAATGAGCACACACAATTGAACCTAGGCCAAAGGTCCTTTGAGAAATGCAATCCATGGTACGTTCGTATATGCATTGATCGGAACACCTCTTGTTGCAGATACCACGTAGAATATGAATATTATTATGACACATATAAACATATATTTTGTGATTTGCATATTAACATTGTGCAGGGCTACAATGAATCCATACTACCACCGAATGCATCAAGAGACTTTAACCACAATATCATGTGTCCAAGGCCCGAAGGACAAAAATATTATGAAAAATCGTGTCTATATGGGACATGTTCTAGGTGCAATGAGTTTTCTCTTTTGAACCATTGCATTCATGAAAGCGAGGAGAACGAATTTGGCAGGATGGGCGTGGAGATGCAGAGCTTCAAGTACATAATCTATCAATTAGATTGTGCCAGGGAAAGTAAAGAGATTTCATTAGTGAAGTCACAGGTACAAATGAATATTGCATATTTTTCATATTACACGTTCAATTTATGACATATACATTTTTCCAAAGGCCACATTGTAATATCCGAGATGCAGAATCCATATTTCAATGGTGCTCTGCAACAATGTCAGACCGAGCATGAGATCAACAAACATCATCAGTTATAGGACTTGTGGTAAGAAATTTTTGGCAAGTGGTTGACATAGATCGATCGCGTTCCTATAGTTGTGGCACAGTACAAGTAACACGTGGATTTCATTCAGTTCGAAGCTCAAACAACCCCTTATTTGAAATATGGACGCGAAAACTTGCTTACTTTTGTAGCCTTTGCAGCAGTAGCAAATGGGATGAATGCAAATGCATGGACTGGGTTGATGAATGGGATCATGTGTCACTTGCAGTAGACCAATGTGTATTTGTTGAAACAACCTAGTTAGAGGAGGGTCAGTCAGCGATTTCAACAGACTACGACCATATCTCAGATCTTGTACAACCAGGACACATATACGTAGTTGTTTCCCCGAAAGACAATGAATGGAGCATGGATTATTGGTTGGGACGATGCATCCAAGGTAAGAAAACCCTCTACGAATAATTAATCGACGATGAAGGCAATGAATTTCCTATTGGCTCGATGGTGGTTAAGGAGGGATATCTTACACTAGATGGGAAGTCAAGAAATACTAGTGGGAATGTATTCATGGATTATAGACCAGGTTCAGTGGTGTATCACTTCACAAACTTGATCGTTGGCACAAACATCCATCTACAGACAATTTCAAGCAAGAGCTCAACCAAGGTACACTACTACCTACCTCATTCAGATCATGAGAGATTTATGGATACAATTAGTAACAGAGAGGATCCAGATGGATTTATTGAATGAGGTCATTCAACTTTACATAAGAGAAAGAATTGCATCAAAGAATGTTATGTTCTACATCGAGGTATGTGTAGTTTTATGTTATTTTGTTGGTACATGCATTTTTTGTTGATACATACATACATACATACATGTCTTTTCCATACATACATACATACATACATGTCACTAACACTTGTCATGCTTTCCAAATTCACTTTGTTTGTTTGCCTAGTCAACAACATTTGTCATCCTTCCTCCATGTCAACAAGTCATCCTCATCATGCATGTCAACAACATCTGTCATGCTTGTTTGACATGATCTCATGCTTGCTTGATCTTTGCATCATCATATTGTTGTCCTTGTCATACTCCTTTTTCATCCTATCAATCTTGCTTACCTTGGCATGCTCCTTTGTTGAGTCATCAACACTTTGTCATTAATGTACTATTGTCCATTGCTTGTCCTTCATGTCATCTTTTCCTTCTTCCATGTCATCATTTCACCCTTTGTTGTTAATGTTTAGAAACCTAATCTATCCTTGGAAGCACTAATATAACCCTACAAACCTAATCTATCCCTAGAAATCCTAGAAAGCTAAACTAACCCTAGAAACACTAATTTAACACTAGAAAACTAAGCTAGAATACTATAAACCTAATCTAGTCCTAGAAACCTAAACTAGCCCTAGAAACACTAATCTCACCCTAGGAAACTGATCTAGAATCCTAGAAACCTAATATAGCCCTAGAATCCGTGAACCACCACACGTACCCTCAATAGGGGGTATTTGGACTCCAAGTGGGATAGGATCACTATTAGAAGGGTTTGTATATGAGGGGTGGGTCTCAAATCCTTGGCCATGGCTATTGTGTTAGTTTTTTGTTGCTTTGAGACGTTCTCCTAGGACAAGTGAGGATGAGTGTTGAAGGAGATTCCTTTTATATTGGGAAAGCCACATGGAATAGAATACCTTATACTAGTATGATAAATTCTTTACAATTATGACAATGAATAGATTCTCTTTTTCTGCGTAAGGTTATGTTATATTTTTTCATAGTTATGGCATATTACTCTTAGACATTATGACACATTTATGATGAGAATTACACATGCTAATAAATAAAGGACATAATCTCTTCTCATGCAAACTCTAGCCATGTCTCTTCCCCTTATCTTCACCAGTGGTTATATCTTCATGATTCCTAACATATAACTCCTAGAGTTTCCTCAGCAACCCTATAATCTCTAGGACATCTAGGAATCCCTCATTGGCTTCAACAACAAGATTATGTTAATCAATGTCTCCCCACTAGCCTGATTATCTTTATTAGGGTTTAAAAACCCTACCCATGTCATGTCACACAAGTACAACACTAGAGAACTCAACTTAAAGAATCCAAGTCTACATGTCCATCTTGGTATTTCAATCCTCAAACCCTAGGTCTTATACTCTAGCATCAAACCCTAATATGCATTTGGTTGGTGATAAGAATGAGATTCTTTACGTTGGGATTGAATTATTTCAATATTTAGGCCTCTAACACCTCTGCAACTTCTTCCACTACCATGATCTCATATTTCAATGATGTCAATGGCTTGTGATTATGAGATACAAAGGTTCCAGTCATCTCCAAGACCTTAAATTTTCCTTGCAAATAAATATAAATATTTATTTTTCTTGGAACGTTGGGGTACATGCAAGAGCACATGAACATGTTAATATGAGATATCTCATGCAAACCCTAGCCATGTCACATCACAAAAGTATACTACAATATAACATTATTTCTAGCATCCAAGGCTACATGTCCATCCTAGTATTTCAATCCTCAAACCGTAGATCTTATACTCTAGCATTGCACAAGAGAAATATCTACAAGAACATCCAACATGTCTATCTTTCCATTATCTTCTCCACTAGTTATATCTTTGTGATCCATAAAATGTAACTCCTAGGGTTTACTCATTAACCCTATAATCTCCATGATAGATAAGAATTACTCATTGGATTCAATAACAAGCTTATGTCAATCAAGCTCTCACCACTAGCATGATTTTCTTTCTTAGGGTTTACAAACAGTAGCCATGTCACATTACACAAGTACATGGCAAGACAACGCTATTGATAGCACCCAAAATCATGTTAGGCATTAGCTCCACTCTGCATATCTTCTATTAGGGAAATGACCTTAGTGTTAGAACAAGATGCTCAACTTTTGAACTAATTTGTCACTTTCTCAAAATTACTTGGAATTTCCCTTGTGAGGCCTTTTACTTGGGGTTCCCAATTATCTCACATACTCTTAGACCATCAACCATGGGCACACAAAAAATCTCAACTCTACTCTCCTTCGGTGGATATCACACACATATAATGTAAATCAATCCTTGGCTTTGCAAGAAATGTGGTCCATCTAGCTTACCCACAATGAACGTATATGTTAGAATATTTTAGCATGCCCTTAGAAAATCTTTTATATACTTAAATATGATAGGAGGAAACACATAAATCCAAAGCCTATGAAACCTCAAAGAGTAGAGTTTCACCTAGTCACAATCACTTTTGTGCTTTAGTGAATTTGCATGGAGCCTCAAAAAAATATCCCAGTTCCTATATTAGATTTAGTTGCATTGAAAACTTATCATGCATAAACCAAATCTGTAAACTCACTTTTACAACAATTATAACAATAGTAAAACAACCCTTAACTTATTCAATGATGATGTCAAATCACTCAACAAATTATCTTTTACTTATGGTAAATTAGCAATACATATATAACTATAAATTACAATTCAATAACATGCATGAGAGCCTTATCACAACGCTAGTACAATTCACTAGCTCTCCAAAACACTAGCTAGGGAAAATAGTGAAATCCCTAGCTGAACCAAGGAGATATAACATGCATGAATCACTAAAACAAGTCGTCCAATGCAATACATATGCTTCTCTTCTTCTTATTTAGAAAATGCACCTAGGGTTTCATAAAAAAACCCTAATCATAAACATCTAGGGGATGTAACCCTATAATCTCAGAAGTATCAATCTCAAGCCAAGTTGTCCTCCCTAGACTTAAGATATCCTCCTAGGGGTTTTTTCATGAACCATAGCGAATTCCTCCATGAAGATAATTACATAAAACAATGTGATATTGATGGTATGAGAAGGAATAAATCCTTATTCTATATATCATTGCAATTGGAGGTCTCCTCTAGTGTTGACATCCAAAATCTTGTTAGGTGTTAGCTCCGCTCTCCATGTGTTCTACTAGGGAAATGGCCGTAGTGTTAGAACAAGATATTAGTAACCTTAGTGATCACAAGTCTTCAAAAATGTGAAAGAGAGGTGATCCAAATTCACTCAAGGGGGTCATTTCTCATATGAAGGCTCCTGGGCATGCGTGGCTACCGTGGACGCATCCACAATGGAAATATGCACCTATGGGAGCCGACGGAATCCAAGTCCGCTCGTCGGTTTGGGTTCTGTGGCCCCGGAGCAAATCCTCAAAGTTTTCCTGAATAACCTCGGGGTGCTCAAAGAAAATGCCCGTATCAACCAAAATGTGGCTCATTTCACAAATCCATTGATTCTGATAGATCTAGGACATCGGGTTTCATCTAGGGGACCCCCCACACCGTGCCTCAAAGTCCCGAAAACGGTGCCAATGTGCCATCTCCGGAGCTAGGGTTTGGCTTAGTGAGGGCCATACCAAATCCACTCAAGGGGGTAATTTCTCTTTCGAATGCTCCCAGGCGTGTGTGGCCACCATGGACATGTCCACAATGACCACTTGCACCTGTGGGAGCCAACAGAATCCAAGTCCGCTCACCAGTTTGGGTTCCGTGACCCCGGAGCAAATCCTCTAAGTGTCCTTGAATGGCCCCGGGGTGCTCGACGAAAATGCCCGTAGAACCCAAACCGTGGCTCCGGTATTGAATCCCTCACTTCCTATGGATCTGGGATACCGGGTTTCAACTAGGGGACCCCCCAAACCATTCCTCGAAGACTCAAAAACGGTGCCAATGTGCCATCTCTGGAGCTAGGGTTTTGCTTAGTGAGGGCCATTCCAATTTCGCTCACAGGGCCATTTCTCATCCAAAGGCTCCTGGGAATGCATGGCCACCATGGACACATCTACAATGTCCATATGCACCTGTGGGAGCTGACGAAATCCAAGTCCGCTATCTGGTTTGGGTTCCATGGCCTGAGAGAAAATCCTCAAAGTGTCCCTGCATGGCCCCGGGGTGCCCGATGAAAATGCCCATTGCACCCAAACCGTGGCTCCATTCATGAATATGTCAATTCCAATGGATCCGGGATGTTGTTTTTCATCTAGGGGACCCCCCACATCGTGCCTCGAAGTCTCGAAAACAGTGCCAATGTGCCATCTCCGGAGCTAGGGTTTTGCTGAGTGAGGACCATTCTAAATTCGCTCAAGTGGGGCATTTCTCATACAAAGGCTCCCAGGCGTACGTGGCCACCATGGACACATCAACAATGGCCACTTTCACATGTGGGAGATGAAGGAATCCATGTCCGCTCGCTAGTTTGGGTTCTGTGGCCCCGGAGCAAATCCTCAAAGTGTCTCTGAATGGCCCCAGTGTGCCCGACGAAAATGCCTGTAGCACCCAAACCGTGGCTCCGTTTGCCAATCCGTCCATTTCAATGGATCCGGGGCATTGATTTTCAGCTATCCCCCCCCCCCATATCATGCCTCTAAGTCCCGTAAACAGTGCCAATGTACCATCTCCGAAGCTAGGGTTTTACTGAGTGAGGGCCATTCCAATTCGCTTAAGGGGGGCATTTCTCATCTAAACCCTCCCAGGTGTGCGTGGCCACCGTGGAAACATCCACAATGGCCATGGAAACATCCAAAATGGCCACGTGCACCTATGGGAGCCGACGGAATCCAATTTCGCTTGCCGGTTTGGGTTCCGTGGCCCAAGAGAAAATCCTCAAAGTGTCCCTGAATGGCCCTAGGGTGCCCTACGAAAATGCCCATTGCACCCAAACAGTGACTCCGATCGTGAATCTGTCGATTCCAATGGATCCAGGACACTGGTTTTCAACTAAGGGACCCCCCAAATCATGCCTAGAAGACTCGGAAACGGTGCCAATGTGCCATCTCTGGAGATAGGGTTTTACTCAGTGAGGACCCTCACTAAGCAAAACCCTAGCTCCAGAGATGGCACATTGGCACCATTTCTGAGTCTTTGAGGCATGGTTTTGCAGGGGGGATAGATGAAATCTAGTGCCTCAGATCCATCGAAATTGACGGATTTTCTACCGAAGCCATGGTTCGGGTTCTACGGGCATTTTCGTTTGGCACACCAGGGCCATTCAGGGAGACTTTGAGGATTTGCTCTAGGGCCACGTAACCCAAACCGGCAAGTGGACTTGGATTTTTTCAGGTCCCATAGGTGCAAGTGGCCATTGTGTACATTTCCACAATGGTCAGACACGCTCGGGAACCTTCGGATGAGAAATTCCCCCCTTGAGCAAAATTGGAATGGTCCTCATTGAGCAAAACCCTAGCTCCGGAGATGGCACATTGGCACCGTTTCCAAGTCTTCGAGGAATGGTTTGGGGGGTCCCATAGATGAAACCCAGAGTCTCAGATCCATTGGAATCGCGATCGGAGTCATGGTTTGGGTCCAATAGGAATTTCCGTCGAGCACCCCGGGGCCATTCCTGGACACTTTGAGGATTTGCTCCAGGGCCACTGAACCCAAACTAGTGAGCGGACTTGGATTTTGTCGGCTCCCATAGGTTTTTATTTTCATTTTGGACATCTCCATGGTGTCCACACACGCATGGGAGCATTCGGATGAGAAATGGCACCCCTGAGCAAATTTGGAATGGCCCTCACTAAGCAAAACCCTAGCTCCGGAGATGGCACATTGAAACCGTTTCTGAGACTTCGAGGCATGGTATGGGGGGTCCCCTAGCTAAAACCTGATGTCCTGGATCCATCGGAATCGAGGGATTTGCGAACAGAACCACGAATTGGGTGCTACGGGCATTTTTGTCGGGCACCCTGGGGCCATTCAGGGACACTTTGAGGATTTTCCCCAGGGCCACAGAACCCAAACCAATGAGTAGACTTGGATTCCATTGGCTCCCATAGGTGCATATTTCCATTGTGGACGTGTCCACGGTGGCCAAGCATGCCCGGGAGCCTTCAGATGAGAAATGGCCTCCTTGAGCGAATTTGGACTGGTCCTCACTAAGCAAAACCCTAGCTCCAGAGATGGCACATTGGCACTATTTTCGAGACTTTGAGGCATGATGTGGGGGGGACCCTAGCTGAAACCCGACATCCCAGACCCATCAGAATCGACGGATTCATGAACTGAGCCATGTTCTAGGTGCTACGGGCATTTTCATCGGGCACCCCAAGGTCATTCAGGGACACTTTGAGGATTTTCTCTAGGGCCACAGAACCCAAACCGGTGAGCAGAATTGGATTCCATCGGCTCCCATAGATGTGTATTTCCATTTTGGATGCGTACATGGTGGCCATGCACTCCAAGGAGCCTTCGAATGAGAAATGGCCCCCTTGAGCGAATTTGGAATGGCCTTCACTAAGCAAAACCCTAGATCTGAAGATGGCACATTGACACCATTTCCGGGACTCCGAGGCATGGTGTGGGGGGCCCCTTAGCTGAAACCCAACACCTTGGATCCATTGAAATCAACGGATTCATGAACGGAGCCACGGTTTGGGTGCTACGAGCATTTTTGTTGGGCACCCCGGGGCCATGTAGGGACACTTTGAGGATTTGGTTCGGTGCCATGGAACCCAAACCGATGAGCGAAATTCGATTCCGTCGGATCCCACAGGTGCATATTGCCATTTTGTTTGTGTCCACAGTGGCCATGCATGCCCGGGAGCCTTCGGATGAGAAATGGCCCCCTTGAGAAAAATTGGAATGGCCCTCACTAAGAAAAACCCTAGCTCCGGAGATGGCACATTAACACCGTTTCCGAGACTTTAAGGCACGGTGTGGGGGGTCCCCTAGCTGAAACCTAACACCCCGGATCCATCGAAATTGACAGATTTATAAACGGAGCCATGGTTTGGGTGCTACGGGCATTTTCGGTGGAAACCCCGGGCCCATTCAAGGACACTTTGAGGATTTGCTTCGGCGCCACAAAACCCAAACCGGCGAGCGGACTTGGATTCCGTCGGCTCCCACAGGTGCGTATTTCCACTGTGGACGTGTCCATGGTGGCCACGCATGCTCAGGAGCCTTCGGATGGGGGGTCCACTAGCTGAACCCTGGCGTCCCAAATCCATCGAAATCGACAGATTCATGAATGGAGCCACGGATTGGGTGCTACAATCATTTTCGTAAGTCACCTCAGGGCCATTCAAAGACACTTTGAGGATTTGCTCCAAGGCCATGGAACCCAAACCAGCGAGTGGACTTGGATTCCGTAAACTCCCACATGTGCATATTGCCATTGTTGATGCATCCACGGTTTCCATGCATGCCAAGAGCCTTCGGATGAGAAATGGCCCCCTTGAGCGAATTTGGAATGGCCCTCATTGAGCAAAACCCTAGCTCTGGAGATGGCACATTGGCACCATTTTCAGGACTTCAAGGCACGGTGTGTTGGGTCCCCTAGCTGAAAACCAACATCCTAGATCCATCGGAATCGACAGATTTGCGAATGGAGCCACGTTTTGGGTGCTATGGGAATTTTCGTCGGGAACCCCGAGGCCATTCAGGGACACTTTGAGGATTTGCTCCGAGGCCATGAAACCCAAACCGACAAGCGGAATTGGATTTTGTCGGCTCCCACAGGTGCGTATTTCCATTGTGGATGCGTCCACAGTGGCCACACACTCCCAGGAGCCTTCGGATGAGAAATGGCCTCCTTGAGTGAATTTGGAATGGCCCTCACTGAGCAAAACCCTAGCTCCGGAGATGACACATTGGCACCATTTCCGGGACTTCGAGGCATGGTGTGGGGGGTCCCCTAGCTGAAACCCGGCATCCCGGATCCATCGGAATCGATGGATTTGCTACCGGAGCCACATTTGGATGCTATGGGCATTTTTGTCAGGCACCCCGGGCCATTCAAGGACACTTTGAGGATTTGATCTGGGGCCACGAAACCCAAACCGACAAGTGAACTTGGATTCCGTCGGCTCCCACAGGTGCAAGTGGCCATTGTGGATATTATATATTTTAAATCACCTCAAATCTTAATATGTTGTAAATATTATATTAAATAATATTTTAAAATTTATTAAGAAATATCTATTATTTATATTTAAATTTGTCAAGCTTTTGAGTTTCATGATAGTGCCACCATTGTGGAGAGGGTGAAGAGGTAGTGTTACTTGTAGGACGATTAGGACATATTGGAGGAAGTATCTAAAGGGTGCATAGGGTTTAGTGCTAGGGTTTGGGTGAGGGTTAGGGTTAGAGTTATAAAAAGAAATTGAATCAGGTCATTTCTCTAATGTACATTTTATATTAATGGTATGGCTTGGTCTAAGGTGGTGCTCTCAAATAGCTATTTCATTATGAAATATTTAACAAGACATGAATTAAATTTAAGATAACGGTTTCTTTAGAATCCTAAATTTAGTCAGAGATTAGTAAAAACCTCTATGTATTGTTGTATATTTTGTCTATAATCCTATCACAATTGGAACCACCTATTTATTAAGTTTGATTCATAACCTAGAGGATAAAAATTGTCTTTTCAAAGACTAACACAATACATCCCATGTAATGTGTCATGGTAAAGATCACTAGTGGATTGTTCCTCATTGAATTTGTTGTAGATATTTGTAGTGTGGGACTGGCATAGGCTTGGACAAGTCCCTCTAAGTGGTTATCTATAGGAATCAAGCATCAATCTTCAACCATAAATGAGCACGTTTTAAAATAAATTGTTAGGATACATATCTAAGAGTCTAGAAGATCTCTATGCATTTGTCCACCAAATTTGGTCAAGGAGATTCTGGTATCTAGTTAGAATATATTAGTGGAAACCCTAGGTTGATGACATGATGCTTTGATAACGGCACTAAATCTAAAAAGTAAACCTTATGCTAAATAGATTCAAGTAGGGTAAATTCCAAAGAGATTGAGTTGCTATGAGAAAAAGTTGTTGGAGGAAAATGGGACATCATAGAGGAGGTTTAGAAGATGACGCAACACAATAGATGATTTTGGGTGGGAGAGTAGCCTCCAAAAACCCAAAATCTAGCTAGATTTGGGTGAGCATTGAGCATGGGGAACCAAATCTATGAATATGTGTATTGTTAAATATAATTTTGTTGGGTGAAGCCAATAACCAACATAATCAACATAATATAAGAGTTTTTTGGGTTGGGGATATACCTCAAGGTACCCAAACAATGAAAAACGTTTGGGTGGTAACAAAACCAAGAGAACAAAAAATGTTGAAGAGGACATGTGGAGTGGGAGGTCGACCTCCAAAAACTCAAGAATTGACATGAGTGAGGTAGGTCTAAAGCAACTTCTCTCATACAAAATGACAGAAGTGGTAGGTAGGTCTCTAGGTCTCTAAAGCAACTTCTCTCATACCAAATGAGGTAGGTCTAAAGCAACTTATTTTGGGGAGTGGTGTTGCATTTTGAAGTTCCCTTGTGTTAGGATATCTCATCATTCAATTATGTACTTTGCATGCATGCATTTGCATGCATCCACATGCATCCCAGTCACTAGTTTGATGCCTCCAACACTTAGTCCCTAGTGTGCCAGCACCCGAGAGCTTCCTTCCACTCATTTTTATCCCTCCTAGTGCTTAGCGCGCCCAGCATGCATCTACCACTTGAGAGGGGTGCCTTTTCTCACCTACCACTCCAGTTCACTTCAGTTAGCTAGTTGTCTTTCCTTGATTTGAGGCTAGACTGACTCCTAACTGCTGTTATCACTCTGATGGACCTCCAGTGAGACTTGACTACCTATTCTGACTCTAGTTAGCTCCTCATGCACCCTCCACTGAGCCTCCTTTCCTACATTAGTGCCATATCCATCAGTTACACTTATTACACTCAACTAGACTTGGTTTGAGACCTGGCTGACAGTTACTTATGCATTGATGACCACCAATGATTGATGATGAGGACTCTTAGTTGGAGCCAAGCTATTCCATGCAGTATATTCGAATGACCTCCTTGGCTAATTCGAATTGCTCACTCATTGTGACAGTATTGTATTGTAATTCTACTATTCTGAGTTATAGAGCACTGATGCATCTCTCTTGCACAATTTTTACTCCAATCTTTTTACATCATTGTGATTGATTTTATTGTTCAATAGATCTGCTGTGACTAATTTTACACCTTGGTCATTCTGTTCTAGTTGCATTGTTGGTTTTGGCTATTTGTTCCCAATGTTAGGAGTTTTTCTTTTTTTTTTCTTTAAATTGTGTGTAGAGCTCTAGGCATCAATGGCTGATGGGTGTTTCCATCCACATAAACAATCCATATTAGCTATGTAATGATCCCATCACAAAATGCATGAGTATTAAATCAAACAAATTGAGAAGCAAATGCAACACATACTCTTTCTAACTATGCAATTTGAACAATTGAGCATTAAGTGTATCGAAACATATAGTGTGGAGTTGTGAGACTCCATCAAGGCCATAAGGGGTGAGATTCCAAAACAGGTTGGTTCCAATTTGTTTTCTGAGATACGCTGTAAATAAACACGTCAATTGAGCATGAGATGAGACAAGTGCAGGCAGAGTTTCTACAAAACTAGTGAAGAGTTGTTAAAGGAAAACCTTGTACCCATACTAACCATTACCAGGACATATTGTGGCTGGATTGAAGTTGTATGTCTTGCATTTTGAGCAATTATTTGAGGAAGTCTTCTCTTCTTTATATCACAAATGTTGTTAAACTACAATAGTTCAATTTTCATTACTCATTTGATTCTTTGGTACTAGTCAGTTAGTTGGACAGTTTCTATGATGGAAAAGTTTTTCTTCGTGTTTCTCTTTCACACATATTTAAAAAGTTATTGAACTTATTGCAATCATGTGACACATATTTAAAGAGTTATTGACCCTCTTGCAACTAGGTGAGCAATATGGAAAGGTTTTTGGTTTTCTTATGGGATGTCATAAGCTTCTTTATCATTTATTATTTCATATTTCAAAATTGTTGTTATATAATTCTTTGTTTCGACCATTGTTCTTTCTATGCTCATTTATGAAAACATTTGGAAGACATTCATGTTAATGTAGACTCACATGTACATGTTATCAACTTTGCTTATCTATAGTTTGAGTTTACTTTTAATGCAGACTCACATGTATATCGATGTGCTTGATGTGTGAAAAAGTGTAAGATGCAAGACCCATTCAAATACAAGGGACTCATATTGAGGTCACTTGGTGTCTAGAAATAACATCTATATGTATGTGAAAACTTTGCCATAACATTGTTATTGAAGACAAAATCATGTATGCGAAATTGTAATCAAAGACAAAGTCATATAGACAAGTGTAGATCCATCTATTAATACGCAAAAATGATCCAATCATGTACACTTTTTGGAAAAATGGAACATCGTTCCCAACGTCTATATAATGGAAACTCGTGCCCTATACAAAATATGGGAACTCATGCCCTATACAAAATATGGAAACTCGTGCCCAAAATGCCACATCATGGCTAGTGTACATAGGAGGGCTTCTCAATCCTCCTGCCCACCCTCGGAGCTCCTAGGTGCATCTCCAAAATCGATCTTCCTCTTCTTCGTGCTAGAGGAAGCTGGGTCCTTCTAGCGACTTGGACCACATCCCCCTGTGCCCTGAAATGAAAACAATAATATGTCAACTTTTCCTGGCAATTATACAAATATAAAATATAATTTAAAAATAAAAATAGTTTTCAAATCTTAAATAACTCACCGCATGCGAGACTGTAAGTCGTGAGGGGGTCTCTCTCCTCCGTGCTCCAAGTATCTCAACAATGCCACCCTGCAACATTTAGAACAATCAGATAAATGATGAAATTAGATGCATATAGTAATTTTCGTTAAAATTGAACAATATTTTCATAAACTAGTCAATCTCACCGTGAACACAACCGGCTGGTCTTCGGGGCTGGCGGATGGAGAAATCGGCTGGACAACCTGCTCCGATGCTACGGTAAAGGGTATAGGAGAAAATGTAGCCACATCGATGGTGGCTACACCACTGGGGGCACAGTGGAAGGAGAGATGGAAGAAGGAGGCATGGTCTGGCATGGGCAAAGTGGAGATGCATGTCTAGGGTGATAAACCCCAACTACCTATAGTATGGATGGGGCCACCGTGGAATGGGAAGCGAGTGTGGTGGGGGAATGTGGGGGGGCGAGGTATGTGTTGCGGTGGATGGATGGGTGAATTTGGATGGGTGGTGTATCGTGGTCGGATGGGGGATGGTGGAAACATGAGAAACTATACATGAGGTGGTGGAAAGGTTTGGATGGGGTGATGGGACGCAGGATATGAAACGGAAGGGGGATCTGGATGGAAGTGTGGTGTTGGATAGGAAGGGGGGATGGATGGAAAGGGGTGGGGAGGGATGCATGGAAGGGTCTTGTATTCCAGGGGATACAACTGGCTTATACGGTGGCCAAAAGGCCAGGGAGGGAGGAATAAAGACAATGGCAAGCCGAGGTGCTCGCACCTGCATAGACATTTATAACCTCATAGTTTAATATAGAAAAATATAAATATACACAGACAAGTCATCATATTTGAAATTAAATTTATGCTTAAATACACACGATACCTGCACACGTGGAGATCTGTTGATCCCCTATGGCAATGGCTGGTCGCTGGAGCCTGCGAACAATATAGTTTTTAGATTGAATTTATAAAAATTGTATTAACAATATTAAACACAATGACAATGAGAATGACAATGATAGTACTTAAAAAACATGACTGCAATTAATTTAGATTCAAGTTAGATGATAATGGTTTGATGGGCTTTGGATATTATATAAAGTTCTTATTGTATTGGTGCAGTCCATTTGTTCAAGACTTGGTAAAGAACATGGTTGTGGGGATCGTGTCCTTTGACCCACAATGGATTGGGCCCATGATAGGAACAAATTACCCATTCTGTAGTCATTCATTAAAGATAATGTGGCAAAGAATATTAACAATTTATGCTTGAAGTGTTTGATGGCCAAAGTTGTCACTGATGACAACACGTTAATGACAAAGGTCAAAGTGATGACATGGCAAATACTTGTATGGACAAATGGTAAACATGACAAGCTTTGATGACTTGACAAGTGGCAAGCAAGCATGACAAGTGTAGAAGACTTGACAAAGGATTGATGACAAGGACTTGATAATGACATTAATGACAATACATTAATGACAAAGACATGGAAGAGTTAAGAACATGGAGCATACACATTATGGCAAGCACAATGGAGATGGTGACATGGCTTGAGGAATGGAAAAGGTGACAAGTATGACAAACATGGCAATCATCAAACATGGAAAGCATGACAAGTGTTTATGAAAAGCATGGAATAAGGACATGGCAAGCTAAGGACAAGACAAACACAAGTGACAAGCAGGCAAGCTTGATGACTTGTCAAGCATGGTGTTTGATGACATGGAACATGACAAGGAGGACATGCTTGATGACAAGAAGGATTGATAACTTGTTGACATGGAGGACGATGAATTGGAAAACATGAGCTTAGAGGTGTCATGTCCCCACCGAGCTACCTAGCCACTAAAGACCATGATCCATTTTGTTTTCTCCCAAAACATTGACTGAGTTCCCATACACACAGTCGGGAGAGCTCGGATCCACAATCCACAACCCGCAGCTACGAACCCACAACCTTCAATCCGCAATAGTGGATCCCGCAATCCGCAACCCACAATTGCGGATGTGGAAAAGGGGAATTCAAATTTCCGCAGGAGGTCGCTCCTGCAACCCACAACCTGCAACAGTGGGTCCTGCAATCTGCAATTGCGGATGCGAAATTGCAGAAGCCCCAGACACGCAAACATGCACTTGACAATCCTACAGCCCACAACAACTGATCCCGCAACCCGCATCCCGTAGTTGCGGATGCAAAACTGCGGAGTCCCAAAACACATACTTTTGAACTCAGCGATCCCGCAACTCGAAACCCACAATTGCGGAACCCTACCTCTGTAAGGGCAACTTCATCAAATCTTCTAAGGTGCATAAATCCTTCCTCCAGCATCCAAATGGGGCAAGGTTGGTACCGTTGGAAAGCTCTGGGAGAGATCTATCCAACGGTAGAGTCCCCTGATCAACTGAGGTATATAACCTTCCCATTTCCTTCTCTGAAGTTCTGTTTGTATCTCCACTTAGACACTTCCAACCTTCTGCCTGCCAAGATATTCCATTCCATCTGACCCACAAAGGTTTCTAAAACCACTTCCAGGCTTCTCCTTTTCCCCAAGGACCAGATGTAAGTATACATCTCCTTCACAGGGTTAGTTATACATAAACATTCATCTTCAATAATGAAACACTATCCTTCATTATAACATGTAAAATGCATTAACATATTTAATCAACACATCTATCATATGCAAGAATTACAAGGCATTAAACTTATGCAATATAAGATATTCATACAACAGTGAACTCAGCCTCTTACTCAAGCCTGTTAATGACTTCATGGTAATCACATTCATATGCATGCATTCCACAGTTCCATAATTATACACAAGCATTCATCACAAAACAATGAAACACCATCATTTACTATAACAAAAATACTTATCTTTCAATTCCGAAGCAACTGGCTAAGTGAGAGCAACGTTCCACCCAACCTTAGATCTATGTCCAGCCTATACTATTTCAGCTGAGAGATCACCCCCGAGCTGGGTAGTGTATCCACTAAGGAGGGATAACAGGTTCTCTCACAGTCAAGGCTCCATTCTCATATTAAACCAGTTTGTAGTTGGGTTTATCAAGCATTCCAGGGCACCTACCCATGCTAAGCCAACCTACAGTGGTTATCAAGCAATTCTGGGACAACAAGGAAGGTGTTTCTAAGCAAGTGAGCTCATCCACAGAGCTGCAGGCATCTCAGCACTCAGTTTACCTGGCACCCACAATACCTACCACATCCAACACAAGGAAGACCTACATCACTGTTACACAGTCCCTCAAGGCATCTTCCCTTCCAATGCAATTCCAGGATGGGCATAGAAAGGTCCAGTCACTCTCATCCGACCTGGCACCCACAATACCTACCACATCCAACACAAGGAATATCCTATCACTACCGCATAGTCTCACATGGTCCTTCCCTTCCAGTGCTATTCCAAGATGGGCATAGAAAGATCCAGTCACTAGTTCATTGAGACTATAGCCTTCACTGGGTTTATCAAGCAACCCAACTCTCTCCCATAGTTCAACAACTGACTAGTTACCAAGATTGGGGTTTCCTCACGGCCACTCTGAAAATACCACTTTGCAACATCTTCTATCAATACCACTTCGCCGTTGTAACTGGGGTTTGCACACCAGGTTCTATGGCTATCATCTCTCAAGCTTTTTCTCCCAACTAGTAAGTACGGATACCCTTAGTTTCCCCTTCCCTAGATTGGTTTGGTGCATACAAGAAATACGAGAGCCCCTTCTCTGCGAGGGTCGATGGCTCATGAATAATGGCAAGTGCATGAGTGGGCGAGTAAGTGAGGAATGTCTATATGTCTGATGATCCTTGAATGAATTCTCTTCTAGGATAGTCAAACAGGTTCAGCGAGTTGCCCCAGGCGATTGAGTGTCGTCCTGCACAAGCGATCAGAGCCATGCCCTGCCATACGAAATCACAGGCATGCTCCATACTCCAGTGGCCTCAGCCATCAGGGTTCTCAACCACCCATTGCAGTTGCATTAATGTCAGCAGGGAGTTCAAACGGGTTCTCAGTGATACATGTGGCAACATGGGAAACCAATCCCAAACCCCCTCACCTCTCCCTAGTGGATACACTTGGCCCCTTCTCATTCGTTTCCTCCTTAGCCAACTTCTTGGTTACTTTATTCATTCAATAATAATTACATCATTTACATTTCTTCATGGCTTAATCATCCCATGAATAATCAAACTGTCCAAATACTTGCCTAAGCAATAACTTAAACATCCACTAGTGGGGCCTTGGCCTTGAGCTCCACACTAGGGAAAATACACATACTGTATATACAAAATATTTACATCAAATCCAAATACATCAAGGGAAAAATGGGGTATTACAACTCCCTCTCCCTTAAAATAACACCGTCCTCAGTGTTCTCAAAACTGAACAAAAATGGGAATGCCTCTTTCACGGCATCCTCCAGCTCCCATGTGGCCTCTTCTGGACTAAGGTGCCTCCATTGCACCTTTACCTGTCCTATGGACCAGTTCCAGAGCAAGGTAACCTTCCTGTCGAGGATACATGTAGGCTCCACCTTGAACTATCCCTCTGGTTCCACCTGAATCACATGCCAATCAACGATATGATTAGGATCATGTACATATTTCTTAAGCAAAGATACATGGAAAACATTATGAGCTTTCATGTTAGCAATCAATGCAATCCTATATGCAACAGGCCCTATCCTATCAAGGACTTCAAATGGCCCACAATATCTTGTGGCCAACTTGGCACAAGTTCCCAATTTCATGGAACTCTTCCTGGATCTCACTCTCAAGTAGACATGATCCCCAATCTGAAATTCCTTATGCATTCTCTTCAGATCTGCATAACTCTTCTACCTGTCCTATGTTTCCTTCAAATTCTTCCTGATCTTAACAACTTCCTATTCCATCTCCTCAATCAGCTATGGTCCAAGCACTCTTTGTTCACTGGGTTGTCCCGGCTCACTGGAGTTATGCATCTTCTTCCATACAATACTTCAAAAGGACTCATCTTCAATGATGCTTGATGCCCATTGTTGTAAGCCAATTCCACTAAGTGTAAATAATCTTCCAACTTAGATGGCTTATCCATCACATACATTCTCAGCATGTCTTTAAGGATCTGATTCACTCTCTCAGTTTGACCATCTATCTGAGGATGATAGGATGGACTAAACTTCAATTGAGTTCCCAAGTCTTGGAAAAATCCTTTCCAAAAATTGGAAGTGAACTTTGTATCATGATAAGAAATTATTGCCTTGGGAAATCCATGCAGTTTGAATACCCTCATGAAGATATCTGCAATATCATTAGCCTTGTGGGTGGACTTGACTGGAATGAAATGAGCTACCTTTGATAGCTTGTCCACCGCCACCATGATTGAATCATGCTTCTTCACTGTCATTGGCAACCCTATTATGAAATCCATAGAAATCACTTCCCAATTCCATTCTGGGATGGGTAATGGATGCAACAATCCTGTTGGATGTTGGTGCTCTGCCTAGACCTGTTGGCACTTCTGACATCTAGCAATGTACTTAGCTATGTCCTTCTTCATACCATGCCAAAAATACTGCTTCCTCGCTGTTGTTATAGTCTTCTGATATCCTCGGTGTCCTGAGTATGGCTTATGATGTATCTCATCCATCACCAACTTTTTCAAATCTGTTGTTATAGTCTTCTGATATCCTGGGTGTCCTGAGTATGGCTTATGATGTATCTCATCCATCACCAACTTCTTCAAATCTGTGTTGTTTGGAATGTACATTCTGGTGCTCTGATAGATGAGAACATCATCCTCACCTAGTTGATATCTTGCATACTTCTCCTCTATAACATTCTGCTGCAATTTCTCTTTAATCAGAAGATAGACCTCATCACTATCTTGAGCCTCTAAAATTCTTGCCTTCAAGTCTGATTCACATCTACTTATTGCTGCAATATGGAATTTTGTTAACAATCAAATTAATACCCTTAGTCATGTGACAGAAGAAGCACATTTTTACTATGTACCCACAACATGAAGACAGAACACAAGTACATCCAGTCCTCTCTGATCTAATCACTTCTCCCATAAATGGAAGGATTAGGTGAAGACAGTAACCTAAAGGAGACCAATTTCAGTGATTTAACCACTCATAAAAGGTCCAAAACTAAGCTACACCAATCAAAAAGTGAAGATGAATGCATTAAAGTGCATTAATTGTACTTAAAGTATGCTAAGTTGTGCAAAAAAGCCTAAAAACTATGGAAAAGTGGGTTTTTGAGCAAAAATAATCAAAAAATATGAAAAGGGACAATCCCACATTGAAAAGAGAAACTTGAGGGCTCATTTCCCAATGCTATATAAGAAAGGCATGGGAGGCATTATAGAGTACTCAAAGGAAGAGCAAAGGCATGCTGGAGAGATTATGAAGGAGGAGAAAGAGCTCAAATTCTTCAAAAGCAAGGGTGAAGGAAGGGAAGCTCATGGCAATGGAGGAAGGATTCACACCAAGATCATTGGTAAGGATGTACTTCTTCCTTGTTTTAATATGAATGGATTCAAGTTTCTACCATCTAAAAGTTTGAATTTTGCTTATCATGTATGAATTTAATTCTCAAATGGCTTTAGATCTTAATGAGTTTTGATGAATGAATGTAGATCTTGAGAAACTTGTGATAATATTTTCATTAGCTGACATAGAAACTCACAATTTCTTAGTAATATAGATTGATATGTTGCAGATCTAACTCCCTACTTGCAAACAACTTCATCTATTATCAAATTGGCAACCATATGGCTTGAAATTTCTTGATATCTCGTGATTTTTCTTCATTTTTGGTGATCTCCATCCTTTTGATCTACTCATTTTGAGCTTAAATATCCTTATATCTAGCTAAAGGAGCTCCAAATCGGCCTCCTCACATCCTCCAACCAGCAAATGAGTCAAAACTTCATTCTAGATCTCGAATTTCTTATGTTGGAGGCTCGTCGCACTGTGTATACTCATGTACTGTGACGTCGCTCTGTCCCTAAGAGCACACTGCGACGAGCTTGAAAATTTAGTTTTGGAGAGCTCCATTCCCCCCACCTTTGCTCCTTTCAATCTGTATGAGTGTAGGGCTTGTATGAGGGACCTCCTAGGGTGAAGATCCATCCTCCTTTACCTATCTTTATTCCCTCCTTTCCTCATGTCTTTTGGTTCAAACATTTAAATCTTTTATTTCCAATTTGTAGCTCATTCAAACTAGTTTGTGAGAGACTTGTTTTAGATCTGTTTTGAAGGCTTAGTAAGTGTGTTTGCAGAGCTATATTGGAAGCTTCTTTTTATGCACATGATCTGTCTATCACTCCTTTTATAAGTGTTGATATGCTTTTCATTGTTTGGACGTAGATCTTTACCTTTGGACTCATCTTCCAAAAACTTTAAAATCTGCTCCAAATTTCAATTTATTTGTCAAGTTGTGATGGATCTACTATCTCTTTGCATGTGTTCTTTAGATTAAGATCCTTTTGTTGATCATACTTAGTGTATTACTCCTTTTTGAGAACCTTTGAAATTTTTTTGCATTATTTGGATCAATGATATCTCTCCTTGGAATGACCTTCCAAAAACTTTCAAAATTGCTCCAAATTTGCTTTCTCTTTTCAATTTTTTCTTCAAGTTCTAATAGATATTGTGGCTTGAGAGCATCTTAGCTCATAGATCCCTATTTTGGCATACATAGGACTGATATTTAATTTCATTTGAATCTCTTTTACATCTTTTCAAAGTTTACACACCTTCCAAACACATTAATTCAAGCTTGTAATCTTACACTAGTTGGTAGAGATCTCTTTAACTTTTGGATCTGTTTGGAGACCTGTTTTGTATGAAATTTACACACTTGTTTAGAGCCTTATTTTCAGCTTGAGATCATCCTTATACTCCTCTTGAAAAGTTAGGAAAGTTTCATACCATTTGGATCAATATCTTTACCATTGGAATTCACTTCCAAACACCTTTAAAAATTGTTCCAAATTGTAATCAATTTTCAATCTCTTTTTTCAATTGGTAGTAGATCTATTGTCTTACAACTATATGTGATGATAGATCCCTGTTTTTACACGTTTAGGGACTGATCTTAACCTACATTAATGTCTTTTTACATGGCTGCAAGTCTCCCAAAGCATACTTAAGAAATTGTTCATTGAAACACCTTAAGCACATTCAATATTTCAGATCTTTAGCATATGCTGATTGGAAACATTAATCAAACATAAACCATACACATTTGGAAACACCATACACACTTGAAAGACCCTTCCACACATATTTGCATTTGAAAAACACCTTGAACACCACATGTTGGGATAATTTGAGAGTAATTTCTTTCCATAAAACAGAATTAAACTTTAATTCGTTTCATTTTGTCTTGGAGTTAGAATATTTTCATGATTTTCATGCACAATTAGAGAGAGTTGCACCTTTAGAGTTTAGTTTTCTTGAGATATATTGTGTATGAGGCACCGTATCCTCTTCACTCGCATCTTATGATGATCTTGTGAATGAGAAAGTGTATCTCGCTTGTAATAGTTTAGGAGTTGATTTTTTCAAAGCATCTTATATCGAGCCACCGTATCCTCTTCACTCGCACCTTATGGCGACCTTGTGAATGAGAAAGTGGATCTCACTTGTAATAGAGTAGATTTAATTGTTGCATACAGTTTTTTGAGCCATCGTATCCTCCTCACTTGGGCCTTATGGCGATCTTGTGAATGAGAAAGTGTATCTCACTTGTAACAGTTTAAAATTTAATTCATAAGCATTCCAAAGGGCTCTGTGTATCCTCTTCACTTGGGCCTTATGGCGATCTTGTGAATGAGAAACAAGGATCCCCCGTGTAATAGAATTAGATTCATGTCTACTTGAGATATCTGTTTGGGTTACACTGGTCTTTACACATAAATTATTATCCATATTTTAGAAGAAAAAAAAACTATGCATGAACATACAACATCTACTAGAAATTTTGCATGTCTGAAAGAAACTCATGAACCTCTAACTCTTCCTTAATTTAGAATATTCATCGAATTGAAAGGTAGAGTAGTGAGCATTTTGCATTGTTTGGTTCATTTTCCTATTTTTAAGTCAAAACACCACCAGTTTCACTTCCACTCCTGAAACTAAGCAAACTACCCTTAAAATTGGCGTTTAATCTAAAATTGACAAACTTTTGATTTTCATATCACCAACAAGTTTAGGTTAGTGCCCTGGATTAGGTTTGGAGAGTTAACACTCTTGGGTTGCAAAACTTTGAAAATAGCATTGATTAAAGAGAGTAAATCCATTAGTAGCAAAAAACGCTTGTCGGGAAAGCATTTTTGAAACATGCATCAAGCACGAGGTCAATCTGGATAAATAAAGGGTGGTTCCCCCCTTTTTTCTTATTTAGTGGGACATGAGCTTATCGAGGGGATTCTATGTTCAGTAACAAGTCCTCAGGGTGACATCACTATTTCTAGAGTTTCTAGTAATGAGAGTTTTCCTCGACTTACAACTTTTATGCCCGTCCGTTGATTGTGAAGTGGTAACTTTAGTGGCTATTCCTAGGATATCACATAGGCTATTGTGAGTGGGACACACTTGCAATACCTAAGATAGACTTTGGAACTTTTACTCCTTGGGAGGGTGATTGGTCAGGAACCAACACTTGCACCCCTATAGATTAAAGTTTATTGTAACTGTTTCTCACACCTTTGCTTCTAGCAATTGTATGAGGACATGAAATCCCTCAGCAGCTCCTAGTTTGGGAAGGCCCTACAATCCATCTTTTCACTGAGCTTCGGTTCTTTGGAAGAGTAAGTTTGCTTGCTTGAAATCTCTAGGAATTTTTACTGTGTGGACACTTTTTATTTTGTTGAGTCTAGAAAGCCATAGGATTGTTTGATTCTTTTTTCAAAAAAAATTTAAACACATCATTTTATCAATATTCTTCAAAGTGGCTACTCTCCTGACCCGCCAATCATGGCGGCAGCGAGGTGAGTCACCAGAAATTGAAGGCCCCGCTACATTGCGGAGATGGCTACAAAATACAAGGCACTTTTACTTTGAAACTAACACACTTCTAACTTCAATTATAAACAGTAGAGCAGAAACACATCAAACAAATACTGCAACACCACCTATCAGGAAAACATAGAAATTGTTGATTCTCTTACTCCAATTGCAATTGAAACATTAGAAGACAACAATACAAACCCGATAAATCCACCTTTGACAAATATTTCATACCTAGTGGTACTTCACATCAATGAACCATTGAACATCATTAATCCTCTTTTGGTACATTTGATATATATGCAAAATTCAACATATAACCCCATGGCTTCATCAGGAGCACAAGGGACCCCACCATCACAACCTCAAACAGTTGTTGGAGGTAGAAATACTTCCCATATCCCTATGACTTCATCAGGAGCACAAGGGACCACATCAGCACCATCTCAAACGAGTACTGGAGGTAGCAATACTTCCAACATCCCTGTAGCTTCATCAAGAGCACAAGGGACCCCATCATCACAACCTCAAACGGTTGTTAGAGGTAGAAATACTTCCCATATCCCTATGACTTTATCAGGAACACAAGGGACCACATCAGTACCATCTCAAATGAGTGTTGGAGGTAGAAATACTTCCAACATCCCTGTAGCTTCATCAAGAGCACAAGGGACCACATCATCGCAACATCAAATAGTTGTTGGAGGTAGCAATACTTCCAATTTAACCTCTACCACTATCCCAACAATTAGTTTACCTGCTGCTACTATAAGTTCAACTAGCACTTCAGTGCCAGTTGGTACAATTTCGAGTCCCAATCCCGGAAGTACATCCACTTTGCCTACAAGAATCCTTACTAGAGGGTCTGCCTTACCAAACTTGGGTTCCCCATATGGTTTGGCTACTCAAGGTCAAAACAATCTAGGAGTAATCCAAAATCCTATTGGAATACCAAACAGTCTTCCCAGTTCTACACCTGGGGGAATCCTTCACTTTGGAATCTCAATATCCCTAGTGGAATTAATGAACCATGGAACAATAATGCCAACTGGGGTAATGCACCACAAGTTAGTGGAAGTTCCTCAAGGAGCCATTATCTAAAATTTCCTAGCATAAATCCTGGGGGCAATCCCATACCCCCAACAGGTAGCACACCAGGAGGTAACCCATCCACCAACCTCATCCCACCATGGAGTGGGCAGGTTCCAAAAAGTACCCAATCTTCTTGGGCACCACCCTCGCAAGGGGGCAATCAACCTTAGAATGCATATCCAAACCAAGGAAACATTCAATGGAGTGGTCCAATTCCAACTAGTAACCAATCTAATTGGGGCCCACCCTCGCAAGGGGGAAATCAACCCATGAATTCTAACCAGTAATGGAGTGGTAATGTTCCACCAAGTAACCAATCTCAATGGAACATACCCCCGCAAGGGGGCAATCCACCCATGAATCCCAACCAACAATGGAGTGGTAATGTTCCACCAAGTAACCAATCTCAATGGAACAAACCCCCGCAAGGGGGAAATCCACCCATTGATCCTATGCCACAATGGAGTGGCAATGTTCCACCAAGTAACCAACCTCAATGGAACATACCCCCACAAGGGGGCAATCCATACATGCAACCTAGTTCAAAATGCACTGGGAAACATTCAGGAAGTAACCAATCTTTTTGGATGCCACTTCCACAAGGAGGAAGTCAACCTTGGAATGATTTTCAATACCAAGTTCAACCACCATGGTATGGTTGGGATCTAGGAAATAACCAATCTTCTTGGACCCCACTTCCGCAAGGAGGAAATCCACCCAATGGTCATGTTTCAGGAAGTAGCCAAACTTCTTGGGGTCAACCTCCGCAAAGGGGAAACCCACCATGGAATTCTTATCACACCCAAGGACCACATCAGTGGAGTGGTCAGGTTCTAGAAAGCAACCAGTCCTTTTTGGGTCTAAACCCACAAGGGAGCAATCCAACCATTAACCCCATTCCGCCATG
Source organism: Larix kaempferi (assembly GCA_027924585.1). NCBI lineage: Eukaryota > Viridiplantae > Streptophyta > Pinopsida > Pinales > Pinaceae > Larix > Larix kaempferi. The sequence goes on from BSBM01000269.1 coordinate 3,413,283, forward strand.
GAGTAGTCAGGTTCTAGAAAGTAACCAATATTTTGGGAACCAACCTGCAAGACCTGCATTTGATCCAGCTAGGCTGCCACATGAACCTCATGTCAATGGTATGACAAATTTTGTCCACCATCTTGAACAAATTAACCCATAGCCGGGACAAGTATCTATTCAGAATTTGCAACCCATAGCTGGCCAAGCAATACAACAACCTACTAATCCTTCCAACACTTCTGACATCCTCATAGACTCATCCATAGACGTGAGAGGAAAGAAGAAGAAGTATAAGGGTAAGCAAAGTGCTAATCCTTCCCAGAATTCTGAAATCGTTATAGTCAAGTACAAAGACCTTAGGGACAAGAAGAAGAAATACAAGAGTAAGCAAAATGCTAACTTTAGGAACAAAGATGCACCAATTATGCTTCAATGCAGTGGGAAACAACAACCCACTATTTTGACACTGGTACCCCTGCCAGGGGGAAACCAGCCAACCCCCCCGTAAGGGGGCAATGATCCTAATGCCAATGTCTTCATGTGTGATCCTGAGATGAACATTCAAACAAGACTTGATTTTTATGATGTCTCTCCTAGTACATCAAATCAATTAGTATCACAACCAAGTGGTTCTCTCTACATTGAGAAACTAGCCATAACTTAGTACGATACCCCCCCAAACGTGTTCTACGTAGAACAATGCATAATCCTAACACGCGAGTTGCTCAGAACGGTAATGTTCTTGAGGACCTAGCTCAAGTACCATGTGCAATGTCGGCCTTGGAGGTATTGCAATATCATTCTGCGCAAAGAAAGTGATCCAGATTTTATGAGCAGAACGAAATGAATACATATTATTATCAAATGCTTAACACAAAATAATAGAGATACAGTAAAACTGGCTTTCTATTCAATAAGGGAATAAGCTAAAACTGTAAAATGTAGCGGAAAACAAGCTTGCTGGAATGGTGACGGCTGATCTGAATTTTAGGGGGAATATGCTCTAAATTTGGATGTATAAGCCATAAAAGCATTAAATGTAGAGGCCACTCTCTCCCATTTATCATAAAAGCATTAAATGGAGAGGCCACCCTCTCATATCCATGGTATTTGGTAGCACATGGTTTTGTCCCATGGTATGGCCTCAAGACACATTGTAATAATGCTATATAAAGGCCTAGCAAGCCTTCTCATGATAACAACTTACTCATTTGGTTTCTCTCCATTTTTCTATTGTTCGTTGTGAGACTAATTAGATCTGAGTGACTTATTGGTAATTAGTTTCAAAGGTGGGGCTCCTTTTTGAGCCTGACCTCCCATTCACTTCATATGTTTTTGTTCATGCTTATTCTCATACAAGATTAGTGTTTTTCATGTGAATTTTATGATAGATTTGCATGTTTAACCTCCTCCTCTCTCGGCATTCAAGCCTTCCAGTTCTCAGCTCCCAAGATCCAGATCAGTGGTATCAAAGAGGGTATGCTCTCCATTGGGACAAGATTTTGAAGCATGATGCGGGTTCAATGGAGGTTCCACAACCTCTACAACAATCCATGCTTCTCTACAAACCCTTGGCATCTCTATACTCAACACTCTCACATTTAGAAAACTTTGAACATGTGTCATGGACTACACAAGATGTTTCAGAATCTTCACCATAGCTCATCAGAAAGGTATTTCTGTCATCTCAAATGGGTATTTCATAGAATTTCATTTCATTTCATGGTTTGTGAGATATGCTTGTTTGAAGTAGTACATGTTTGTACACAATGCAGCCGTACGTACAACAAATTTAAACAAGTGCTACAGACTCCACAAAATGTCTCAGAGGCTCTACCATAGCTCATTAAAAATCTCTTTCTATCAGCTAAAATGGGTATTCGTGGTTTTCCACTTGGCTTTCCGGTTTGAGAGATATCATCGATCAAAGAAACATATGTCTGCAAAATAGTGTGCATGCATCTCTTAAACTTCAACAAACATTTTCTCAATCTTTGGACCACCCCAGAGCAAGTATGTTATATGGATGGAAAGGTCTCTTCGAGATCTCAAATGGGTCTTCAATAGAATTCAATTTCAGTGCATACATCAGAATTTATGAATGGATTTGTAGCAAGACATCAACTGCACCAAAGATCATGAATTTTCAATTTTTTTAAATCTTAATGTAATCATGGTTGTGGGTCAACCACACAAAACCCATGGTTATGGGTTAACCACACAAAAACCTTCTCTTCAGTAGAAACAAGCTTGTCATTGCCGCCATGGTTATGAGTCAACCACATAAAACCCATGGTTCTGAGTCAACCATACAAAACTCTTCTCTTCATTGGAATCAAGCTTGCCATTGCCATCATAGTTATGGGTCAACCTCGCAAAACCCACGGTTATGGGTCAACCACACAAAACCCTTCTCTTCATTGGTAACTAGCACATTGTAATCATGGGTCTCTTTTTAGCATGAAATGATGGGGACCATCATTTTCTAAGGGGGGAGGAATGATCTGAATTTTAGGGGGAATATGGTCTAAATTCGGATGTATAAGCCATAAAAGCATTAAATGGAGGGGCCACCCTCTCCCATTTATCATAAAAGCATTAAATGGAGAGGCCACCCTCTCATATACATAATATTTGGTAGCACATGGTTTTGGCCCATGGTATGGCCTCAAGACACATTGCAATAATGCTATATAAAGGCCTAGCAAGCCTTCTCATGATAACAAGTTACTCATTTGGTTTCTCTCCTATTTTCTATTGTTCATTGTAAGACTAATTAGATCTGAGTGACTTATTGGTAATCAGTTTCAGAGGTGGGGTTCATTTTTGAGCCTCACCTCCCATTCACTTCATATGTTTTTGTTCATGCTTATTCTCATGCAAGATTAGAGTTTTTCATGTGAATTTTATGACAAATTTGCATGCTTAACCTCCTCCTCTCTCAACATTCAAGCCTTCCGGTTCTCAGCTCCCAAGATATGGATCAGAAAGGAACTATTGTCTACCATTAGTGCTGTTGATCCATCCGATGAGACTTTGATCACATCAGACATAGACCATTCAATATGTAGGATCCTTTTTGAAGTTGCTTTTCAGATTAAAGTAACAACTCATGGTAGGAACATCTGTCTAACCATAGTGGATGAAGGGACCTCAGCTTGTGTAATGTCATTTCAATTTTGGAAATCATTTGGATCACCCTTATCTATCGTAGAAGTTCCAAACCAAGCTACTCAAATAGCTTCGATAGTTTCGGATCAAAATCTTCCCTTGATGGAGGAATATGATCTGGTTACTTGGCCCATTTGGGCTGTGAGATATCCCAGCTCACATGACTTCTTGGATTACATTTTATCATCAAATGAAGATATCCCTGAAGTTGTAAACATTTGGTTGCACCCACCTAAAGACATCTTTTGTGGGGACACTGGGAGCATAATTGGATTAAATCTACCCAAGTATAGGAGCATGATTTGCATGTTCCTATGAAAATGCCCACATAAGATCCAAAGAGATGATGTAAACCTCACAATGAAATAATTTAGGAATAATATAAGAAGAGAGAATCAATAGAACATAGATTGAAAGGAGCTCTGATAGAGGCAGAATAATTATGCATGTTACATTAATCTGAATAGTAAACTGGTCAATATACAATGCTGAGGATGAGGATTCGAATTCACTAGGTGTAATTCGAATTAGCCTTCATGCATAGATCCATAATCAATGGAGAGTCATCAAATCATAACTAGGAGTCCACCTTCTCATTAGTGAAGTCATCAATGCACAAGTAATGGTAAACTGGAAGTCAAACTGAGTCTAACTAAGTGTGGTTGGTGTAACTGGCACATGGAAGCACTAATGTAGTGAAGGAGGCTCAATGGAGGGCGCAGATGGAGCTAACTAGAGTCAGAATAGGCTATCTAGTCACACTGGAGGTCCATCAGAGTGATAAGGTCAGTTAGGAGTCAATTACTCCTTAAATCAAGAAAATAATTGAAGATAACTAAACTAAACTGGACTGCCAGGTGAAGAAAGGCACCCTTCTCATGCAGTAGGTGAAAGGAGGACACACTAAGCTCTAGGAGAGATAAAACTGATCTGAAGGAAGCTCTGGGGGCTAGTCTACTGAGGACTAGGTGCTGGTCTTGATGACTAGGATGCATGCAAAATGCATGCAAACCCTAATTTTGCATGCATGTCTGAAAATGAAAATGACAGAAATGCTAGAAGGACTAGGATGGAGTATAGGAATATCCTAACACCCCCCCCTTAATCCATCCTGGGCCCTGGTAACTAGGACCAAATGTCACCCATACAATCAAAGAAATGATAGAAAAATAAAGAACTATACATAAACCGAGGAAATGGGGAAAACCTCATGGGAAAAAAACCCCCCCTCAAAAGAACAGTAAATAACTCAAAGAACTATCACACTATGCAGAAAAGAAAGAAGCTTTCATCAATAAAAACTTTTGCAAAAGACTTGGCAAGATGATCCCTTGTAGGAAGTCAAAGTAGAAGCTAGATTTGGATCTAGTCTCTTGATATGCCTCCCACTGTGTGGAGAATGTGTTGGACGAAGCAAGTCTTTCAGGAACATGAGGAGTCTTTCCAAGAGATGGAAGAGAGAACCCCATCATCATGCTGCATCTCTCATGGAGAGGTGGATGGCATAATGCAAGGTTGGCATGATGCTGAAGTCTAGTAGTTCTGTGAACAGATAAGTCATCAACTATGTTCTCAGTAGTAGCAAGGACTGTGTGAGCCCATATTGACCTCGAATCTAGACTGAGAATAGGTGTTGGTTCTGGATCTAAATATTCTTGAACCATGATCTCAACATCAAAATCTTGATCTTCTTCTTCATTGGAAGAGGAGTCACTGTGATCTTCATCAGAATCTGAAGGAATAGTTGGAGAGAAAGGCATGAAGTGTGAGAACTCATATGCCTTTGAGGCATGATAAGCAATTCCATTTGCTATAACCTTTCCAGTTGAGAGTTTTGTAATCTCTACTGTGTTTGGACCAAAAATTACTTGCTTTGGTGATCCTGTATGAGTCATTTGATATACTGACAACAAATTAGCTGTTAGAGAAGGAACAAATAAGACATTTTTGAACTTACCATACTCCATATGAACTGTACCCAATTCTTTGGCAGAAATCTGAGAGTTGTCTCCCATGTGAATGGTCGTCCCATCTTGGAGATCCAAGGAGGAGAAGGATTCTTCAGAGGCAATCATGTGGTTGGAGGCTCCAGAATCTATGAGGAGGGAATTTTTTTTGAAAAACCAGCCATCAATGCATGGCAATCATCACATCCACTTCCAGATTCAGACATCTTTACTTCTTTTGGAACAACAATTTTGTTTTGTTCAAGAAGCTTGGTTAGAAGATCAATTTTCTTGTGCATGCAAGCTTTATTAGGATGGTTTCCTCTCTTGCAGTAGGAACAATTTGGTCTCTTTTGTTTGTCATTCTTGGATTTTGATGGCATCTTGTCTTTGTCTCTTTGCCTCCCTTTTGCATTCGCTCCACTTGCTTCACCAGCTAGAAGAGCTAGATCTTTGGAGGTTTTGATGGCACCCATTTGAATCAATTTGACCTCTTCTTGAGTGAGGGTTGCAGAAACATCTTGTAAAGTGGGAAACTTCCATCCAGGGATTGACATTCAAACTGAATGGAAAGTAGATACAAAGATAGAAAATTGAGATCCAAGTTTGCTCAATACGGAGAGTACCAATTGCTCATCACTTTTAGTGATGCCACAGTGCTTGCATTGTAAATTCAAATTGTGAAATTTTGAGAAGAACTCTTGGATGCTCTCGAAATTGCTAGGTTGAAGGGCAACCAATTCATTTTCGAGAATGTGGCCTCTTAGGCCATCTTGTTTGCCAAAGAGACTCTCCAATTTTTTCCATAACTCATTAGGATACTTCATTCCTTCAACATGAAACAATAGATCTTCGGACATATGAAGGCAAATGCATCCAAAGGCTTCATCCATTTTATTTAGATGCTTGATTCTCTCTACAACTTGATGTGGTATGGCATTTTTTTCCTCAACTATTCTAGAGAACCCTCTCGACTCTTACCCTTCCATTCGAAGTAATTGAAGGGAGTGAGGATCATAGGAGAAAGAGAAGAAGAAGAAGCATTTGAATTGCTCATCTTAACTGCTGGAACAAGTGCAAATAGAAACTGCTGAATCTGCTGCTGCAACTGCTGGAACTTCGAAATACCTGCAAAAAAATCTCAAGAATAGAGGTAGAATATACTCTCAAATGGCTCTGATACTATGTGAAAATGCCCACATAAGATCCAAAGAGATGCTGTAAACCTCACAATGAAATAATTTAGGAATAATAGAAGAAGAGATAAGCAATAGAACATCGATCCAAAGGAGCTCTGATAGAGGCAGAATAATTACACATGTTACATTAATCTGAATAGTAAACTGGTAAATATACAATGCTGAGGATGAGGATTCGAATTCACTAGGTGTAATTTGAATTAGCCTTCATGCACAGATCCATAATCATTGGAGAGTCATCAAATCATAACTAGGAGTCCACCTTCTCATCAGTGAAGTCATCAGTGCACAAGTAATGGTCAACTGGGAGTCAAACTGAGCTAACTAAGTGTGGTTGGTGTAACTGGAACATGGAAGCACTAATGTAGTGAAGGAGGCTCAGTGGAGGGCGCAGATGGAGCTAACTGGAGTCAAAATAGGCTATCTAGTCACATTGGAGGTCCATCGGAGTGATAAGGTCAGTTAGGAGTCAGTTACTCCTTAAATCAAGGAAATAACTGAAGATAACTGAACTAAAGTGGACTGCTAGGTGAAGAAAGGCACCCTTCTCATGCAGTAGGTGAAAGGAGGGTGCACTAAACTCTAGGAGAGCTAAAAATGATCTGAAGGAAGCTCCGAGGGCTAGTTTGCTGAGGACTAGGTGTTGGTACTGATGACTAGGATGCATGCAAAATGCATGCAAACCCTAATTTTGCATGCATGTCTGAAAATGAAAATGACAGCAATGATAGAAGGACTAGGATGGAGTATAGGAATATCCTAATAGTTCCTCGGTCTGATATGGTATATTTGGAAGCTTGCATATAGGTTTAGGCCATCCCTTTATGAAGATGCATTTGAACCTTTTACAACCCAAACTTGCCATAAGATCGAACCTGTTGGAAATTGGTGGGTCAACCCTTCATATCTATATTTTCCATCATTCCGACAGCAAAGCCTACTGAACATGGGACACCTTAGTCAACACCCCATTTCCATTTTGGTTCCCATGCTGAGTTATTCTTATAGGCTCGAGATCCCTATTAGTCCCATCATGACTTGGAGTTTGAGACCACATATTTTTCTTTCATTCATTTTTTACCATACTCTGATAGGCTCCCAATTTTTTGTCATTTCACATAAGCATGTGTTAAAATATCCACTTGAACATCCATGCAAACTGCTTCATTGCTTATTGCTTATGTTGCGTATTTGCCTTTGCAGTCACTTTTTGTTTCAAGATGCCTATCAACTATTGCTTCTGTATATTTGACCCATAAGCATGGAGGAAACATCTGTAAGAGTGTACATAACTAGCTCAGCCCTTGTTTGCAATATGGATCTTTGCCTTGGCCTGACCCATGCCCTTGAAATTTAGGCGCATGCCCTTGAGACACTTGTTTCCTCTAATGTATCATAGCATGCTTTATTATTATTTCAAGCTAATAAATGAAAAAGGTTAAAAAAATTTGGAAAACACAAAAATCCAAAAAGGGAGAGACTTCAATCACTTCATATTATAAACCTTGAAGAAAACAACAACAGTCAGTCCTTGTCTCCCTTGAACACGGCACATAAAATTGTATCCGCTGTCAGTACACCATCTGCATTTTCCTTGGGAAATTGTACTAGTATTTTGAACAGATCTACACCAATGGGTTATCCTTCCTGTCACCAATGGAGCTTTCGTTAATGCATCTAGCATTAGCAGATTTCATTAAGGTCAGTTACTCAAAGTCCTATGTTGCCAAGTGTCCATTCTGTGTCGTGTCATGTGTTCAAGGGAAGTCCAAACCGAGTCGACCATTCCTCAAATATTCCTAACCAATCATGTCGGCCTTCCTTGTGTCAGTATATTGTGTTGGATCTTGTAGTTCTACCAAATTATATCATACTATTGATCTTTGTTTCGTATTGGTTGATGTGGGATGCATCAATGCCCTCCTTCCGATGGATCTATTCCTATCGACATCAAATCATCATCTAGGATATGGATCTAGAAACCCAAGAGTTACTTGGATCTTGCAGTCATTAGTGGTAGGTTTCCTCGCAGATGAGAGTGGGTATACATCAATGACCCCTGATTGTTTGATTCTACAAGTGTTCAAGTTCAGAACATCTATTCACACTTACTAGTTTGTACTCAGTACCTTAGAGTCCATCATCATTATCGGTGGGTCTCTTCGCATCTGTTAATAGTATACATCAATGACCAGTAATCATATGGTGTTTTATTATGCTCGACATCATATCACTTATTCGCATGATATAAACTCTTACTATCGTTAGTTTGTATTGAATACCTTGGGAAAAACAGTTGTATCACTCATCGATGCACTGCCTGAGGTGCGCAAGATTAGACTGCCATGTTAGAAGTTCAATAAAGACTTTGTTCTCTCACTCATCAAAGTGCATGTTTACATTTCAAAAAAAATTTCTTTTGACATGGATCCACTGTGTGTTGTTCGTGGCCATGCTTGTTTACTGCTGAGCATGGGTATGCCTACCTCAGGAAGATATTATATATTCGAGAAATCGCTATGTTTTGCAGGTGTGATCCTCAATCCTGTTCCTGTGAGTTTTCCTTCACTCATCCTTGCTTTGAATGATAAAGAGTATCAGTATACAAAATATAAATTTCAGTAATGTATTTCGTCCCTTAGCTCTACTTCGGACCTCACACATTAGAGGGCATTTGTTAACAATCAAATTAACACCCTTTAGTCATGTGACAGAAGAAGTACATTTTTACTATGCTCCCGCAACATGAAGACAGAACACAAGTACATTCAGAGACAAATCCTCTCTAATCTAATCACTTTCCCATAAATGGAAGGATTAGATGAAGACAGTAAGAACCTAAAGGAGACCAAGTTTAGTGATTGAACCGCTCATAAAAGGTCCAAAACTAAGCTACACCAATCAAAAAGTGAAGATGAATGCATTAAAGTGCATTAATTGTACTTAAAGTATGCTAAGTTGTGCAAAAAAGCCTAAAAACTATGGAAAAGTGGGTTTTTGAGCAAAAATAATCAAAAAAGATAAAAAGGGACAATCCAACATTGAAAAGAGAAACTTGAGGGCTTATTTCCCAATGCTATATAAGAAAGGAATGGGAGGCATTGTAGAGTACACAAAGCAAGAGCAAAGGCATGCTGGACAGATTTCGAAGGAGGAGAAAGAGCTCAAATTCTTCAAAAGCAAGGGTGAAGGAAGAGAAGCTCATGGCAATGGAGGAAGGATTCACACCAAGATCATTGGTAAGGATGTACTTCTTCCTTTTTTTAATATGAATGGATTCAAGTTTCTACCATCTAAGAGTTTGAATTTTGCTTATCATGTATGAATTTAATTCTTAAATGGCTTTAGATCTTAATGAGTTTTGATGAATGAATGTAGATCTTGAGAAAATTGTGATAATATTTTCATTAGTTGACATAGAAACTCACCATTTCTTAGTAAGATAGATTGATATGTTGCAAATCCAACTCCCTACTTGCAAACACCTTCATCTATTATCAAATTTCCTGTTGAGTGCATCAACAACCTTATTCTCTTTACCTTTGACATGCTTAATCTCCAAATCCGGAACTCACAAAGAAACTCCATCTGTCTAGTTTTTCTTGTATTCAGATTTGGCTAGTCAAACAAGTACTTTAAACTCATATGATCAGTTTTGAGCTAAAATCTCCTTCCCAAAAGATAATGCATCCATATATTGAGAGCGTGAATGATGGCTGCTAGCTCTAAGTCATGGGTGGCATATTTCCTTCATGCTCTTCAGCTTTCTTAACTCATAACAAATTACAGAACGTTCTTGCATTAGCACTCCACCGAGTCCTTCAATGCAAGCATCAGTGCATACCACAAAATCCTTACTCGGATCTGCAATCCTCAAAATAGGTGCACTAGTAAGTAATTCCTTTAACTGCTGGAAGCTTTTCTCACACTTTTCAGACCATACAAACTTGATATTCTTCCTCTGCAATGAAGTGATTGGATGGGCTATCTTGGAGAAGCCTTTAATGAACCTTCTGTAGTAGCCAGCAAGGCCCATAAAAGATCTAACATCTGCTGCATTCCTTGGAGTAGACCAATCCATGATGGCCTCAATCTTCTATGGATCTACTGCAATGCCTTCTACTGATTTAATATGACCCAAATACTGCACCTTCTCTTGATAGAAGTTACATTTACTCAGCTTAGCATACAACTAGTGCTCTCTAAGGACTTGTAATACCATCCTCAAATGCTCATCATGCTCTTCTTCATTCTTTGAATACACAAGAATGTCATCCAGGAACACAATCACAAACTTATCCAAATACTTGCTGAAGACACTATTCATGAGACACATGAATGTAGCAGGTCCATTGGTAAGACCAAATGGTACCACTGTAAATTTATAATGAACATACCTAGTCCTGAAGGTTGTCTTATGAATTTCTTCTTCCTTAATCCTCACTTGATGGTACCCCCAACCTCAAGTCAATCTTGGAAAATACTCTAGCTTCCTTCATTTGATCAAACAAGTCATCAATCCTTGGCAAGGGATATTTGTTCTTAATTGTCACCTTATTGAGCTTCCTGTAATCGATACACAGCCTCAATGTTCCATCCTTCTTCTTAACAAACAACACTGGTGCACCCCATGGGGATACACTTGGTTTGACATATTCTTTGTCCATTAACTCCTGCAACTGCATCTTCAGCTCTACCAACTCTGGTGTGCTCATTCTATAAGGAGCTTTGGAGATGGGTGTTGCTCCTAGAACAAGATTAATGGAAAAGTCAATGTCTCTCTTAGGTGGCAATCCTAAAACCTCATTTGGAAACACATCCTGAAACTCTTGCAATATCTGGAAGTCTTCTACCCTGGGTCCCTTATCCTCTGCTGAATCTGATATATGTACAACATATAACTGGCAACCCTTTTTATAAAACTTCCTTAATTGCAGAGCTGAAATCTACCTTACTGAAACAGGATTTGTAATTCCTTTAACCAACCTTGGCTTGCCTTCATCATCAAGGCATTCCAATGCTTTCTCATAACAGTCCACCTTGGCTCTATGCCTTTCCAACCAATCCATGCCATTTAGGGCATCATATGATCCCAATGGAAAGATATTTAATTCAGCATGTGTGAGGAGTCCATTCAATTCTATAGGACACTCCTTCACTACTTTACCTACCTTTCTCTTAATACTGATGGCCAATTTAACTAGCCAAACCTTCTCATGCTTCACTCTACCAAGAGAGCAACTTTCAACTACCTTAGGAGATACATAACTATGAGTAGACCCTGGATCAATCAAAACAGACATAGGCTGCTCAGCAATCTTACCTGCAACCTCCACCACTGTTGAATGATGGTCTGCTTGGTGATCATCCAGTGCTGCATAAATCTTAGGTGTTTCTCTTTCCATATCCCCTACTATAGTTGCTCCTCTAACATTGCAAGCTCCTGGGGTTCTTCCTTGCGGTTGGGAAATATTTGAGCCTATGGTTTTCCCCACAACCCCAACACTGAAGTGGCCCCATTGATGTTCTGCCTGCTGCTACAACTAGATTCAATTCTCTTCTTGCTTGCTGGCCTTGTGGAAATCTCCTAGGATGATTTATAAATGGTAGTTTAGACTCACCTTTCTTCTGATCGAACCTTCCCTTGGGTTTACCTTTCCATGCTGGCTGTGCTTCTTCTTTACCTTTATTCTGCTCATAGCAATGCTATGCCATCCCGATGGCTTCCTCCAAGTTGGGTGAATTTACAAACTCTATGCTATCTCTGTAGCTCTGTGGTAGACTACCAAGGAAGCTCTGAATCTTCACTCTTTCATCCTTGATGTAGTCCACATACCTCAGCAACTCCAGAAACTTATGAACATGCTCGTCCATAGTGTTCTATCCTAGTCTAAGTTCATTGAACTCTTTTCTTTTGCTATCATAATACCTAGTTGACAGGTACTTCTACTGAAAGTATCTTTGGAATCTACCCCAGCTGAATCGTCTCTCATTGATTGCTTTCACTTGCATGAGGTGATCCCACCAAATGGAAGCTCTTCCACTAAGATTGTAGATAGAAACCTTAGCCTTTTCATCCTCTGAATACTCATGCATTCTAAAGTACTTCTTTATTCCAAGAAGCCATGCCTTTGCTTCTTGATCTTCTTTACTTTCATCGTCAAAAGTAGGAGGTCTCACCTTCCTAAATTCACCCTGGGGAATACCTCTATGCTTCTTCCTACCCTTACTCTTACTGGCAGTGCATCTTAGGATCCCTTGAGAACCCTCAGAATCGGCTGATCTGCTAGAAGAAAACTTAGGAGAAGGTGTCCCGTGCCTTCTACCCACAGAACCTATTCTACGGCTTGGAGTTCTTCTCATGGAACAACCCCTAGACTGAATTTATGCATTCTTTTCTTCTCGGCCTTCATGGCTCGGGTTGGAACCACCATTAATCCTCTGCTGCAAGTCCGTAAGACTCTGCAAAATGACTACATTGAGTTGATGTTTCTCTTCTTGCGCTTTCATCATTCACTCAATAAATCTAACCATAGTCTCATCCAAGTTTGGGGGCATCACTTGCTCCCTTCTTCCATTAGACTCGGCTTCTATATGTGCTTCTTGCACATTCTAACCCAGTAAGTCATCTTCCGGCTCAAACAGGTCCTGTGCATCATTCAGAGTAACCATTCTTACACCGTTCTGTGCGTTGCCCTGTGATACAATTCGTCTTACAGCTGTTGCTTTCTCTATGCATATCAGATACATTTTGTTAGACATCACAAGCATGCAAATAAGCTCTATCATATCCACTCAAACCAGGAATTATTCATTCAAACAGTTAATCAAGCAAATAAGTTCAGTTAAAAATCACACCATGGGTGCATTTCTTGACCCAAAATTCATGCACGGTCAGGCCCAAAAAGATCCCAGTGCTGCAATTGAAGCTCTGATACCACTCTGTCATGTCCCCACCGACCTACCAGGCCACTGGAGACCATGATCCATTTTTTTTCTCCCAAAACATCGACTGAGTGCCCATACACACAGTCAGGAGAGCTCGGATCTGCAAACTGCAACCCGCAGCTGTGAACCCGCAACCTTCAATTCGCAACAATGGATCCCGCAATCTGCAACCCGCAATTGCGGATGTGGAAATGTGGAATTCCAATTTCCGTAGGAGGTCGCTCCCGCAACAGTGGGTCCCGCAATCCGCAACCCGTAATTGTGGATGCGGAATTATAGAAGTCCCAAACACGCAAACATGCACTTGAAAATTCCACAACCTGAAACAACTGATCCTGCAACCCACATCCCGCAATTTCGGATGCAGAATTGCGGAGTCCCAAAACAAATACTTTTGAACTCAGCGATCCCGCAACCCGCAATCCACAATTGCAGAACCGTGCGGAACCCTGCCTTTGTAAGGGAAACTTCATCAAATCTTCTAAGGGGCATAAATCCTTCCTCCAGCATCCAAATGGGGCAAGGTTGGTACCGTTGGAAAGCTCTGGGAGAGCTCTATCTAATGGTAGAGTCCCCTGATCAGGTGAGGTATCTAAACTTCACATTTCCTTCTCTGAATTTCTGTCTGTGTCTCCACTTAGACACTTCCAACCTTCTTCCTGCCAAGATCTTCCATTCCATCTGACCCACAGAGGTTTCTGAAACCACTTCCAGGCTTCTCCTTTTCCCCAAGGACCAGATGTAAGTATACATCTCCTTCACAGGGTTAGTTATACATAAACATTCATCTTCAATAATGAAACACTATCATTCATTATAACATGTAAAATGCATTAATAGATTTAATCAACACATCTATAATATGCAAGAACTACAAGACATTAAACTTATGCAATATAAGATATTCATACAACAGTGAACTCAGCCTCTTACTCAGGCCTGTTAATGAATTCATGTCAAACCCATTCATATGCATTATACATTCCACAGTTCCATAATTATACACAAGCATTCATCACAAAACAATGAAACACCATCATTTACTATAACATAAATAGTTATCTTTCAAGTCCGAAGCAATTGGCTAAGTGAGAGCAACGTTCCACCCAACCTTATATCTCTGTCCAGCCTATACTATTTCAGCTAAGAGATCACCACCGAGCTGGGTAGTGTATCCACTAAGGAGGGCTAACAGGTTCTCTCACAGTCAAGGCTCCATTCTCATACTAAACCAGTATGTAGTTTGGTTTAACAAGCATTCCATGGCACCTACCCATGCTAATCCAACCTACAATGGTTATCAAGCAATTCAAGGACAACAAGGAAGGTGTTGCTAAGCCAATGAGCTCACCCACAGAGCTGCAGGCATCTCAGCACTCAGTTGACCTGGCACCCACAATACCTACCACATCCAACACAAGGAAGACCTACATCACTCTTACACAGTCCCTCAAGGCATCTTCCTTTCCAGTGTTATTCCAAGATGGGCATAGAAAGGTCCATTCGCTCTCAACCGACCTGGCACCGACAATACCTACCACATCCAACACAAGGAAGATCCTATCATTGTTGCATAGTATCACATGGTCCTTCCCTTCCAGTGCTATTCCAGGATGGGCATAGAAAGGTCCAGTCACTAGTTCATTGAAACTATAGCCTTCACTGGGTTTATCAAGCAACCCAACTCTCTCCCACAGTTCAACAGCTGACTCGTTACCAGGCTTGCGGTTTCCTCACGGCCGCTCTATCAATACCATTCTACAACATCTTCTATCAATACCACTCCACCACTGTCACTGGGGTTTTCACACCGGGTGCTATGACTATCATCTCTTAGGATTTTTCTCCCACACAGGAAGCACAAATACCCTCAGTTTCCCCTTCCCAGGATTGGTTTGGTGCATACAGGAAATACGGGAGCCCCTTCTCTGCGAGGGTCGATGGCACGTGAATAATGGCAAGTGCATGAGTGGGCGAGTAAGTGAGGAATGTTTGTATGTTTGATGATCCTTGAATGAATCCTCTTCCAAGATAGTCAAACAGGTTCAACAAGTTCCCCCAGGTGATTGAGTGTCATCTTGCACAAGCGATCAGAGCCATGCCCTGCCATACGAAATCGTAGGCATGATCCATACTCCAGCGGCCTCAGCCATTAGGGTTCTCAACCACCCACTGCAGTTGCATTAATGTCAGCAAGGATTTCAAACGGGTTCTCAGTCAGACATGTGGCAACATGGGAAACCAATCCCAAATCCCCTCACCTCTCCCTAGTGGATACACTTGGCCCCTTCTCATTCGTTGCCTCCTTAGCCATCTTCTTGGTTATTTTATTCATTTAATAATAATTACATCATTTACATTTCATCATGGCTTAATCAGCCCATGAATAATCAAACTGTCCAAATACTTGCCTAAGCAATAACTTAAACATCCAATAGTGGGGCCTTGGCCTTGAGCTCCACACTAGGGAAAATACACATACTGTATATACACAGTATTTACATCAAAGCCAATTACATTAAGGGAAAAATGGGGTATTACAAGAGGACAGAGACAAGATGAAGAGGTGGACAAGGAAGATGTGTGGGCATTTGGAAGGCCCCTTGCGGGCATTTCAAAGCCCCATTGTGGGCATAATCAAAAGGAACCTGGGGGCATTCTTTGAAGCACCCACTGCGGGAATTTGTGGTGTATTGCAGGCATATTGATAAGGGCCTGTGGGAATTTACATGAGACCATTGTGTGCATAATCCAAGACCAATACGGGCATGTGTTGATGGCCCTTGTGGGCATCAAAGTGGAGCCCACTGCGGGAAGTTTTAATAGTGCATTGCGGGCATCTTAAGGTCATATGTGTGTCTCACAATATTTAATATTCTGAAAGGATAGAAGGTGACATGGCATGAAATTAAAATTATTATTAACTCCTTGATTGATGGATGGCCAGAATTAAATAAATCATATTTGATTTATTTAATCATCTTAATGATAAAATTAAAATAAAGAAGACATGTCTGCCTCCTAATGATGGTGATGAAGAGTATAAATAGAAGACAAGTTTCATTTTAAGGAAGCAATGTGTGAAGATTTCGGGAGATTGAGGAGAGCTCTGATTTCGGGGGTCAGGATGATTGAGGAAGGTTCGGTGAAGTAGCAGTAGTAGCAGGAGCAGTGGTGCAGCAGTAAACTAATTTTTATCTCTAATATTTTGGGCTTCACTAAGGCAGATTAATGATAGCATGACCATGGACAAATGAAGATATGTTTGGGGATAGAATGAGGACATGAGGACATGCTATTAAACAAAATGAAGATTATCAACTTATGGTCAGATTGTTTATGGATAGAATGATGACAATGTCACCTACAACAAATTGATGATGGAAATTTCTCTCATCATTGGTCAAGTATCATTGGCTTATGATTGAGGATGTGAATGCAATTAGGTGGTTTCGATTAGTATGTATGTGCCTTCGGGATCTGCAAATGATGTTAAAGGAAAGAATACCATACCTTTGGCCCTAAATAAACCCTTAAGGCAAACAAATCCATGAATAATCCCTCAAAGCACCATCCATGACTTTGTAGGGGTATCCACGGCTATGTATCTAGGTGATGTAGCCTTAGGCCCTTCAACATGGTCAATGAACCATGCATTTAGACCTAAAATGATTTTTGAGGCATCCAAATACATGAACAATTTCTCAAAGAACCACCCATGGATTCATAGGGGTATTCATGGCACTATTTTCTAGGCCTTATGGAGTTGGGGAATTTGACATGATCAATAGAGGAGAATTGAACATGTTTTTAATGCACATGTGCACTCTTGTATGTATCTTTGGATGGGGAGGAGGAGAGGGAGAGACTTGTAAATGGATAAAGAGAATGAGGTCAAGGGACGGTGAAGTGATAGGTCCAGGGGGAGGGAGAGAGTGAGTGAGTAAGAGGCAAAGAGGGAGGGACTAATACATGGAGAGAAAGAGAGAGAGAGAGGACAAGGTGGGGAAGAGTGATAGGTCAAGGGGGAGAGAGAGTGAGTTAGAGGTGGAGAGAGAGAGAGAGAGAGAGAGAGAGAGAGAGAGGGTGAGAGAGAGAGACTTAAGCAGGGAGGAAGATGGAGATATTTGTGGGAGAGATAGATGGATAGAGGAATAGAATGAGATGGACGTAGCAGGAGATAGAGAAGGAGAGAGGAGAGAGAGGTAAAGTGAGAGAGTGAGAGAGAGAGGGGAAAAGTGAGAGAGTGAGAGAAGAAAATCATTGAAATCCTCAATCATAAGCACAAGTAGCATCATAAATGAAAGAAGTTGAAAATGGAGAAGCAAAGGATGTCTAAAGTGAACATGAACACATGTCTAGTTTTCTTAGGTTTTCATGTTTTATAAGGTTTCATTTTTGTTTGGTTGGATTATATGAATTTATAGCTCTCAAATAATTTAGACAATATAATAAACACAACTGTAAAATCCAATGATAATATGATAGACATGTTTTGTGAGAATTATTCATTTTCATTTTAGTTTTAAACGATGATAATATAAAAAATGGTTACTCAGTGCTAATTAATTTGTAATTACTGAACACAAATTACTCATAAATGGATCTAATTATTCAAAGTAAAGAAGTTACCTGTGTGTATGGTTCCACAATCTCCTCTACTACTGCCATGGCTCGGTCTAGGTCAAAGGAACCGATGTCCTCCCACCTGGAGGATGGAGACTCGACCCTAAATAACTGTACATTAAAACAAATAAAGTCAACAATGTGTAATTCAAAGTTAAATATATTAAAAAATATGATATCAAATAAAATACAATAAATACTTGAACATTAAATAAAACAATGGCTAAACTGGTCCATGTAGCTCTCCGTGGCATGCTGCTGTGTAGGACCATGGAAAGAATGACCACAATGAGAACAATGATGTGTCATTGTTCCAGTTGAACTAGATGGCCCCACCTGGGTTCCACCTATACCTGGCATGTCCCAGCCACCACCCATAGACTATGAAGCTATGTGTGTCTCATTGATGTCCTCTCAGCTCTGTGAAGACATAGCCACAAATGTGGTATGTCTAAGCAAATGACATGTGGCATGTCTAACTGAGTCATCAATCTTATCTAGGCCACTACCAAACCCAGGTGGCTGAGGAGGGGGGTTTGGATCTCTCCTGGGTGTAGGAGGCCCTCTGAGTGGGTTGCGGCGGGCCTAAGGTCGATCTTGGGCAGAGCCAAGACCGACACCCTGAAACTCAGTGATGTCAAAATAATTGACATGGTAGCCTAGCTCAAACTCAGCCCACAATTTCCTAAGAAAATACTGTGGGACCTCCAAATTATTGCATGGGGGCCTGTCAAACACCATAAACCATCTCTTTCTCCAGTTATCTCTCCATGACTGGTAAATCCACCAGTCCATGCAAACCCGTCTCTTCCTCACATCTGGAGGTTGTCTTGTCGTGGGAACTATGAAGTTGTTGTACAACTGTGCTTTTGTGATGTTGAGGTCTTTAATTTGTTCTTTGGATATCCCAGTGGAATAGAGCTCCCTCATTCGAGCCCTGTATTGGCTCAGATTTATAATCTCACTGTGGGAAATGTTGATGGATTCAATTATGTTTTGCAATGATGAAGCCAGGGAAACCTGAGAGGGTTCCTTGGTGCTATTCAATTCATCGCTTAATACCCTTAATTCGTTTAAATCTTGGTGTAATTGATCCTCGGGGTTTTTAGATGGTTCATCACCAGGTTCATTGTCAGTTCCAATGTTGATGTTATCTTCTGATGGTTCGGTTTCATTGGTTTCCTCTGATGGTTGTGGTGTGTTTGTCATTTTTCTAAGTGTATTTAATCTGCAATGACAAATTGTTGGTTTTTTAGTTGATTGTAAAAAAAAAAAAAAAAAAAATTGCAGTGGAAGACAAAAAAAAAACAAAAAAACAACAAAAACATGATTCATTGAGCACTTACCTGGAGGGAACATCAGCAACGTAGTGGAGGTTCGGATTGATGCCAAGTTGGAGGCTTTGGGTGCTCCATAACTCGCTTGCGAGGTGCTTGTTTGGTTGCTTTGCGCTCGTGGGTTTGTTAAAACAATAACAAATCCCTGCTCTGTTTTTTTATTTTTAAAAACACAGGGATACGTGGACATTTTGAATGTGTGTGTGTGCCCTTGTTTTTTTTCCGCTGATGCGCTTCTATTGCGGCATTTTTGGGTACCAGCTTTGTGTGGGTACCCTAAATTATTTCGATTGCTATAAAATTTTATTCCTATGATAAAAAAGCTTAGAAAAAAGCATTCTTACGTCGCCATAGTTTTGATATGTTAGAAGGTTAAGGAGGTTTATATTGTAATGGATATTATTAAATTGCAATCGAATGTGGGTGTATGTAGGGCATTCTAAGAAAAAATGACTTTCATCCTCAATGCTCATAATCTCATAGAGATGGAAAATCCTTTCCACCACAGTGTTTTAGGAATTGTCCAGCACCCTATTTCAATATGAAGCTCATGAGATTTCATTCTTATCGTGGATATATTAGTTTTCTTCTTCGAACTAGTTAAGACAAAGAGATACTTTTGATCTTCCAAACTAGGGTAAATGGCCTCCTTATAGTATCTTAATTTTCTTTTAACCTATAAATCTTTCTCTTCCCACATTTTCTCTTTAAACTTAGAAGTGATAGTACTTTTAATGTTGTCGATATTTTGCAAAGTAACATTTCTGTCAATCCCGCAATGGTTTAACCAAGCCATGACGTCTTTATACCAGCTTCTTGAGTTGTAGATGGTCTTGACTGGAATTTAAAGCAATTATAGGGAGTCGTTAGTCTCTCATGTTATTTATCGTGTATTTGTACATCAGGTACCTAGTCATCGCGATGCTTTCTATGGGGGTAAGACCCACTTCGATTAGGAGAATAGGTTAGCGTGTACTGCTTAAGTATAATTTTGAGGTTATACATGATAAAACGCTTTTGAATTTGCTCAATCATTCTCCAGGATTCTCTATAAATGCTGCAGCCACAAACTTCACAACCGTACAAGATAACAGGATTTACAAGAGTTTCAAATAGGAACTTCTTTGTATCCCACATCACAAGGTTTGTTGATTTACAATTGTTTTCTATACCAAAATAAGCTTTCCACCCTCCGTTAATCCTTTTCTCAATGCTACAGTTCCAGTTGAGCTTTTGATAGATATCAATTTCAAGATATTTGTAAAAGGACACTTCCTCCAAGTTGATGTTGTCATATACCAATTTAGTGTGGTGTCTTCTTGGACTTGATAATCATAACTTTAGTTTTGTCGGTGTTAACAATCATACCATATGAGAGTAGAAATCCTTGAGAATTCTTAATTGCTTAGCAAGGTCAAATGGATACCTTGCCATAATAACAATATCATCAGCATAGAGAAGGAGGATGGCGACTATTCCAGCTAAGGTCATCAACCTCCTTTTATATAATCAACAATGTAGTTTCTTGGTAAAATTTTTAATTATTTTTTATATAATAGTAATCATTTTTATATATAATAGTAATTTGGATGCCCAAATTGTAATAACATGATAGTTTTTGTCAATAAATTTTTAGATAAATAATAAATATTTGATTTTAAAAATAAAATAAAAAATAATGAAATGGTTCAATATTTCGGTTTGGTGGGGGTGGAGTGGCACACTTCTTATTTTTGGCTTTGGAACCTTCAAGAAATGGCATGGTTTTGGACATAAAACTACCAAATAAACAACGAAGCACAACAGTTTAGCAACTGATCCCTCTAGTAGTTGTCCCTCCTAACTCAATGATATGTATTCAATATCCTTTTGTTTTTATATTGAGGACTGGAATGATATTGGTGTATTGTTTAGCTACAAGTGAAACCTAGATATTGAACCTGTGATTGTGGGTCAACGGGTTGGAAAATTCCTTTATGCATCAATATTAGCATGTTCTCCACTAGCCTGCCCAAATGGTATTCATGTTTTATCGGGATTCAAGCAAGCTTGGATTCCCATAGCCCAATGGAGAGGTGAGTTGTACAACAACAATGGCGGTAGGTTGATTGATGCTGTAAATATTTGTATATAAAATCAACCTTGTTTTGCAAACCAATTGCTTAGTTTCATGTGTCATGATGTGATTTTTTTTTTCCTGGTCGTTGTTTTTTGTATGTAGTCTACAAATGAAAATATTAGCTCACTAGAATACAATGACTACATGATAGAGATAAAAAACTGTGGACTTCCAAGATTCTTACAACTAGGGAATCCTTTTCCTTGTAACGAGTTCTCTAAATGGAAAAGATGTTGTAAACAAAATTTCATGCATTCTTTCTTCCTTACTCCATAGGCTACTTTGCTTTAAATGGTATATTCAGGTACTTGGACGAGCCTCTACAAGCAAAGACCACTAACATATTCATTAACGGTGTCCCTCAACAAACTTCTAAGGTCCTTGCTCTTGATCTAGATAATATATCTATCACTTCTAATATTGAATTATTGAAATATTGAAAAGTTCAATGTTGTAGTATGCCTTTATATGCAGTTTTTTTTTATGTTGTTTGAACTGTCTACTTACAGTTGTAGATCCAACACCTCCACAAAAACTACATGTAGTTGACCAACCAGTTTCTGAATTGGAGGAAGAACCTCAAGTTGAAGAAGTATATTTTCACTCAAACCCTGGAGAAGGACCAAAGACAGTAGAAGAAGCTCCACATTTGCAAGTTCATTAAAGTGTTCAAAATTAGTAGCAACCAACTGTCGAAGTTATAGTTTTATCCCAAGAAGAGGCACCCAATAAATCTTATGCATCAATTGTAAGTTTGCATCTAAATGAATTTCAATTGTTATTTAATCTTAAAAAACAAATTGTCTCTAATTTATTCTAATTCCATGGGTTTAGGTTTAAGAACAAGTACACTTGAATATAAAGAGGGTCTATTTGTGAAAGAAGTGCTTTTTTAGTCAAGATCACTTATTGGGATATGGTATGTGTTTTTAATAATATTTAAATGCAATATGATCTAATGTGAATTTAAAAATAGGTACTTCCAACTTACAACAATCATTTACCATATACTTTAAAAATAGTTACTTCTAACTTGGAACACTCACTTACCATATACTTTAGCTTCAGTTTATTGGACTTTTTCCTTTGATCTCCTATGCTACTTCTTTTATGTTTGTCCTAAGGTCAACAATGAAAGAAATTTTATTGCTTTGTACCTACCGAGAAAAACATAGAAGATATTGATGTAAGTAAGCATCGCTATTGGGATTTTACATGACGAAAATTGAGTGCATGGTGATCTGATTTGATAATTCGTCATGATTCCAAACAGTTGGTCTGAAGTTATTTTGTATGGAACCTCTTTCGCATCTCTATACATTAAATGGAAAATTCTCTCCCTTGTAGTTGCAAGCTTTGTTTTTTTCCTTACACTATGAAAAATTCTTTCAATGCAATTACAATTTTTACTACAGGTTAATAAATTTATGTAAATATGTGTTTGTAGAAGAGAAGGAATGAACACTTCGTTACTTACTATTTTTTATTGGATTTGTAAAGAAAAAATAAGAATCCATATATTTTTTCACATTACAACTTGTGTTTAGAGTCTCGGAAAGCGTTCTCAATTGTTGTCATGCATAGAGTGCATAATGATTTTGCTTTTCTTTTGTGATTATGATTGGCATATTAAATCATCCTTGCAATATGTGATTCTTTAGGAAAATGAATATTGATATTGTAAATTATGATGTTTTTGAAATAGGTCTTGATTCACTGTTGGCTTAGTTTCACATCTACACAGCCATAAGATAAGGCCGTGGATTATATGTTCTAGAGAGAGCGTTGTTGTCAATGCATTCTTCTAGTGGGAATGTTGTAAGTTTGACAATACCATTAACTCTTTCCTTTGGCATACACTTGACATTTTTTAATGCCAACAATCTAGTGTTCTTATTTTTGTTTTGACATGGGGATTGCATTTATTACTTGATAGAGCTTATTACTTTTTGATATTTTATTCCATTGCATTGTATATGGAAAGAGTACTTGCTTCTTATATAAAATTATAAAATCATCAGATTAATGGTCAGCTATGTTGAAAAAACTACGCCAAGGTAAACCTGAGTTGCTTAAAAAAATTTGTAGTAATTGCATCTATTATTTGGTTAGCACTCAATTTATGATGACACTGAAACATTGTATTCATGACTTTTTTCACTTTCCCCCTGATTCCAAATTCAACTATTTGTTAGGTTGATTCTACATTGCGATTTCCAACTTGTCCTTGTCGTTTGGGTATTGAAAATTGTTCAATTCTCATAACTGCAATTTGATACTATTGTTCAATGTAATTAATTACATTTTTTGGTCTCTTTTGTAGTTCGTTTGCACGGTAAAAAGCGTACAATGCTGGGGTAAGCATCGTAAAGTACCATGGATGTATCTCCTTTTATAAACTGTCAATTCTCTGAGACCATCATAAAGTACCATGGATGTATCTCTTTTTACAAATTATCAATTCTCTAGTTGTCTCATATGAAGCTTAAAGTTGTCTAGATTTTGATTTAAGAAATTTTAAATGAAATTTGTTGTGTGGGATACTTGTTTAATTTTGCTAAATTATAGTTAATTGTTGCAGTCTTCAAATAATTTATAATTTTGAAGTTATAGTTATTTTTAACGATTGAGAAATTAGTGAAACCCAAATCTTAATATATATTTATTGTTCAAGCAATTTTGTCACTATTGTCTATGTATGTTGCAACAATATGCTTTAGCTTGTAAAATCAAAGAGCTTTGTTTCCATGTGTTGTATATTTCTCCCTAAGATATCCTAAGTTTTGCATGCTTCTTCATATCTTATATTGTTTTCCCATGCTTATGTAGATGACCGGTGGGAACA
Source organism: Larix kaempferi (assembly GCA_027924585.1). Lineage (NCBI taxonomy): Eukaryota > Viridiplantae > Streptophyta > Pinopsida > Pinales > Pinaceae > Larix > Larix kaempferi. The sequence continues at coordinate 3,437,456 of BSBM01000269.1, forward strand.
TAAAGGTTTTTTCTTTTTTCTATACCATGTGTTTCGAGTTTGCTTTTGTAATGGACATGCATATAACTTTTCTACTTTTCATTGTCCTTCTACCCTAGTAAGAAGCAATACATTATGGATTGCAATCTAAACGACATGTGCGGGCCTTCTTTCCCAAGCAACTAGGTTTATAATCACCAAAAAGTGAGATTTCTTGTCTCTCCTTCATTCCCACAATATCTCTGTAAAGAATTGTTACCTTCCCCTTCATTTCAAAAAGTACATGAAAGCATGTTGTATTAAAGGCCTTGGTGACACATGATTGAAGGTATACATATGTAATATTTATGGAAGTCTTTAAACTGTTTTATGTAAATAACATAATTAAGTCCATCCCTGCTCAAAATTAAGTTGCCTCTATAGTTTGCAAATTGGTTTCATGTTAAAATTTTAGGAAATCCATGCATGGTGTGCATAGTTAAGGTGTTTTTGTGGAAGACATTTTATCACGACTTTCACCATGGGTATCTACTTTATTTGAGTTTATGCCCCTATTCATCAGGAAAGAGGTCCTATTCCATCATCATTTCTAGGCCTTGTTTACATACTAAAGAGTTGTAGGTTTATCGGTTGGCATTTTTTTATTCGCTACAAATAATTTATTATTATTATTATTATTATTATTATTTAATTTGTAAGAGTAGGGTACATAATTTATCAGCAATCATTACAATTTAAATTATTTGTAATCAAAAGATTCTTTATTGGAGTGATGAACACCTCTAATTTCATTGTTTTTAGAAATAATTGCAACTTTTCCTTCACCCTGAATTTGAGGACTTAGGGTGATTCCATGGATGTGCTTCACAGTTTTTGGAAAGTGGGGCGCCAAAAATATGTGCAGTAGACCATCGATCGAGGTATTTTTAAACCCTTGATCAAGGTTTTAATACCTTGATTGACGTGTAACATCCCCATTTTGACCCTTAGGGTTTATTGGCTTCAATGTAAATATTGTATACATGCAATGTGTTTTTTCCCTAGTGTGGAGGTCAAGGCCAAGGCCCCACTAGAGGATGTTCAGGTTTTTTTATTTAAAAGGCAAGTATTTGACATTCTGATTATCCATGTGCTATTTAGCCATGAGACATTGTAAATGATGTAAATATTAATATTGCAATATAACACCAAGGAAACTGGCTAACGAGGAAACCAATAAGAGGGGGCCATGTGTATCCATTAGGGAGAAGTGAGGGGGTTGTGGGATTGAAACCCATGCTGCCACATGTCAATTTGTGAACCCATTTGACTCCTCTTGCTGAAATTTAATTATGCTGTAAGGAGGTGGTTGAGAAGGCCTGTTCATGAGGTCAATGGAGTATGGAGCAGCCATGCAATCCATATGGAAGGGTATGTCTTTGTTTTGCTTGTCCATTAAGCCACTCTACCTCCTGGGAATTTGCTCACCCTAATCCCTATCCCATTATTGACCAATGAACCTTAGTTATCACGCATTGTAGAGCCTAGCAATGAAGCAAAAAGAGGAAAATAGCGATTCTATGTAAGCACGAATTTGCAGAGCTGAAAGTTGGCATAGAAACCATGCGTAGGAAGTAAATCGATGGGGATATCCATGGATCATACCCTAGGGATAAATTACAGAGCATGATCATTTTAGAAAACCTGTGAGAACACCTATATCTAATAGCAAAAGACTGAGTTGCGGGACAGAGCTTCGCCCGCAACCCTAAGAAGATTCCAACTAGAATAACAGATAAGAGGATTAGATAGAGGTTGAATTTGATTGATAAACCCAGTGAAGGATAAAGTCTCGTGAAAACAATAGTTTGTACCTTTCTATGCCAACCATGAAGAGCACTGGAGGGAAGGGGCCCTAAGGGACTATGCAGTAGAGAAGGGGGCCTTCCTTGTGTTGGGTAAGGTAGGTATTGTGGGTGCCATGTTTGTTGAGTAGTTGAGATGCCTGTAGCTCTATGGTTGAGCTCACTGGCTTAGCATCATCCTCCTTATTCCCTCACATGCTTTATAAACCCAACTATATGTTCATTTAGCATTAGGGTGGAGCCTTGACTACGAGAGAGCCTATTTAGCCCTCCTTAGTGTATACACAACCCAGCTCGAGGGTGGTCTCTCAGCTGAAAGAGTATAGGATGGACAAAGACCTATGGTTAGGTGGAACGTTGCTCTCACTTAACTAGTTGCTTAGACAGTTCCATTTAAACATAAGTGCTTTCTGTGGTGTTAAATGATGCTAGTTTTCCTTTGTTATGTCTACTTGTTATGTTCAAGTTATTTGAATGAATGATTGCATGAAATTGACCAGTATGAATACCATGTATAGGCATGAGTATGAGGCCAAGTTCATGTTTGAACACTTCACAATTTGTTTGAGGTCAATATGCTGCTAACCTTGCAGGTTGTAGATGCATTGATTAGTTTTAGTTTCATTAGGTGTGTTATTATGCATTCCATACACTGTTAGATGGACTCAGTGGCATCACCTGGACTTGGGGAAGGAATCAAATATCCCTGTTGTGTTTCATGACCCCTCTGTGGGTCAGGTGAAAGGGGAAGTCATGGCATAAGGCAGGTAGAACTCCTTGCAGAAGGGTAAAGGGGAACTGAGGGATTTTAGGTAAGAATTCAGTTGGAAATATGACCAATTTAGATTACTCATATGTGGTAGGGGATCACACCAGTGTATAGATCTCTTCAAGAGCTTTCCAACGGTACCAAACTTGTCCAATTTGGATTTAGGATGATGAAGTTATAAGCTTGGGAAGTTGGTGGTTACAGGGGTATGGCCAGCTTCCGAATTTCCGCATCCGCAGTGCGGAATGCGGAAGTCAGGGGCGCATTTTATTCACGTTGGGCATTTTGGCATTCTTCTCTCTTGACTTCCGCACTGCGAAATGCAGAAGTCGAAGGCGCGTTTTCTTGGCACAGTGTATTTGGCGTCTCAGCCTTCTAACTCCCGCATCGCGGATGCAGAGTGTGGAAGTTGGAGGTGCATAATCTCCGAGATAGTGAAGTTGGTGTTCCGACTTTCTGAATCCCGCATCGCAGATGCAGAGTGTGGAAGTCAAAGGCGCCTTTTCGACGAAATGGTGAATTGGTATTCCGACCTTCTGACTCCCGCATCGCGGAGTGCGGAAGTCGGAAGAGGAAATCTGCAAAGTTGGATTATTGGCGCCCCAACTTTCCAAGTTCCACATCGTGGATTGCAAAACTACGGAAGTCGGAGAGGTGTTTTCAACGCCGGGTAATTGGCACTCTGACTTTCCGAGTTCTGCATCGCGGATTGAGGAACTGCAGAAGTCGGAGGGGTGTTTTCAACGCTGCGTATTTTCGGAATCTAATTTCCGACTTCCGACTTGCGGTTGCAGATTGTTGCTTGCGGATTGCGGAGTTGCAGACCAAAGATAATTGGAGCTCTATCAAAGAGCAGAGATAATTATGAAAAAAATGTATAAGGTTGTCTCCCATTGCCTCAGAAAAGCACTGAGGGGATTGGGGACGTGACACGAGGGGTTAAAAATACCTCGATTGAGGGATTAAAATGCCTTGATCGAGGGTTTAACATATTCCTCGATCGAGCTATTGAAACCTCGATCAAGGGCTGGGTTAAACCCTCGATCAAGGTATTGCTCGATCAAACTGTTGAAACAAAATAAATAAAATAAAATGGAGCCCGTAGGCCTTCCGAGCTCATTTGCGACTAAAGGCGATTCAACCAGAAGCTCGATTCAGGACCCGAGACACTCACCACCTCACCAACAAACCATGTCATCAACTCCACCAGGTAAGCGGACCAAAAAAAATAGTTTTTTATTTTATTTTTAAAATCAATTTTATTTCTTGTTTGTTTTTTATAAGTTTATATCAACCGACAACGTTTATGCTGCTTATTTTATTTCTAAATGTGTATTGGCAAGCATAAATGCTACCATATTACACATTTAGAAATAAAACCGGCAACATAAAACATTTATGTTGCCGGTTTTTTTTTCAATAAATTTAACCAAATTGTGTAAAAAAAAAACATTGAAACCTAATTTTTGTATAACTATGAACCTATCGATTACCGAGAACCATGTGAAAACTGATTGAAAACACTGAGTGAAAACATGTGTAACAAAACCAATTACATTAGGTTAAATATGTTTTAAATTTTAAATTTAAGTTTTTATTTATTCATTCATTCAAGTTCTAAATATCTATGTTTATATCAACTAGCAGCGTTTATGCTGCCGATTTTATTTTAAAATGTGTACTGGCAAGCAGAAATGTTCCCTGATTGTTTTCAATCCTCTGAGAATGCCAAGAGGATTGAAAAAAAAATACACATTTAAAAATAAAACCAACAACATAAGCATTGCTAGTTTTTTCCAATAAATTTCAATAAGGTCATATAACCATGTAACAAGAACCAGTAACATTCCAAAATAAAAACACTTGAAAACCTTTGAAATTTCATATTCAAATTAAAATTGAAATTGAAATTACAAATTTCAATTGCAATTTGAAATTGAAATTGGAATTGGAATTTGGAATTGGAATTTGAAATTTGAAAATAAAATTTGAAATTGAAACTAATATTCAACTTGAACTTGGAATTTTGAAATTTGAAAATAATATTTGAAATTGAAACTGAAATTCAACTTGAACTTGAAATTGCAATTTGAAATTTGAAATTTGAAATTGAAATTGAAATTGAAATATCAAAATTTGAATTTTGAAATAGAAATTGAAATTGAGAGTTGGAAATTGAAACAAAAATTTGAAATTGAAATTGAAATTGAAATTTGAAATTTGAATTTGAATTTGGAATTTGGAATTTGGCATTTGGCATTTGGAATTGAAATTGAAATTGAAAATTGAAATTGTAATTGTAATTGTAATTGTAATTGGAAATTGGAAATTGAAATTGAAATTTGAAATTTTGAATTGAAATTGAAATTGAGATTGAAAGTTGAAATTGAAATTGAAATTGAAAATTTAAATTTGAAATTTGAATTTGAATTCGAAATTTGAATTTGAATTCGAAATTCGAAATTCGAAATGGAAATTGAAATTGAAATTTGAAAATTGATATTGAAATTGAAACTGAAATGAAATTGGAAATCGGAATTGGAATTGCAATTGCAATTACAAATGAAATCAAAATTGAAATTTGAAATTGGAATTGGAAATTTGAATGGGAATTGGAAATTAGAATTTGAAAATTGAAATTGAAATTGAAAATTGAAAATTGAAAATTGAAATTGAAATTGAAATTGGAAATTGAATTTAAAATTTGAAATTGAAATTGAATTTGAAATTTGAAATTTGAAATTGAATTTGAATTTGAATTTGAATTTGAAAGTTGAAATTGAAATTTAAAATTTGAAATTGGAATTGGAATTGGATTTGGATATGGATTTGAAATTTGAAATTTGAAATTTGAAATGTTAATTGAAATTGAAATTGAAATTGGAAATCGCAATTGCAATTGCAATTGAAATTTGAAATTTGAAATTTGAAATATGAAATTGATATTGATATTGAATTGGAAATTAAAATTGAAATTTGAAATCGAAATCTGAATTTGAAAATGAAATTGAAATTGAAATTTCAAATTTCAAATTGGAAATTGAAATTGAAATTGCAATTGCAATTGTAATTTGAAATTGAAATTAAAATTTCAAATTTCAAGTTGAATTTGAAATTTGAAGTTGAAATTGAAATTGAAATTGAAATTGAAATTTGAAATTTGAAATTGAAATTGAAATTTGTAATTGAAATTTGAAATTGAAATTTGAAATTGAAATTACAATTGCAATTGAATTTGAAATTGCAATTGCAATTGCAATTGAATTTGAAATTTGAAATTGAAATTGAAATTGAAATTTGAAATTTGAAAATTGAAAGTGAAATTGAAATTTGAAATTTGAAATTGAAATTGAATTTGAATTTGAAATTTGAAATTTGAGATTAAAATTGTAATTGAAGTTGAAATTGAAATTGATTCTCCTATGTTATACTTAGCATGATTCTCCTATGTTAAAATAACTTAGCATCAAGTTCATTTAAAGCAATTATTTTCCTATGTTACTGATTTGTTGTAATTGATTATACTTAGCACATGCTCCTAAGTTTAATGAATATAAAAGTCATTAAGTGTGTCATAATGGAATTTGATGCAGAGATTTATCCATAACGACTTTCATTGCTTCGTTCTCGGCGAAGAATGAGAGAATCTGAGGTGGCCCCATGGGGAGGCCATCGTCAGCGTTCACGTTCACCGAGGAACGAGGCCACACCGGGGTCAACTGCCATGGGTGGTAGCAATAGGAGATATAGTACGTCGGTTCATCCCAACGATATACATATAGATACTGGAAGGAGGAGGTGCGCCAAGAGACAGGTACATTAAGTGCATATTTTTTTTTTAGATAAGTTTTCAATAAATTTTTAATATAAAATGCATTCAATTTCACTTGCAAGTTATAATGTATATTTCAACTAATTATTATTATTATTATTTTATCGCAGGTGCCTCAGGAAGATCATATGACCATATCACCCTTGCTAATATTACCACCTAGCGAGACAGGGTGCACTCATGCATTTGCACACTCACAGAGGATTCTCCTACTAGACGCTCATTGTTCATGATGTTATCAGTAGTTGATGGTATGTTGTCCCTCTATAGGAAAGTGGGACCTCTTAGTGACATCTGGCGTTTTACATGCCAGATGAGAAGACAGGATGTTATGGGTCCCCATAAATGGGACGATGTGAAATCCACCACAAGAGGCCATGATGTCAACGTAACTTTGTTCAACATCCCTCATGATCGCCTTGTCGATCACTCACATAGACTCAAGGATTTTAAGCTCGAGGTCATGGAACCATATGTTTATGATGGATTCATTGAAGCATGGGGAATTTCCCCCCACCATGACCAAGTCCCTTTATACTTTTGAAAACATATATATGCGAGTTTGTTCTAGATATGCACCCAGACTAAACCAACACCAGATCTAAATTCTTTGGTGTTGGTAGGGGACGCAGCTATCAATGTCCTAGAGCTCGCGGAGACCCCGCTTTCATGACACCCCCTCCGAGGTTGGTACCAATTCTAGACAAGATGATTATTAGGTTAGGGGACATAGCCTAGCTATCCCAGATTGCTACAGAGGCCAAGCAGAATCACTTCTCACTACCATGGGAAATGTTATTGTTGTTGTGCAGGGAGAGACATCCAAACCACCCCCTACACCTCCAAAACAAGAGATAGAGTATGTGGATGGCGCAAGGCAGGTCGGTCGGACCCTCTTGCTTAACAATAAAAAAAACAACACACAGGGTTCTCACAAAGACTAGATGTGAACCGAATGCCAAAAGTTGGCTTCTTCTATTACTTGAATCAAATTACAAATTAAATGCAACCTATCAAACTAGTCGACCTTATCCTGTTACAATATACAGAAATAAAACTTTGTCTTCAGTGTGTTTCTCAACTGTGTGTGATCCTCCGATCCTCTGGTGAGCGATCTGTCGATCCTCTGATCATCGATCCCTTATTCTGTGACTTTGCACTTCTCTTCTACTTTGCTCTGCTCCTGCTTCCGAGGCTCACTCCGTTCCCCGAGATGTCCTTTCCTCTGTCTGTTGAATTCTCCCTGATCCTATAGACCTGTAGTTGTCAATGCCCTTTGGTCGTGTTGCACAACCTCCACCTATGGTGACATCTAGCGTGATCCCAACCACCTTCATAACTTCCTTTAACTCCCTCAACAACCATGAACGGCTACTAAGTACATTGTCTTGACTCATGTGCTTCTTTGACTCTGCTACAGTTGTTGGCCCCATCACATGTCTCGACCATACTAGACTTCGTCACCCTTGACCTTGCTTTTCCGCTTCACTTAGTCTCCACGGATTCCAGTCCGCCCCGTACTCCATGGTTGGCTCTTGCTGCTTACTTCGGTGTCATTGTTTGACTACATGTCGACCTTCGACTCCTTCGTTCTACTTCCTGTCGTTTATTGACATCAGACTTGTCAACTCTTGGCCTTTCTCCTATTGACCACACTTCGACAACTTCTGCTCGACTTCCTGGCTTCGAATTCTAGTTTACTACGCACCAGTGGTTGTCGGCACCTCCCCTGGTCAACGTCCTTCTTCATTGAACTTTGACTTTTTTTCCTGGGCCCTGATGCTCCTGCATCAGAATCCCCAGGTGAAAAAGAACTCGACTTCTTCGTCAGTCTCCTGTATTCTTCTGAAATCCATGTCACCTCATTCAATTCATCGTCTCTCCATCAATTATCCTATACGCATTGATCTAATATCATGTGATTTTTTATAGCTCATTTTTTTTGTCGGAATTAAATGTGTTGATGTAATTGTAACTTCGGAAGATATTCACTTGTATTTTATATTTTTATTATTATTGTATTTTATTTGTACCTCCGACGGAGATGTTTATTCTTCTGGTCGGAGATGTCATATTACATTTGGTCATGTAAAGTCATTGAGTTAAATTCTCCATTATAAGTCATGGAATTAGAACACCCTAGAGTCAGTTGTATTAGGTTTAGTGAGTCCCCTAGAGAAGTCGGCCCAGTCAGGTTTAGTTGGGGCTAACCTAGCAAGTGAAAAAGGTCAAGTGAAAGAAAAGTATAAATATAGAGCAAGGCTCTCTCATTTGAACACACACCCACTCACTCAAGTTCGCATAAGTGAGAGAGAGAGGACAAGTTAGCACATGAGAAAGAGAGAGGAGTTGCATAAGACCATCTTTGTTTTGGGGTTTTAATTTTGTGATATTGTATTGGTGACGATTCTATCTCTGAGGAAGTTGCGGGGTTTTCTCCTTTATGATTTCACCAAGGAAAATCTTTGTGTCTCTTGTGTTATGCTATGCATGTTATTCTTTCAGTTAATAACCTAGATAATATTGATTAAAAGTAGAAAAACTAGCATGGTATCAGAGCTAACATGAAAAGAAGGCATTGTGTAGTTGCGGGAAGTTAGGGCTTCTAAGTTTGGGGTCTTCTCTCCACAGATCATCAAGAAAAGGAGGCTAGGATAACTCTCCCTAGGAGGGAGCAACTTTATGTCGAAGCAAAATTTGATTCTGAGAATTTTCATTTTTTGGCCCGTCACTACTACCAGAGGAAAACTATGGCATCAACATTTTTGGGTTTCTGCTCACAGATTTGGAGAAGTGAGTACATTGAGAAACTTGCCTTGAGGAGGCGCATCTATCTTTCCAATCAGAAGTTCCAAATTCCAAGTTTGGAAAATTAGGGTTTCTCTGACAAACCCTAGGTTAGCCAGCTCCAGAACCAGTTTGGGCATCTAAAATTGGTAAGACCTAAAAGCTTTGCTATTTCCATTTGAAGTTCTCATTAAAGATTTATCACCACACCAAGCTTGAGGATAAGCTTGAAGGAGCTAATAACTTCCGAGCATGGAAGTATGTGGTTTTTCTCATCCTTGAAGAGAATGAATTGGACAAGTATGTAAATGAAGAGGTTCCAGCACCAGAGGGAGATGAGGCTAAATCCTTACATAAGAAGAACTTGGTTAAGGCCAAGAGAATCATTGCAGATTCCATTAAGGATCATCTCATCCCACATGTGTCATCTTTGAACACAACTAAGGAGATGGTTGATGCTTTGACAAAGTTATTCGAAGGGAAGAACATAAATCGGAAGATGACCTTGAGGAACCAACTCAAGAATGTGAAGATTCAAAATGCAGAAACCATGCAGTCCTACTTTACAAGGGTCTCTCAGATCAAGGAGCAACTTGAAGTTGTTGGAGAAAAGGTAGAAGAAGGAAAGATTGTGATGACCACCTTGAATGGCCTCCCAAGATCATGGGACTCATTCATTCAAGGGATATTTTCCAGAAAGAAGTTAATCACATTCAGTAGGCTATGTGAATAATTCTCACAAGAAGAAGCTCGACTTGTGGCTCAAGAAGAGAATATGGGAGAAAATGATTATCAAGCTCTCACATTACACACCAGAAGGAATAATAACAAGAGGAAGCACCATCATCACAGTAAGAGGGAGAAACACCACCACCAAACTCAGAGGGAGAACTTTAGAATATCCAGGAGAGATCTATCTACCGTTAGATGTTATACTTTTGATGAGAAGGGACACTAATCCAGAGATTGTCCTGGAAATGGAAATGGCTCCCACAACAAGAAGAACAACAAGAAAAGGCACCATGCCCACACTGCAGAAGATGATGAACCTCCAAGGAAGAGAGCTAGAGAAGAAAGTGATGAATCTTCAAGTGATGAAGAGTATGTCCTGATATCAGCACTCACGGGAACTGTCACACATGTAAGTAATGATTGGATTGTAGATAGTGGAGCTTCCAAGCATATGACAGGATATAATGAATCATTCACAAATCTATCTGAACACGAGTCACCTCACAAGGTGAAACTTGGGGATGATTACCAATATCCCATAAAAGGAAGTGGAGAAGCTTCATACAAGCTAGACTCTAGAAAATCTCTGAAGATGAAGGATGTCCTATATGTTCCAGTAATAAAGAAGAACCTTCTCTCCATATCAGCACTAGATGCAAAAGGTATGAGCATTGCATTTGTTGATGGCCAAGTCCTAATGTGGCCAAAGGGAAAGACTATAGATTATGCAATTGTAATTGGAGAGCAAGAGGGAGGTTTGTACAAATTGAAGGGCCAACCTGAACAAGCCTTGGTCCATGACTCCATGGAGCCAAGTGAATTATGGCATAGAAGGCTTGCACATGTGCACTATAAAACACTACCTATTGCAAGCAAAGAAGTTGAAGGACTTCCAGAAATCTAGTCGAAGCATGAAGGAGTTTGCAAAGGATGTGCGAAGGGAATGAACGTGAAGAAGGCATTTCCAAGTATCGAAAGCAAAGCAAAAGGAATATTGGAAATCATCCACTCTAATGTATGCGGTCCTATGTCATCTAGTTCATTGAGTGGGTATATATATTATGTTTCATTCATTGATGACTTTTCCTGTAAGACTTGGATATATTTTTTGAAAAGTAAAGATGAAGTATTCAGCAAGTTCAAGGAATTCAAATCATTGATCGAGAACCAAACTGAGAAAAGGATCAATACCTTTCGATTAGATAATGGAGGAGAGTTCACCTCGAAATATTTCAAGAAACTATGCAGAGAATCTGGGATTAAGAGGGAGTTGACCACTCCATACAATCCACAACATAATGGCATTGCAGAGAGAAAGAATAGAACAATAATGGAAGCAGCGAGAGCAATGATTCATGACCAAGATCTTCCAATGCATTTATGGGAAGAAGCTGCGAGCAAAAAGGTGTATGTACAAAACTGTACTCCTCATCGAGTACTAGAAAACAAGACTCCAGAAGAAGTGTTCTCCGGTGAGAAACCAGAAGTTAGCCATCTCGGGATATTTGGCTGCCTAGTGTACATACACGTTCCGAAGGAGAAGAGGACGAAGCTATATACTTCAGGAAGAAGAGTGTATTCGTAGGATACAGTGAAAGCTCGAAGGCCTACCGAATATATTTCCCAGGATTCAAGAAGATTGACATCAGCAAAGACGTGAAGTTTGACGAAGACTAATCCTACAAAAAATACAGAAAGTTACCTCTTGAAGACGCTGAAGAACCTGAGGTTCCCAGGATCAGAGATGCAGTAATAGAAGAAGCGATTCCAGAAGATCATGAAGATCGCGAGATGGAAGAACCACAAGAACCTGTAGATCTACCTCGTGAGAATAAATCCCACAAGAGGAAACCAGCATGGGTACGAGAAGCAATACAATATGCAAAGAAGTATGGCACTCCATATTGGATGCACAGAGAAAGTAAGAGACCTAGCCCATACTCCAGCTATGTAGCCCTATTGTGCGACATCATTGACAAAGAAGCTTCCAACTATGAGGAAGCAGCATAGAAGAAAGAATGGAAGGATGCCATGATCAAGGAGTGCCAGTCGATCATGAAGAATGATGTTTGGGAGGTAGTTACGAGACCAGAAGGGAAGTTTGTTGTGAATTCGAAGTTGATCTATAAGATCAAGCATGTTGCAGATGGTAGCATTGAGAAACACAAGTCGAGGTTCATGGCACGTGGTTTCTCTTGTAAGGAAGGCATAGACTATGAGGAGACATTTTCACCTGTATCCAGATACACTTACATCAGATCAGTACTTACATTCGATGTAGTGACGAAATGGAAGGTACACCAGATGGATGTCAAGACAACGTTCTTGAATGGTGTAGTAGAAGAGGAAGTGTACGTGGAGCAACCACTTGGATTTGAGACACATGATAGGCAGAATCATGTGTGCAAATTGAAGAAGGCCTTGTATGGATTGAAGCAGGCACCCAGGACGTGGTACGACATGATGGATAGTTTCCTGATGAGCTTGGTATTTACCAAGAGTAAAGCAAATTCCAACCTTTACTACAACGTTGAAGTGGGAAATCCAGTGATACTTCTACTCTATGAAGATGACCTATTTGTAACATGGGAGGATGGGCTCATTGCAGATACGAAGATGAAGCTTGCCACATAGTTCGAGATGAAGGACCTAGGTATGATGCATTATTTCTTAGGCATGGAGGCGTGGAAGAGTGTGGATGGAATCTTCATTGGAGAAGAGAAGTATGCAATGGAGATTCTGAAGGGTTCATAATGATGGACTACAGGGCTATGACCACACCCATGGCATCAAACTTGAAGCTACTGTGTGATGCATCATCAAAGTCAGTTGATGCCACGGTGTATCGTCAGATGATTGGTTCATTGATGTACCTGACCAACACGAGACCTTACATATGCTTTGTTGTGAACACATTGAGCTAGTTCCTAACGGATCCGAGAGATGTTCACCTGATTGCTGCAAAGCATGTATTTAGGTACTTGAAGGGTACAATTGACTATGGGCTCAATTATTATGTGAATCAGAAGATTAACCTGCAGGGTTATCTTGATTTGGATTGGGAAGGAAATGTCGCTGATAGGAAGAGCACTTCAAGATGTTGCTTCAGTATGGGATTCGGTATGATCTCCTAGTTTAGCAGGAATCAGTTGTGCGTGGCACTGACTACAATCAAAATAGAATATGTTGCATCTTGTTCGACTATTTGTGAGGCAGTATGGCTTAGGAAGTTACTTTCTTATTTGTTTGATCTCCAAATAGAGGCGACTTGTATATTCTGTGACAACCAGAGTTGTGTGAAGTTGTTTGAGAACCCGATGTTCCATGACAAGTCGAAGCACATTGAGATCAAGTACCACTATATCAGGGATATGGTGCATAGAGGAGTAGTGAAGCTCCAGTATGTTGGGACAGACGAGCAAATAACCGATGTGTTGACTAAGCCATTAGCCAGAGTAAAGTTTGAGTACTTCAGAGAGAATTTTGGTGTTCTCCAGATCAAGGTTCCTTCCAAGAGGAAGTGATGAGTCTAGAAGACACAGATGCACATGGGACATTCTCTCATAGTGGTAGGAAATTCCTCCTATGTTGGTAGATGTAAGTGCGGGACCATTCTCACATAGTGGTAGGAAAGTCCTCCTATGTTGGTAGATGTAAGGGATGATCCATTCTCACATGGTGGTAGGAAAGTCCTCCCATGTTGGTAGATGTAAGGGCTGAGCCATTCTCGCATGGTGGTAGGAAAGTCCTCCCATGTTGGTAGATGTAAGGGATGGGTCTCGCACGGTGGTAGGAAAGTCCTACCATGTTGGTAGATGAGGTCTTGTATGGTGGTAGGTTTGTGCCTCCCATACTAGAGACGTCCACCGGTCATAAGACATTGTGTGTGTGCCTAGGAAGGATCTTGCATGGTGGCAGGTTTGTCCTCCCATGTTGGTAGATGTGGGATGACCGTTGTGGGACATGTGATGTGCATCTGGGCTGTGCTCCGTGTGATGATGAGATGATCTGAAGACGATGAGGCGACAATAGGATATGCAATTGTTTACAGTGGAAATGTAATGATTGGTCTTGGGATGTACCTACTTGATGGCTTGCTCGCAGAGATGATGAAGACCTACATGAGGGCTAGGCCTACATCTAACATGAAAAAGGGTTGGCTATGTAGAACTTCCTATGAAGAGTATATTCGAGAGATGTCACCAATCGATGATCGACATGATGAGGATTGCATCAGTAACGACGATGATGATCCAGTGTTGATGATGATGTTCCAGCATTGAAGATGATCCAACGATGAAGACTTGTGTCCAGATGTGTTGATGACTGTGGCAAGAGAATACCTTCCTCGTTAAGAGGGAGTGTTGATGTAATTATAACTTCGAAAGATATTCACTTGTATTTTATATTGTTATTATTATTGTATTTTATTTGTACCTCCGACAGAGATGCTTATTCCTCCGGTCGGAGATGTCATCATTACATTTGGTCATGTAAAGTCATTGAGGTAAATCCTCCATTGTAAGTCGGGGAATTAGATCCCCCTAGATTCAGTTGTATTAGGGTTATTGAGTCCCTTAGAGAAGTCGGCCCAGTGAGGTTTAGCTGGGGCCGACCTAGCAAGTGAAAAAGGCCAAGTGAAAATAAAGTATAAATAGAGAGCAAGACTCTCTCATTTGAACAAACACTCACTCACTCAAGTTTGCATAAGTGAGAGATAGAGGACAAGTTCGCATAGGAGAAAGAGAGAGGAGTTGCAGAAGACCATCTTTGTTTTGGGGTTTTACTTTTGTGATATTGTATTGGTGACTATTCTATCTCTGAGGAAGTTGCGGGGTTTTCTCTTTTATGATTTCCTCGAGAAAAATATTTGTCTCTATTGTGTTATGCTGTGCATGTTATTCTTTTAGTTAAGATCCTAGATCATATTGATTAAAAGTAGAAAAACTAACAAAATGAGCCAATTTCTTATGTTTTTCCTTATTTTATATTTTGGGATCTCTTTTATTTCTCGTTTATGTTATCTATTCCAATTACTTTCCATAAATTAAATTAACACACTTTGTAATTCATATTAAAGTGCTAACCATGCTAAGCTTCCCCTAGGTTAAACCATTATTCACAATATAGCCATTGTGACTAACTCAATATGATCAACTTGGTTATTGTATTTAAAAGAAGCTAAGTTGCATTGCCTTAATAGTATCCCTAAAGATTGTAGGGAAGTGTGCAACCAAGGTTTTGGTCTCAACTTTATCACTTTAATAAACTATGAATATGAATTGTTGTGCATCTCACATATATAAATCTCGCAAGAGATTCCTTATTAGAGATTGGAAAAAGGGGGTACTTTGAGGCAAGAAGGAGGTATCATTGTGACCAATGTGGTTTTTGTGTTTTAAACTGACTAAGTTGCAATGCTTTACTAAATTTCCCCAAAAAGTAAAGGAAAGTGTGAACAAGGTCCTCACTTATGAAACCTATTCCAAATGGTTTCTACTATCAGTGGAATATCTGAATTTCACCATTTCATCTATTATGGATTTCTCAACACTACTGGGTGCATATTGCTTGTACTTAAATAATCATTCATGAATATTCTATTTTTTTTCTATATAAATTATATAATTTTTTAGCTTTTTTAATAATATTTATTTGTGTAATTCTCTTCACTTTTCATTTGGGATGGAGGTAGATCTCCATGAATCCTAGGACCAGATTGCATAAAGATGAGACAAGTTCATATTGATTTTATAATTGTTGTTCTATATTGTATGAAGATGAGACAAACATACTCTTGAGATTGATTTTATGGTCGTCATTCCAATTTTGAAATAAACAGTTATAAAAAAGAATATCAAAAATAATTGGTAACTAACGTATAGAATCTGGATAACTAAATTTAATTTCTTAATAACACTTAACTTGACCTATCTCACCCACCACAAATTAAACAACCATACTAATTTTAATTTTTTTAAACCTTGAGAACCTTTGTAAACCTGGAAAGTGGGTAAACCTGGAAAGTGCGTACGCAGATATCTACTACTTCTACATCTATCTGGTATGCAGCTCGCCAGTTTTCTACATTTTGATATTGACTCGAGAAACCGTGCTTGTTACGGGTTGACTTGGACTTCTCATCTTATTGCTCTACTTCGAAAAGTGTTAATGAATTAATAAATCAGAAAAACCACTGAATCAAACCAATAATATGATGAAACTAAACCCACAATACAATACACGGGTCAATCCACTTACTATCGATAATTATAGTGCCTTCATGAACGTGTTGTTGACCTCAAGGACTTTCCCATATTATTTTTCCAAAAGTATTATTAATTAATAACCATTGTCTCCTGGAAAATCTCTCCCAATCTGTACCGTCACTGTCCCTTCAACTTCCATGAAAATGCCTGTTGTTAACCCATCGCGTCAAAGACTTTGCCAAAAGAAATGTCGCGTGGATTTCCTTTTCAGGGCATCTTCTTTGGGACGCTGTTGACTGGGAGGAGAAAGGAAATTAAATGTTCAAGTTGATTTCGTTCAACTGGATACTCTTTTTTGAATCGTTTTAATTCACTACCTCGGCTTCATTTTCGCCCACTCTGCTGGTGCTATAAGGTGATCATTTTTGTCTTCTCAACACCGAGTCTATGCATCTCATCTCATCTTCTCCCGATGGAATTATATGATCTCCTCTTCCTTATCCTTACTGCCTGCTGTGTTTCAGTATTCCCCTGCTGCTTATGCTTGGACGCGCAATATCAGAATTGCCAAGATAGTAGATGTGGGAGTACCGTTATCTCTTATCCTTTCGGTGTAGGAAATAGTGGGTGCGGTGACCCAGGATATCAGATACACTGTGTGCAGAACTCGGCTCTAGTAATCACGATTAAGAGACGGAATTACACTATACTGGCTTTTCATTCTCATCCTCCTCCACTTCCTGAATACATTGCCACGGGCGACAGTTGCCAATTTTTAGATGATCCTTTTAATATGCAGACATCGTATTCACGAGATCCAGACACTGTAGTCAATATTACTGGTAGACAGAACATGACTCTAACCGTGTACAAGTGTGATAAACATCATGGATTGGACGATTCACTAATGGGCCTCTCGAAATGTAATGCAACTATCTATTTGGCTTTGGACGAGACTGAGAGTACAGTTAAGGGATGTTCTCTGATAAAAACGGTATCTGTTGAGTTGGGACTAATCAAGTGGCCTAATGACACAAACAGAGATAACAGTTGTCTATCATGCCATCCAAGTCATGGAATATGTGGTTACAGCATTTCCGAACCAGCTAAGCCGTTCGTCTGCTATTGCGAGGATGGACCCCATGCCCACGAATGCCCCGGCCACGGTATGCTCTATTAGGTGCCCAATTTTATTAGTACTCTTGAGTCATGTTAAGTATTTATGTTTCCCGTTTTGTAAGTATGCATCTCTTACCAGAAACTACTGTGGATCCTTGATACAGGAAGCCGAAACCAAAAGGCGATTATAATAGGTAAACTATATGATTTCTTCCTATTCATCATCTCCGATTTAACATCAAGGTGAATTTGCATTTTGTCTCCATTAATATTCTCTTAGGAGTTGGATGGAGATCACATTGATAAATCCATCTCTCCATTCCACCGCAGGTTGCTCCATTGGAGGAGTTGCGCTGACAGCAGTAGTAGTAATACTCTTCTTAACGTTTTATGGGGAGAGGAGAAAACAACCTCCTCCTCCTCGCAGCTCTACTTCAAAGGTGGAGAAATTCCTAAGGGAATATGCTTATGAAATGCCAACCAGATATTCATACTCTCAACTCAAGAAGATGACAAACAACTTTGCAGAAAAGTTGGGAGAAGGAGGTTTTGGTGTGGTCTATAAAGGAAAGCTTCGTAACGGCGCTCTAGTGGCTGTTAAGATTCTTGATAGGCATAGGCATAGCCAGACCCAATTCATGAATGAAGTCGCCACCATTGGACGGGTCCATCACGTCAATTTGGTTCGGCTATTACTAGGGTATTGTTTCGAAACCCATACAAGCGCACTGGTATATGAGTACATGGTTAATGGATCTCTGGAGAAGTTTATATTTGCCGGAAAAGAGAATGGGCAAGTCTTAAGGTGGGAGCAATTATATTCAATAGCTTTGGGTACCGCTCGTGGAATTGCATATTTACACCAAGATTGCGAGAAACGCATCATACACTTCGACATCAAACCGCACAATATATTGCTGGACGTCGAGTTCACACCTAAAGTTTCTGATTTTGGTCTGGCAACACTTTGTGGGAAGGGAGACGACCATGTTTCAATGACAGCCGCGAGAGGGACGCCGGGATATGTTGCGCCAGAAGTGTGGTCCAGGGATCTGGGTCCTGTTACCGACAGAGCAGATGTCTATAGCTTCGGAATGCTTTTGCTAGAGATTGTTGGGGGCAGAAAGAATATTGGCTTGCAGGTGAGTCGTTCCAGTCAGTTTTACTTCCCTGAGTGGGCTTTCATGAGTGAGCTTTCAAGCTGCTTGAGAGTGGTGAATTGGGGATGAGATTGAGAGGAGGAGAAATGGAAGTTGAAGAAGAGGAGAAGGCAAGGAGACTGACAAAAGTTGGATTGTGGTGTATTCAATACATCTACAGGGATCGCCCGTGTATGAGCAGGGTAGTTCAAATGTTAGAAGGAAATGTAGACGATGTGAGCAGTCCTCCCTCGCCCTTCAATTCGTCGCCTGAACCTGAGAAACCTTTCCTATCTCCCTCTTCTATTGAGATTAGATTGTAGACTGGCTAACTCGGGGACAATCAATCCCTCTTGAAAGACCTTCACAAGTCTAGTCACGCCCCTCAGCCACTTATTTTCTTACACATAAGAATGTTACGCTTGGACTTATTATATCCACAGTTATATGGGTCCGTATGTTGACCCATTTTTGTTTCCAACAAGTATTTGTCCAGCTATTTAAAAAAAACGGAATCTTTAATAAATTACTATTGTTGTGCATTATATTTTTGTTTTTATTGACGAACCTGGGAAGAGCATTAAACACATCTATATTCATGTCGGTTGGTGAATAAAAAAAACTACATAATTTATCTCACTCTCGCATAGTACATTGTGTTCACACAATTCTTTACATTTTATCCTATAAGTGTTGAAATCTGTTCCTTATCAATCTATAAGTATACCAAAGTAGTTACATTGTTGTGTATCAAAATGCCAAATTTATTGTCATATATAAACTATAATAACATTGTCTAAAAGATATGTTGTCCTAGAAATAGAAAAATTAAACTAATGCTCAAGTTAATAGATCTGGACTTGTCCCTCCTCCACCAACACCTTATTAACAAAACAAGAGAAATGTAGTAGTCCTTCTCTAAGGATCAGTCCCTTTTTGGAAAGTAAGTTTGCTCTCTGGTTATAAATCCTGGAAATGTGTTGAAAAGAAACTGTGGAGGATTGTTGTTGTAGAAGAGCAGTCCTCAATTTCCAATGCTTAAGTGAAGTTGCCTGAAGAGGTCACGTCCCTTTAATCCAACCGATGATAGTTGTTGAGTCTCCAAAAATCTGTAATTCCTTGAACCGTTTAGATAATGCAAAAGTAAGTAATCCCCATAATGCCAGAAGCTCGGCTTTGGTGTTGCTTCCCATATCGCACCCAATATAGACCTCAAAATATCGTTCAATTGAAGCACATAGAAGAAAACATGCCTCGCATTTGCCTCTTTGTTTTGCACCATCAAAATATCCCACTAGGATCATATCAACATTAGTAGGAGGGAACAATAAACTTTAACTCTTATACTAGTCTCCTTCTCAATAGCAGCTGTAATAAACCTCATAATATAAGAGCATGCTTGAGCACAATTGCATTTGAAATCTTAAAAAAGTATGAGATTTATTAATCTCCAAATTCCTCAGATGAATAGAAGAGGAAATGAAGAATGTGTTCTCCTCCGACAAAACCACCCAGCTAGTGTCGAATCCAAGGATCCTGAGTTCCAACAGTAATCTATTCCCCACCGATCAAATAATTTGCTCCATATCTGAAGTGTGAACTAGCAATGAACAAACAAATGGTCCACAATCTCAGCTTCCTTCTAACAGATAGGGAATCCATTGGAACCCATCCTCCCTTGTCTCATATAGTTATCCCTTGTAAGTACCTTATTGCTTAGGGCCAACCAAATGAAACAGGGTATTTTTATCGGAGTTGTCCAACTCCATATCATTCGAATCCACCCATACTGATGCAATGAAGAGTGCAAAGATACAATAGCCGAATATGCTAGGCCAGTTGTTACCTCCCCGTTCAACTCATTCCGCGACCAAACAACCCTATCCGTTTAATTATGCAATCTAATCCCACTGTGATCAAGTTTAGCTATTTAAGAATCCCACTCCCGAGCATCCTCACCCATCATCCCAATATCCAAATCCGACAACCAGTGATGAATGGAGATAGCCACTAATACATTTCTCAAATGATTTAAAAATAAATAGCCTTTCAAATGAAACGAGTTCCTAGTTGTCTGAGATAAAACAATATTGCATCCGATCATCGGATCCACCCCCAACCACACCTAGAAGCCATTGCCAACCTGCCAAACCAACCACCTATTTAAGGAGAAAACTCCAGCATAACCCCTCTCATACTTGAAGAACCCATTGATTGTTTCTATAGCCTCCTAATACATTCAGTAACTTATTTTTCCTCTAGGTATTTAACCCTAATGACCACTCCCCACATACCTGGATGGGTAATCACTCTGCATAGACTTTTAAGGTGCAGTGTCGAATTAACCCAAACAATATTTTGTATACCCTATCCACCATATCTCTTCGGGAGTGTAATCCTATCCTATGCTACTAGATGTGCACCTTGTTTATCTAGCACAACCGACCACGGAAGATTGAATGAGATACACATGATCTGATGTAGTATACTCGATGGCACTTTTTCCAAAGTTAACCAATAGACGAGTAAGTTAGAAAGCACCAACTTCAGAAGAGTAAGTCATCCCCCTAAGGAGAGTTTGTTATTATACCAAGCATTTATCTTTTTGTTGAATTTCTTAATAAGCCAGAGCCAATCAAAGACATGGTAATCATTTGTATTTAAGTAGTATCCCAGATACTTCAAGCCACCGTCGATCTTCTGGAATTCGAAAGGGAAAATATAGCATACCTAAACTCCAAACTCTTCCTCAAGATTAATATGATAAAGACAAGATTTGGGCACACCTACCACCATACCAGAGGCTAAACAAAAGAGGTCCAGAAGTTCTTTATAATACTACCATTCCAAAATATTACCAATACCAAATAATAGTACATCATCCACAAACAATGAATGTGTGATACTATGGTTTTTGGATACTTTTATCCCTAAGATCTTACCTTCAACTTTCGCCTTATTAAGAAGTCTTCTCAAACCTTCAATCACTAAAAGGAATAAGAGTGGTGATAATGGACACCCCTAGAGAAGCCCACGAGCGTCGTTTAAGAAATAAGTAGGGCATCTGTTAACAAGAACTGCAAAATTAGTGAACGTAACACAACCAAGGATCCATAGAGTTACTTCAAAGTTCAAACCTGCATTCAATAATAAAAGATAAAGGAAAGACCAGTCAACCAAATCATAAACTTTAACCAAGTTAAGTTTAAGAACTAAGGAATTGCATCTATTTATTTTGGTTGAATGTAGGGTCTCTTGAGAAATCCCTAGGCGTATCGAAGATCTGGTGTTGATGCAGGAACCCAAATTGTTCCTTGGAGATACCTCTAGACAATCCTTCTTTCACCCTGTTTGCTATCAATTTTGATATAATCTTATATAGTAAATTGCACAGTGATATGGGTCGAAAATCCTAAAAAGAGGATGGATCAGTAACCTTTTGAATTAGTGTAAGAAAGGTAGCATTGACCCCTCTAGATACCTTACCAGAAATTCGAGATTCCTCCAGTATCCAAACTAACTCCATCCTAATCAGGCCAAAAAATTGTATATAGAATTCAACTATCCATCCATCCGAACTAGGACTCTTGTCCTTGGCCATCTTCTTGAGAACGCCTTCAATTTCTGCTGGCGTAACCGACCTGCTAACCAAATCACTCTCCTCCTCTGAGAAAATCCGAGGCATACACTGCAATATCTCCATCTGTGCCTCCAAGTTATGAGCTTGTGATTTAGCAAAGATAGTACTAAAATAGTTGCTAGCCGCTTATTCAATACCAGTCTGTGAAGTAATATTCTTGCCCCCACGGGGGGCTCAGTTGGTAGGCAATATTCTAACACATCCATTCATATTGGGGAATAAACTGTGATACGAAAATGAAAAAATATATTGCTCTATATTAAGGGGCCAAGGGGGTTTAATTATGTTATATGGCAATACAAATATATAGGGTATATTTTATTACATTTCATGTACAAGCGGTGGAGGGGGGGAAGTGGGAAAGTCAGGGAACAAGGGCATGAGTTATTGAGTTTGATGGACAAGGGATACTCAATTGGCATGTAGGATGGTTGATGCTAGTGCTCTATTGAAGGGTTTTCATGTTGCTCATCTGCTTGGTTGGTTAATGGATCTTTAAATTATTAATGGAATTGAGGTAATGAAGGATTACACTTTCTATCTTTTATGTGATTGTTATCAATTAGAAGTATAGTATAGGTGCATATTTCATGTCTAGAAATCACGTGTTTTTTATGCCTTTCAATGTAGCTTTCCTCCTTGAGTCCATTTGAATTTTTTTTGCGCTATAAATTTCCTTTTGTGTGATCTCTAAAACCATCCCATTCACTAGAGAGCATTTAGGTTTGTGCAATGCGACCTTGTCCCTTTCTAATCTTCCTAAAGAAAACCTCATGCAATCCTTGGTTGACCCCATTTTCCCATTGTATAAAACACTAGGCTCCAATTCCTTCATGATTCTTATATTTTACAAAAACCAAAACACTTTGTTTTTCTAAAGTTACTCTTAATTTTCACTATGTAATCCATTGTTAAACTCTAGTAATCCTACCCTAGGGACTCCACATTTGAGATAGATAAGAGATAGCCTAAAGAAACAAAAAAGGTTAGGCGTGGTGACAATGGCCTCCCTCTTAGTTGTCCATAATATTGATTTTAGGAATTCAATCTTAATATGCTAATTTGTGTTCTAACATGGAAGAACAAGCATCTCTAAAATGATAGATATATCCTTAGTGGTAGAAAAATTGGTGGAGGAGGTTGAAAGATACAACAATTGGTTAGGAAACAATGGCTTATATGACCATCTACTTATTCTTACACAACTAGAAAAAGAGGATAGAAAACCTCCATTTCCTTTTAAATATAGTTTAATTTATGGCGTTTAATTTATTAAGCTTATAGAAAACATAAGCTCTCTATGGCTATACTTGTATTTACATGATATGAAATTGGTAGATTGGCAGGCTATGGTGTGAAACATATACAATTCTCATCTTTTCTAAGTATTGCACTGACTATTTGACTATGATCCTTTTACATTCTTTGTTACATTGATTGCTTGAATGGGTTTCATTTTACATATTTTTCCTTCCTCGTTACTATTTCGTTGGGTATTCCACTATCCAATGCTACAAATTGATCAATCGCCC
The DNA here is from genome assembly GCA_027924585.1 of Larix kaempferi. Classification (NCBI taxonomy): domain Eukaryota; kingdom Viridiplantae; phylum Streptophyta; class Pinopsida; order Pinales; family Pinaceae; genus Larix; species Larix kaempferi. The sequence continues at coordinate 3,461,038 of BSBM01000269.1, forward strand.
CTACAATCTCGATGGGATCATTATTAGCATTATACTATTCTTTTATTTAGCATCATTTTTCTTAAACTAAGATGCATTAAGGCTCCTGTTTGTTACAACTAAATGGGGTATTAAAAATGGGTTGATAAAAATGGATACCTACAATATTTGGTGAAACTAGGGGTTTTCTTAATTGGAAAGGTATATTGGGAGGGGGGTTCAACAATACAATTTTTGAAGGCATTTTCCAATATTTAGTGAAATTAGGGATATTCTTTAATATCCTACGAACGATCGTGCTATGTAACAAGTTCACTGAGTGAACCCCCCGTGCTTGCCCCCCTACTCCACTATCTCCCAAATAGCATTGTTTTTCCTACGCATATAGCATAAGAATGCAAAAACTTAGTGTTACAATCACCCTGTGTAATCCACAACGCACAGCTCTTTAACCACCAAATCTCATCTTCCATGCATAGTGTCGCATCCTTCTCACCTTCCAAAATCTTGATGACCACCGAATCCGGGTCTGCCACTAATCCCGATAAGGGTTCAGAATGATATTCCTTAATAAGGCCCTTAATATGCAATAATCGTGCTTTCTGCTCAAACGTTTTATGCCTAATCCAAGGAGCAATCACCTCCTTTAATGATCACAAAAATAGAGGTATATCAACCATTGTCGAACTGTGTGCATGGTTATAATAGTGTATCCACTAACCACGAACCAAGGCCTATAATTCCAAATCACCCAACCAAACCAGATAGAATTTGAAATGGTCCCTGTTCAATATAGGGCCATTCCTCAACCACAATACAATTGGAGTGTGAGTGAGATAGTAGCAAGTTCAATACATGAAGAGCAATTGTCCATAGACCTGTAGAAAGACTCACGCACAAAAAAACGGTCGAGCCTCTTAGAAATATAATCAGACCCCTTTCGCCCATTTCTCTAGATCGAGCCTCTTAGAAATATAATCAGACCCCTTTCGCCCATTTCTCTAGATCGAGCAATTAGTTCCAGAGCAATATCAATGGGTCCATTGCTCCCAAAGAAATTGAGAAACCACGACTATAGTGGATCCAATCTCGCCTTTACCCCCAAGATTCTCCCACATTCAAAGTCAAGTTTAAGTTCCTTGCTAAGTCAAGTTTAAGTCCCTTGCTAATATGAAAGAATTAAGATCCAATAAACCACTAGCTTCCATCACTAACCAAAACTGTTTCCGTTCCAAGAAAGGACCATAATAATTAAACAAGTGGATAGGCGAATCTAGTTCCGTGCGCCTACCCACTAGTAGAACCTAACATATTTACTTAGAAAGAAACTCCTTAAATGAAATATATGTATAATTTCACCTTGACTCGGCATATACATACTTTTAAATGGCTAATTATTATATATATTATGCATTATATTTTATGAGAAACGTGGTACGTTATAATGCATTATTTATTTTTGCACTTTACAAGGTTCATTTTTATAAATTTAAATTTAAAAGAAATAGCTATATGCAATATTAAGAGGAAAGATTTGTACCATTAATAATAATAAAATAAACCATCATAAATCTATTTAATATTAGATTTTCTAAATTTTCATAACGTTTATACCTGACTTTGTTTGTATTTTTGGACGCTTAATATATGTGAGGTTAAGATGGCTTTCTATTGATTTATAATCACTTAGTGAGTATTCATCTATTTACAACAATTATTATTGAAAGAGTATATGACTTTTACCAACACATATTTTCAAGTAATAATCTTTTATGCTTCGTTCCTGATATTATCAAAATTATTTGCATCAATAGAATTGGAGATATTTAATGTTAATATTGTATAATTTTATTGTAACAAGGATATGTATTATGTGTGTAGAGTCATTTTCTGGAGTAGAGGTGAGTGTAATGTGCCAAGTCCACAAGTATATTTTAAGGAATTATATTAATTTTTGTTATTAAAATTAGAGTTCATCAATTCAGAATTGTAGTTATGTCAAAGATTATTTGATTAAATTGTAAATAAGATTAATATAATTACAATTATAGTTATGTCAAAGATTGTTCGATTAAATTGCAAATAAGATTAATATAATTACAATTAGTTTTTTAATTTTTTTCAGTTTTTCATGTCAATTAAAATGCAAATACAAAGAGATAAAACCTTAAAATATTTAATTTTTTTCAAAACAACCACCTATTTCACAAAGTTGAATTATCAATAATTTTTCATTTGGAATATAATTTTCAATATTTATATTAAATAATATTTGAAACCAAATTCAATATCTTTATTTCTCCAACAAATAAATAAATTAATCTTATAATAAATAGATATATTTTATATTTTTCAATCATAAAAATTTCAAATAATCTTATAATAAATAGATATATTTTATATTTTTCAATCATAAATTTAATAGAAATTTCAAATTTTAATAGATACGGCATAGTATGAATGCATCATAGTTCTATTATAGAGAGGTGGAGTTCCATACAAAGTCACGACACATTATATGGAATGACAATTTAGTGTCGTCAGAGAAACATTAAAATCCTAATCACGCGATTCTAGTGTTCTGACCTAGTTCCTCACTTCCAAATTTCAATTGAAGTAAAATCTTGTCACGCAATCCTAGCCCTATCACCTTAATCCCAAACACACATGCCTTGGTCCAAGACTTCAAATGGAACCTCAATGCATTTTGACACATGCGAGTCCAATAGTGACAAAAGGTCCCTTTTAGTCCATGTCATATGTAGATGACTATCTGTTTTTCTCTATTAACAAATAATTGTACATTAAATCAAATTTTGATGTTTGATGATGATGATGATAATGATTAATGTCCAGGGCATGTGCAAGCTAATGAGGGTAATTTTTGGCGCATTAGATGCAATAGAAAACTGAAAAATTAGGTATCCCTCAACTTACTTGTTTTTTTTTAGATACTTACACAAGATATCTTGCATCAAGTAAAAAAGATGAAATGTAGAAAATTGAGTCACGTTTTTGAATATATAAGTTTTAAGTATTGAAAATTACATAACTATGTCAAATTTCATATTTTCTAACAATCACTTTTTATTTTTTTGGCAAATAATAAGGTATATGTTTTTGTGGGTGCAGCCTTTCAGTGTCTAAATGATGGTTTCGGGCTACAAAAATTGGTAAACATGTAGAGAACCCATAGCACTAGTGCAACACTATTTTTTCAAAATTAAATGTTTAATTTTTTTTTTTTTTTAATTATATGTAAGTGATCAAACCTCAAGAACGGTACGTCAAATGTGGGTGCAGCCTTTGAAGGTCTAATGCAGTTATTTCGACTTGGATTTTTTATAGCATGTAAAGGTTGATGTCTACTAGTGCAACATACGATTTTTTTTAAAACTAGTTGTGAAATGAAAAAGTTACGGAATAAACACTAACATCATGTTTTTTGACTTAAGGAGTGATAACACAAGAAAAATAGGAAACAAATAATAAATCTCAATATTTTTTTTAAAAATTACATATTTGGAATCTGATTAAAAAATTCTATCTATGCATAAAATGTTGTCAATAATGGTCATGTATTTCATGTTGTAGAGGGGTGATTCCATGAAGATGGATAACTATTTTTGGCCAAATATAACGATGAAAAACGGAAAATTTACCCATGTATTAAATTGAAGCTCTCGAAACTCATATTTGCCACATGAATTTTGACATGCAGTTAAAAAACAAAATGTAGAGAATTATGTTGGATTTCCAATGATATTTTTTTCAAAATATACCAATGTCATTTATCATGTCAAATTTTCATTTAATGAAACATGTGTACTTAAAAATTTGAAGAGCAATTAACAAGTAGTTTGTGTGTGTGCACAATAATTTAATGTTAAAGTAATAATTTAAAAAAATGAAATATGTGAACATGATCTAGGCAGACTGCACTAGTGCTTACATATTTTTCTTTTAATTTTTCTCGAAAAATTATATTTATTATTATTTTTTGAAACTGACCAATGAATATTTCAGTTGCATTTTGCACACATGTGTGTGTGCACCAAATCTTTTGATTGTTTGCATAGCTTGCAAAACTAAAAATACCCTTTTGAAGAGAATGCATTTATCTAGTGCTTGTGTATTTTTTCAAATTTTTTGGATATGTATTTTGAATGTTGTTGATTTATCTTTGAGCTCAATCGAAGTTGTCGGCAAGGTTTTTAGGGCAAGTTTTAGTAGAAATTTAAAAACAAAAAACATATGAAGATAAAAATTCGTAAATTTTATGTATATGGATAGAGGATTCATTGACGAATCCAATGGTATCAAGACCGCTCATTAATGTGCATTTAATGACATGGTTTAATCCTCTGAAAGGCAGAAAAAACTTTCTTTCTATAGTGAAAAGGGCTCTCGGCCTGTTTTTTAGGTCCTCAATCGAGGTATTTAAAATACCTCGATCGAGGTTTAAATAGGACCTCAATCGAGGTTTTTTCCTAGACCTCGATCGAGGTATGTTCAATCCCTCGGTCAAAGTATTTGCTCGATCGAGGGTTTGTAAAATTAGTTCGTTTGAGGATTTGTTTGTTTAAAGAAAATATAAAAAAGAACCTGGGAAAGGAGTTGGACAATTAATGTTTTTCAACTACCATTCCCTCGTAAAAATAACAAGCAACTTCTATATAATCACTAAACAATTGATCAACAACACTAATTTAACTCATTGCTAGTTTATTTTCAATTAGAGCTATGTGAAGTTGATGTTGTTCAATTAGAGCTTTGTGATTTTGATATTGTTCAATTAGAGTTCATTAGACATGTAATATTTCTTCGTAGACATATTTCAAAATTTCATATTAATATATTGTTATCTGTTATAACAATTTGAAGAAATCTTTGTTTTTTTCATTGTAGTTTGATGGGGAGTAAAAGAAAACAACAATGAAAGCATGCTCGTCAACAAAATGACAATGAAGAGCATGAGAAGAATAGAGAAAGATTGAGACAACAAAGAGCAAGCTTGAGAGAAGAAGAAGATGTACATTTGGTGCAACAAATTCTAATGGAGGACAACCAAGGTAAAATTTTGAATTACATGCTACATAATTTAAATAATATATTTTATCAAGTACTCTAATAATTTGTTATATACTAACTATTTTTTTTCATTTTAGTCTTATTATATTTTGTTTGTAATAATATTTTTAACAAATTGTTATATAGACTACAAAATTAGTAACAATTTCCCCAAACATTTAACTATTTCATAATATAATTTGTTTACTATTTATTTGTAATGATATTCTTATTTATTTCATCCCTTTGTTATTTATATTTCAAAGTTTGCAACAATTTTCAAGTTAAATGAATAATTTTCAAGTGGTTAACAAATGTTATTGGAACAATTTTCAAATGAAATGTACATTTGGATTCTATTTTCATGCTAAAATGTACATATTTTTAACTATTTTTAAATTTCAAAGTTGCTAACAATTTTCAATGTTATGGGAACAATTTTCAAATTAAATATACACTTAGACCCTATTTTCAACTTAAAATGTACATATTTAACTATTTTCAAATTTTTAAGTTACTAACAATTTCAAGTGAAATTTAATTTCAATTCTTTTTTTGTTATTTGTTAAAAAAAAATTGTACAATTTGTTATTTAGACTACAAAATTACTAACAATTTTTCAAAAATTTAACTATTTCATAATCTAATTTATTTACTATTTATTTGTAATGAATATTCCAATTTATTTCATAACTTTGTTATTTATATTTCAAAATTTGTAACAATTTTCATGTTAAAATGAATAATTTTCAAGTGGCTAACAAATGTTATTGGAACAATTTTCAAATGAAATGTACATTTGGATTATATTTCCAAGTTAAAACATGTACATATTAACTATTTTCAAATTTCTAAGTTGCTAACAATTTTCAATGTTATTGGAACAATTTTCAAATTAAATGTACACTTGGTCCCTATTTTCAACTTAAAATGTATATATTTAACTATTTTCAAATTTCTAAGTTATTAACAATTCCAAGTTAAATTTAATTTGAGCTCCAAGCCTCAACATGTGTTGATTGAAATAATTATAAATGTCTAATTTTAACTTAGTCCTCATTTTATTTGAAATGAACATTGTGATAGTTACATGTATTAAAGTTAGAAAATTCAATTTGAAAAGAAATGAAATGAATGGTTATGTAATACATGTAAAATTCATTGGCAACAAATAAAATGAACATTGTGATAATTATGTAGTAGTTGGAAAATTCAATTATATTGTTTTTATTGTATTTTCAATTCATGTACACCAATTTTTTCTATGCATGAATGTAGGGATAAGTTTTAAATAATCTTTGTTCTTATAATAAATATATATTTTATTTATATTTCAAAATTTGTAACAATTTTCAAGTTAAATGGATAGTTATGCAATAGTTGGAATATTCAATTCACACTCAATTTTCAATTTGTTAATTTCCACATCAAATATCAAGTTACTAACAATTTTAAAGTTCAATGCACAACTACCAAGTTATTAATAATTATTAAGTTAAATTATACATAATTGATTTTCAAACGTTACTAACAATTCTCAATCTAAATGTACAATTTCAAGTAACTACATACATATTTTGTTATTTTGAATTTAAGTCACAAACGATTTTCTTGTCTTTCATTTATTTTCAATACTTGTACCAACTTTTTCAAGTTAAATGTACATATTTATTTTGAATTCAAGTTCCAAACAATTAAATCTTGTTTTAAAAGTATTTTCAATTCTTGTACCAATTATGCATTTCAAAACACTTCAATTTGGTACTTTAAAATTAATCGATCCTTGCATAGTGCATTTTTTATTGAAATTCTCTTCACATGAATTTTGATTATGTAGGGAGAGATTATGGTCATCCATCACATCATAGTGATCAAGAATCACATGACCCCGTGCCCCCTCATGATCTTGATCAGCCATCACATGACACCTTTCCCTCTCACATTTCTAGTATAATTGGGAGTTGCAGTGGGGTTGGAAGAGGTGGGAATTGTCTTGAGGATTGTGCAGTTATTTCTGCACAAGAAAAGATTGGGAACTCGATCCCTAGTCGGAGAGTTAGAAAGTATGTCAGTAACATAAGTGAGTCATATTTTGAACAACATTCAACGATGACACAAGCTCAAATCCTACATGGATTGATAAAACACAAAAAATTGAAACGTGCCACAAAGTTGTTGGGTTTTCAATATGTTAAAACAAAAAAGACATGTGATAATGCAATAGAAAATGTAAGAATTGCATTATCTTCATTTGAAAAATCAAGAAATAATGATATCCGAGCTACTCGTAGGGAAATTACAACGATTGTTGTGGCACAAAGAACCTGAAGAAATTGAATGGTATCAACAATGGCATCATTGCTCAATGTTTCAAAAAGAACATTGTTCAAATATACTAAATTTAGGGTCTGGATAAATGAAAATTTATTAGGAACCCATGGCAACCCTTCTATTTACTTTGTTAGTATATTGTTGTTGGACGCATATGCTTTGTAAGTCATCCTGTAGTATTTGTTGATCCATAGTTTGTATTATTGTTGTTGGATGCATATGCTTTGTAAGTCGTCCCATAGTAATTATTGATCCATAGTTTGTATTGGCCCATGGTTTGTATTGACACGTGGTATTGACCCATGGTATTGGCGCCTAGACTTAGTATATACGTTTGTGTTAAGACCAATGAAAGTACCGTGAAGTTATTTGTATTGAGCTTGCTCAAAGGAGGTTTCCCCCTCGAATTGGCCTGCGATCAATAAAAACGATTCTGAGTTCTGTTATTTATGCTATCTAGTGTATTCTCATTAATTAATTGTTGCAGGTTCTTCACATCTGGTATCAGAGCACTTTCTTGGGCTCGCTGCGTGAAATTTCTGTCAGTTTTTTTTCTCATCTGTTGTAGCTTCGGATCTGGGAATAATCCATATCCGCTTAACTATGGGAAGTACTTGGGCATAAGCCCTAAAAAACATTGTGAGGAGTACCACAGGAACCCCGAAGTAGCTGGCCCATTAAGAGGACCTGCCAGCGAAAAGGGCAACGACCCCTACCTGATTGACTAGTTCCCACTTGTGAGGTAAACCAAGAGCTGTCGTTTGTCATAAAGTGGTTATCAGTTTTACCTGAGACGTGGAGTGAGGGGTACTGCCCCAATACGCAAGTCGTCAGACATCATTGGTGGCCGAGTGAATCCCCTGAATTGATAGGAATTCGAACAATACTGGGGTCCATATCTATTTTCAGTTGAACTGTTGCCGATCACTTTCGCGCCATTGTAGATCCATTTGTTGCTGATCACTTCCGCGCCGTTGCAGATCCATTCCAAAAGCCGGTTTTGATCCAGCCATTTCATATCCATTATAAAAGTCGTTTCAGATCCAACCGTTTTTTATCCATTCTGAGTCGTTCCAGATCCCACCGTGTCCATTCCCTATTTCTGCTTCTTTGTCCCTCTCTGACAAATTTTCTCGTTCTTTCACTCCGCTTCTAAAATTCTCATTTTTTGCTTCCCTATCCATTCAAAAGTGTCCAAAACCTAGTCAAACCCCAATTACCCATCTGAGTTTTTTCTAAATCCAAATTTCCCTTTACTCAATAAGATTTTGTTTATGTTTTTCTATCCATTCCCCCCCCTCCCCCCCAAAAAAAAATCCTGGCTATGGTTGTTAACTGCGGAGGAGCAAAAACCATGGAGGAAGCACTTGCAACCATCCAAACCAAACTCCAAGATCTTGATGAAAAATTTCTCGTCCTCCATATTGAGCATTCATCCATGAACAACAAACGACAGTCCGAGTCTTCCTCAAACAATGGGTTCTCTTCTTCCAGCAATTTCCATGGCCCGAAGCTTGAATTTCCTCGCTTCAATGGTACTAATCCGACTGGATGGATCTATCGTGCAGAACATTATTTCAGTCTACAAAATACTTTTGATGTCCAAAAAGTTTCACTTGCATCCTTTCATTTGGAACAGGAAGCCCTTCAATGGTACCATTGGTACATCAAGGCTCATGACGAGCCAAAATGGACAGATTTTTGTCAACTCCTTTTGCAACAATTTGGTCCTAGTGCTTTTGATGACTTCACTGGAGCACTCACTAAACTTCATCAAATTGGCACTGTGAGAGAGTATCAGACAGAATTTGAGAAACTAGCCAATCACACAGAAGGATTGTCTGATGAATTCTACATGAGTTGTTTTATCAGTGCTCTTGAGGATGAAATCCGCTCAGAGGTCAAAATGTTTCGTCCCAACACAATGGTGGAAGCCCTGGGGTTGGCTAAGTTGGCAGAAGATAAGATTGCAGCCCAACAGCGCTCCAAACCCACTTTTGTTCCCTTCTGAAATATGGGTTCTCAACAACCTCCCATCCTGCCATCTCCTCGACCAACTCCTCTCAAGCATTTGTCTGAAACAGAGATGCAGGCACGCAGAGAAAAAGGGCTTTGTTATAATGCGATGAGAAATTCACTCGGGGACATAGATGTGTTCAACAAAAGCTCTATCTATTGGATATGAATTCTACACCTACCTCTAAAATTGGTGAGAAAGCTCCAGATACAATGGATGATCGGGTCGACATTCAGGAGCCACCTATTGACCCCCTATCTCAGGATGACCAACCAGAGATATCTCTCCAAGCTTTATCCAGCGTCACCACCCCCCAAACAATGCAGGTCAGGGGTTACTTCAAGAAGCTTCCTCTTACAATACTCATTGATTCTAGTAGCACTCATAACTTCATTGACCCTTGCATCGCCAAACAGGCTGATTGTTTTGTCCATCCTTGCTCCAACTTTGAAGTCATGGTTGCCAATGGGGGCACCTTACCTTGCAAGGGGAAGTGTCACAATGTGCGTATCTCTATGGAAGATTATAACCTGCGCTCTAACATGTTTGCCTTGTCCCCAGGCAGATGTGATGTGGTTTTGTGCGTTCAATGGTTATGCACACTTGCCCCCATCTTATGGGATTTTGCTGAACTTTGGATGCAGTTTTTAGTCAATGGGAAACAACCCAAATTTACGAGCTTACAACAAGGGTCTCTCCGGATCAACAGTTCATATCGCCTGGAAAAGATCCTTAAGAAGAATTCACATGGTGTCATCGCTCACCTCCATTACATTCAGATGCACCCATTAACGGTCTCCCCTCCTTCCTTGGATAGATATGCAGGTGTCTTTGTTGAACCAGTGGGCTTGTTTCCTTCAAGAGACCTTTCCGGTACGACTTTAGCTGCATCTACATCTCAGCAGGAAATGCTGGCTATTTTGCATGCAGTACAGAAGTGGCAACCATACCTATTAGGGAATCATTTCTGCATCAAGACTGATCTCCAAAGTCAGGAAAATTTCCTGGAACAGCCAGTCTCCTCCCCAGCACACCTGAAATGGGTTATCCAACTCATGGGTTATTCCTATGCGATCACTTACCAGAAGGGTAAGAACAATATGGTGGAAGATGCTCCTTCTCACACATTTGATGACCCAGTTCCTCTTACAGCTATTTCTTTGCTTGTTCCCAATTGGTTGCAATCTGCTCAACAAGGCTATCTCTTGTATGAACTCTGTGCTTCTTCATTAGCACGGCACTCTGGGTTCCTCAAAACGTATGACTGAGAATAATGTAACTTCTTTTGTCAGGGATTGAAAATGACAATTCAACAGATGGGGGTTGACTGTGATACTTGCCAGGTCAACAAGGGTGAAACGACACTCCTTTCGGGACTACTCGAACCCTTTCCCATCCCTACACAGATTTGAACAACTATTTCTATGGATTTCTTAGAAGCACTCCAGCGGTACAATACCACATCTAAAAGGACCCCATATGAAGCAGTCTATGGACAGGAACCACCAGTTCTTCTTCCATACACCCTCAGCAGCTACCCAGTTCAGTAAATTGACTCGGTTCTTCGAAACCACGATCAGATTCTTCTCATTCTGCAGGACAATCTTCACACGGCAAGAATTCAACCGAAACAAGCAGCCGATCAACACTGTTCTGAGTGCACTTTTCACATAGCTGATATGGTTCTTCTTCGTCTACATCCTTCCAAGCAACCCTCCCTAAAACTAAAAAGGTGTCAGTGGCCCGGACTGCAACCCGAGGATGCTACAAGGGAACCACTCCTTCAGATTTTGCATCAATTTCCACATCTAAAGCTTTGAGGACACAAGTTTTTCTAAGGGAGAGGGGATGTTAGGAACCCATATCAACCCTTCTATTTACTTTGTTAGTATATTGTTGTTGGATGCATATGCTTTGTAAGTCATCCCATAGTATTTGTTGATCCACAGTTTGTATTATTGTTGTTGGACGCATATGCTTTGGAAGTCATCCCATAGTAATTGTTGATCCATAGTTTGTATTGTCCCATGGTTTGTATTGACACGTGGTATTGACCCATGGTATTGGCGCCTAGACATAGTATATAAGTTTGTGTTGAGACCAATGAAGGTACCGTGAAGTTATTTGTATTGAGCTTGCTCAAAGGAGGTTTTCCCCTTGAATTGGCCTGCGATCAATAAAAACGATTCTGAGTTCTGTTATTTATGCTATCTAGCATATTCTCATTAATTAATTGTTGTAGGTTCATCACAAAATGATGAAGCTGATTGTTGGGCTCTTATTTGTAGGGAACCCTATCGAGGAAGGATGGCATCAGGCATTAGAGAGAAGGTGATAGAGTTTTGGGATAGCCATTCTCGTGCTATTCCAGATCGAAAGCATGTCCTGCGACAATGTTTATCCAGAGGCATTTATCAGGAGCACTGTAAGCATGTGATGGAGATGACGGGAGTTGCACTTTACGAGGAATTACAAGAAACCAATCCTCGTGTTCAAATATCATTTAGCATGTTCAACAAATTGAAACCGTGGTATATTAGGCCAAATACGACTCGCGACACTTGTTGTTGCCGGTACCATGTTGAATTTCAACTATACTATGACACATTTCTGGATTTTTGCAAAAGGCACTGGAACGGTGAATTAGCTCCTCACACAGTGCGAGATTTTATTTGTATGATACTATGCAATAGGAATCCTGAACACGTGTTTTTAAATAAGAGGTGTGTAGGTGGGAGAAGATGCCCTGAATGCGGTGATTTGACATTGTTCCATAGGAAATTTCCTATTAATCCAACACACCATGGATTATCAGATATCATAGTTAAGTGGAAGAGGTACGAGTATGTCTCAATGAATCCATCATCTTCTTCATCTGTGCCATATTTCCTGTTTCAAATTTCATGGAGAAGTTTCAAAGTCAGATTTATAAATACATAAAGCATTCCCATAGGTCTAGGTGGAAAGCTTCAAAATTCAAACATTCTCGTGAGGTATTTGAGCCGGGCACAATCTTATCAGTGGTAGAATTTGCTGAGAACTACACATTTGCTCCTCAGAGAGAGATACCAAGTGAGTACTATCACTCCGACCAGGTTTCTATCTTTGTACATGTATTGTACATACATGCTCAGGAAAGCATTGATGGTAGGGATAGAACTCCTCAGTCACGTGAAGTGATCAAGGAATACCATTTTTATGTCAGTGATGATCATGAGAATGACACATTGTCCGTTCAACATTGGGTTGATTTATGATTCATTCAGGCAGAGAGGCGTATCATTTGTTGAACCCTGGATTTGGTCAGATGGGTGTGCCGGGAAATTCAAATCACCACGCTCATTTTATTGGTTGAGTCGCCTTCACAAAGAGACAGGAATCCGACACACCAAGAGATTTTTTGAAACAGGGCATGGAAAGGGTGAACATGATGGCGCATGTGCATGTGTGAAACGAGCACTTTGGAGGTACCAAATGAGTCATGGTGAAACCCGGCTCAAATGATCCACGGAATTAGTTGATTGGTGCACACGTCATTTGGGACATCAAGGTCGCGAAAAGCAAGGTCGATGTGCAGGTAATAAACTCCAAACTCAATTAATAAGCTAATAACATTCAATACCATCATTTCCAAAAGAACACATACTCGATAGGAATTTATATATGACAAATTGAATTCCATGTAGGTTCTTTTAAGATGTTTCCCTTGGTGATGTGAATAGATCCATGCCGTGGTATTGTGCGACCATAACTAGTACGAGGGAATTAGATTATGTTCGAAGTAAAGACATGGGTGACATATTTTCCATTGAAACGAGGAAGTATGCTTGTTTTTGTGATTTTTGCATTGATGCAAATGGATGCGGGATTCATCAATGTGAAAATGATGTATATGTGAAACCATGGAAATATGTCCCTTTTAATCCAAAGGGCCCACATCCAATTCCAACATGGCAAGAGATGCAGACCGATGAGGCAATGGTCTCATTAGATCATGATCGAGTTTCTGATATGGTTAGGGAAGGTACAAGAGACTTCATTAAGTTAATTAGTTCACTATATATTACACATATACAAATGTTGTAGAAATGTACGTAGGACATTTGAATAATATTTGTAATGTATCTTGCAAGTGAGGTATTTGTTGTCATTGCACCCCCCCACAACCAAGAAAATGTGGCATATTATTTGATGTGATGCACACAAATAAAAAGCAGGTTGGTTGGACCCTATCAAGATGGAGACTTCACATACCAAATTGGAGACATGGTTCTAATGGGACACTTTTTTGAAAGAGTGAAAAAACAGGGCGCTCATGTTATTTACAAAGATTTTATGCCTTAATATATATCATGCCAATATAGTCATTTGGTGGTGGCAGCTCGGATACATCTAACAGAAATCAAGGTGAAGAGAGATGAGACAAATAGATGGAAGATGACAGAAGTTGACCATGATTGTATTATGGAGACTTGCATTCCTATAACCCATTGGCCAGATGAACGAGTTACATGTATGCCACTTGCATCATTGACATAGTTGTCATGTTGTCTTGTTGAATATTTTTTTGAAGATTTTTGTGGAGGTTGTTTTATAAATGTATTTGTGTAGATGCTTTAATGCCAAGATTAAAAATACTAGATGGGAGGCTTTTGTGAAAATTGGGTCATGGTGCTCCAATGTGAATACACTTGAATGTATGGTCAGTGCTCCATGAACTTCCTCCATAATAGTTTTATAGATATTTGTTTAGATGCTTTAAAAACAATATTAAAGATCTACTAGATAGTTGAATTGTAATGTGTAGACAATCTAATGTAATTGTAAAATTTCAATTTTAAATTGTAATGTACATTATAATTTTAAATTTTGATTTCAAATACAATTGTAATGTAATTGAGAATTTAAAATACATCTATACAATGTAAAATTGTAAAATTTAAATTTTAAATTGTACAATGTATTCTAATTTTAAATTTTGATTTCAAATGCATTTGTAATGTAATTGAAATTGAACTTTTAAATTGCAACAATACATTGAATTTTCAATTGAAATTACATATTAAATTTAAAATTGTAATTGAATTGGAATGTGGAAATTGTAATTGAATTGTAATGCGTAGACAACATAATGCAATTATAATTTCAATTTTTAATTTCAAATGTATTCTAATTTTAAATTTTGATTTCAAATACAATTGTAATGTAATTGAGAATTTAAAATACATCTATACAATGTAAAATTGTAAAATTTAAATTTTAAATTGTACAATGTATTCTAATTTTAAATGCATTTGTAATGTAATTGAAATTGAACTTTTAAATTGCAACAACACATTGAATTTTCAATTGAAATTACATATTAAATTTAAAATTGTAATTGAATTGGAATGTGGAAATTGTAATTGAATTGTAATGCGTAGACAACATAAAGCAATTATAATTTCAATTTTTAATTTCAAATGTATTCTAATTTTAAATTTTGATTTCAAATACAATTGTAATGTAATTGAGAATTTAAAATACATCTATACAATGTAAAATTGTAAAATTTAAATTTTAAATTGTACAATGTATTCTAATTTTAAATTTTGATTTCAAATGCAATTGTGATGTAATTGAAATTGAACTTTTAAATTGGAACAACACATTCAATTGAAATTGAAATTGAAATTACACATTAAATTTGAAATTTTAATTTTAAATTGTAATTGAATTGGAATGTGTAAATTCTAATTGAATTGTAATGTGTAGACAACATAATTTAATTGTAATTTCTATTTTTAATTTCAAATGTATTCTAATTTTAAATTTTGATTTTATTTATGCAATTGTAATGTAGTTGAAAATGAGCTTTTAAATTGTAATTGAAATTACAAATTAAATTTGAAATTTTATATTGTAATTGAATTGGAATTGTAAATTCAATTTTAAATTGTAATGTATGTATTAAATTCTAAATTTTGGATTTGCGACTGTAATGTAGTCGAAGTTGAAATTTTAAATTCAACTAAATTGTAACTACACATCGAGATTGAACTTTTATATTGTAATCACTGTACATTACATTTGCATTTGAAACGACAAAACATAAATTTGTAACTGTAATAACTATATCCAGATGTAATATAAAAAACAATCGATTTCAAATCAGATACAAAATACACATGAAGACATCAATATGATAAAATATACAAAATATGTAAAAAAAAATCCAAAAGTCCATATCCAAAGTCCGTATATGATAAAAGTCCATGTATAAATGATAGAAATCCATATCCAAAACATGAAAATGTACACATAGATCATCCAAAACATGAAAATATATAAAATGTGAAAATATCCAAAACATGGAAATGTATAAATCATCAACTCATTGGCCACTACCCCCACGAGGCCCTTGATCGACCCTGTGATTGCCTTCATTTGTAGTAGACCAATGCTGGCCATGAGACAATAAACTATGAAAGAATGCCTCGATCTCCGTCGAGTCAATGGTGATATTTGACATCTGGGTAGGAATATGGGTAGATGGCCCTTCATCAGGACCACGTGGTCGAGCTGCATCCCAATCATCTGAGAAAGTCATTGCAGCACCGACACCCGCCTGTAGTGCTGCCTGTGTAAGATGCCATTACATGTAATAAGTTAGATTTATTAAAAATTAAAACTAAAACATAATTTAAGTTATAATTCAAAAATTGAAACATAAAGTACAAAAATAAATTACTAAATGTGATTAAATAATGAATTGGAACATAAATTAAAACTCACATTTGTGTCTAAACCTGGATGGTCAGGACCTTCGCGGTCCCCATGTCTATCATCAACAGCAATGCCCTTTCCTTTGACCTGTACAATTTGAAATTCATTTGAAGTTAAGATCTAAAACATAAAATCTCAAAAATTAAGAAATAAAACATAAATTATTTAAACCGAGAAATAATAAACACAAATTAAATTGGAACATAAATTATAACTTACCTCAACTACCGTCGTCCGCGGGTTGGGACAAGTGGATGGACCAAACGATGGCTCACTACCAAAGAGTTGATCCATGAATGTGGTCCCTTGCATGAAGAAATAGAATATGGCTCCCTTAAGTATTATTGACCATTCAATTTACGACATATAATATGATGTAACATGGAAACATATATACATAATTGTACAAAAGTATACCTGTCCTGGAGCGACGTATCTATGATACAACCGAAAGTATGCATATCGGGCTAACTGAGCATACCCCTATATGGCCTCTCCATCCAAAATCCTGAGGACCCACTCTATCTCTGGCTGTGCAGGTGCAAGGGGTGGTCTAGATGCCTCTCCATGCACAACAACAGCAGCACTGCCCATGGAAGTGAACAACAACTCTGCAATGTCATGTCTAGCCTCTACAGCAATATGGGATGATTGTGCCACATCTGTCGATCTGATAACCATCCTGTCTGGAATCGGTACAAACCTTGGAGGGGGTGGCACGAAGGAAGGGTCTCTACGAGCTTTAGGACGTTGGTAGGAGCATCCCCTACCAACCCCAAAGAACTCAGGCCCTGTGCTGGTGTAATCTGGGTGCATCCCCAAAACAAACTCTGCATAAATATGTTTTCAAAGTACAATGGGACCTGGTCATAGTGGGGGAACATGCCTAGTGCTCCGACGAATCTATCATATAAATATGGTGCATCGGCCTCCAACTTAAACTCCTTGAGTTTAAGCGGTTGACCAGAAGGGCGGTCATGAGGGATGTCAAACAACTTACCCTTAATGTCATGCCCTTTTATGGTGAATTTGACATCCTCCCATTTTTGGGGCCCAATGACATCTTGTCTCCTCCTCTGGCATGCAAAACACCAAATGTCACTAAGAGGTTCCACCCTCTTGTAGAGGGCCAACATGTCATCCACTGATAATTACATCTTGAATAATGATCATCGTGTGGGAGAATCCTCCCTCAATGTGCAAACACATGAGTGCACCCACTCTCGCTGGGTAGTGATATCAGTGAGAGTGATGCGTGTGACCTCATCATCGTACTATCCCCCTGATGGACTTGGGATCCAAACCAAAACACAAATGTTACTGAAAAAATATATATTATAACTTGCAACTGAAATTGAATGCATTATATGCTAAAAATTTACTGAAAATGTATCTAACAAAAAATATGCCCCTGATGCACTCGTGTCTTGCTGCACATCCCCCACCTAGGGATCACGATGTATGTCATTGGGATGAACCGACACACTAACTCTCCTGTTTCCACCAATGGCAGCCGACCCCAGCGTGGCCTCACTCCTCAGTGAACGGGAGCCCTATCGATGGCTGCCCTGCTAGGTGACGTCGGATCCTCTCGTGCTTTGTCGAGCACGAAGCAATGAAGTTTTCTCTTGAGAACTCTCTGCATCACATATCAATTTCTAATTCTAATTCTATTTCAAATTTCACATTTAAAATTCAAATTCAAATTTCAAATTCTATTTCAAATTTCACATTTCACATTTCAAATTGAAATTGAAATTTCATATTCAATTCAAATTGAAATTGAAATTCAATTTCAAAGTTCGATTTCAATTTCAAATTTCAAATTTAAATTTCAGATTCAATTCCAAATTCAATTTCAATTTCAAATTCAATTCCAAATTCAATTTCAATTTCATGTTCAATTTCAAATTTGTATTTCAAATTTCAATTTCACATCGAATTCCAATTTCACATTCAATTCCAATGTTAATTTCAATTTCAATTTCATCTTCAATTTTCAATTTCAAATTCCAAGTTTCAATTTCGATTTGAAAATTATATTTCCAATTCTCAATTTTCATTTCCCATTTCAATGTCAATTTTTTATTTTCAATTCCAATTTCATTTCAAAATTCAAATACAATTTCAATATCAATTTCCAATACCAATATCATTTTCAGTTTCAATTTCAAATTTCTATTTCAATTTCGATATCATTTTTATTTACAATTTTAAATTTCAATTCCAACTTCGACTTCGGTTTTCAATCTCAAATTTCAAATCAATTTAATTTCAATTTCAAATTTGGACTTCAAATTCAAATTCAATTTCCAATTTCTATTTCAAATTCTAATTCCATTTCCAATTCCTAATTTTTATTTACAATTCATTTTTAGTTTTCAATTTTCAAATTCAATTTCGATATCAATTTCAATTTCAATTTGGTTTTCATTTTCATTTTCAATTTTGAAATTTCAAATTGCAATTGTGATCAGTGAACACCAATAGGTAACATGTCAAATGTGATTTTATCCTAAATAATTTGAATGTTGAAACTACAAACTTTTGATCAAATGTTCATATTCAAAATTTCAATTTCAGTTTTAATTTAATTTAAAATTTGAATTAATTATAAATATATTAAACTTAGAAAATTTTTAAGAACATATTGCTTAAATGATCATTATCAATGTATATATGTATACTGAATGAAGGATGAAAGATGCAACTAAATATTCATAATTATGGATAAAAAGGTAGAGAATTTTCCCTTATTGGAGGTGCATTGTTGGTGGGGTTTCCTTCTTGGAGGACGACCCCTCATGTTTCACATCAATTCCTTTTGGTTTAGATCGAGTGCATCCCCACTTTCCTTCTAGTTTAGGAATGGCTCTAGATAATGTGAAAAATGTTGCACAATTCAACTTAAAAAAAGAGGGAATGTCATGAAAATATGCACACAATGTTGTACTCTAAAAATGTTGAGTGTTGATCAATAAAATGAGTTTGATTTGTGAAAAGATCATGGTTGAGAGTTGTGTTGTTGCTATAATATCAGTGCTAGGTATTGCGGTCATAATCTACCAATGGGAATTTGTTGGTTGTCGCCATTTTCATAAATAGGTGGAGCAAAGGTGTGAGTTGGCCTTCTAGAATAAGAAAACTTCTAAAGAAAAGTTAACGATGCCACTAGAGGAATAATTCCATCAAAATGAGTGCAAACTATAAGGTGCTAGAAATGAACCAAATATGCAAATAATTGTTCTTGGGGTGGAGCATATGGCCTTAATATAACTCAATTTAAGAAGAGACTTGGTACTAAATGTACTACTACTACTAGACACTGTACCACTATGATAGTGTGGATTGCTAAAGAAACCTAGATGGAGCTACAATTGTTAAAATTATTATTGAAGTGGAGGCGTGGACCATAAAAGGAACCAAACAAGTACATTGCAAAGGATTTGGGTGGGAGGGAAATGCCGAAGGAACTAGGTTGATACTGATGAAGAGTGTCATTGGGTGGATGTTGAACCAAAAGAGAACTAGAATGACTACTAAGAGTAATTGGTGTAGAGAGGTAGACCCCCAACGGCCTAGTGTTTAATGCCAAATGTTCAACATATCTAGTATCGGTGTCTGATCACTTCGCAACAGGGTTCTTGTGGTCAAAGGTTCTCTGTTCTGAAAGATTTTTCTTGCTCCCATGAATGTCTTTTTCTCTTGGTCAGGGTTAAATACAAGCATTTTTCCAGTTGCTTTTCTTACCCAAGGCCCATAAGTAGGCTTTGGTATGTTTAAGTGATATTCATAAGTCGAAGCTTCGTTTTTTTTGTCATCTCCTATCACAGTTCCACTTCGCGTTACATCATGAATGTTGTGATCCTTGTTCCTCTTTTCAGCTGCAATCATCTGTATGTTTAGGTTTTGTCCTTCTGGTCTTTTCGGTTTCATTTTTCCTTGCAAAATGGCACATGTTTCAATGACATGTTCAAATGACTTACAGTACTTACAATTAGTACACGGATTTTGACAGTCTCTGGCTAGATGTCTTGGTTGAGCGCATTTATAGCATACAATATGACCTCTTCCTCATCCTTGGCCAGTATTTCATCCTCTTCCTCTGTATCCATGTGGTATCCACCATGTCCTCTATATTTGCCTTGGTCATACTGCACATTTTCAGTATTATCCAGTGCTTCTCCTTGTATTCTGTAGACATCATGCTTTCTTTCTATCATGAGATCATAAACTCTGTAGTTGGTATCGTCATGTCCAGCTGACTTACAAAATATGCAGTACAGATTCTTAGGTGTTTGTACATATTTTTGAAGCAGGTAATAGTCTTATGGGTGATGTCCTCTACATCGAAAAATCTCACACCATGGTCCTTGCTATTGATTCAATGGGTTCGGTGCTCCACTATTAATGTAGTCTCTGAACACAGGATAGTGTTCCTTGGAATGTCCTTCTCCCTTACATTTTGTACACCAAACTTCTTCTATGGTTTCTTTTCCTTTCTTGATATCTTGCAGATGTAATGTCAAATTGGCTAACTGTGTCTGTATTTGTACCTTTCTTATGCTAGTTTCTCCTATGGGCGAAGCTTCTAGCTTCATCGCAATTTCTAATGCTTATGTTTGCGATGCTACCTTCGGTTGCATCAACGATAATCTAATAGGGGGAAACAATGCAGCTATAAACCATTCTTGATGCTATTGCGGTGCTATCTCAAAGCTAACTTGATCTAATAATGCTTTGAACTTTTGATCAAACTCCCATATAGTCTCATTAGGTTTCTGTTTGATTTCTTTTAATTTTGTGATGCATTGAGATTTTGATTTAGGTTTCTTGAATTCTCTAATAAGCGCAATTTTGATATCAACTAGCAATCTGTTCTATCCAACATAATACTTCATGAACCATGTTAGAGCTCTGTCTCTAAATGTGGTAACTAGCTGAGCTTGTTTTATAGCATCATCATGTACTTGCTTAACAATCCATACGGCTTCACAGAGAAACCAGTGTTGATGTGGGTCTTCTAGGTCAGTTCCTTTGAAAATAGGTAGTTTAATGTCATCTGCCATTCTTCTTCTAGGAGGTGTAGTGTTCTGAGATGATGAAGGTATACCACTACTTGAATGATTCTGAATATTTGCTCTGGCAGTATTACTGCTACTAGTGTTCTGCAGACTAGTAAGATTCCTACCCTCAATTATGGGTTTCTGCGGAGTAATATGCTGATAACCAGTGCGTCTAGGTTCTATTTCGGTATCCGACTCAACATGATATGAGTTTCTATCACTTCCTAAGTCAGTTTCTAGGAATGTGCAAGGTTTGGCTTCACGAGACCTCTTTATAGTACTAATTTTATATCTTTTTCCACTTCTTAAAATAGCAATATATTCATCTATGTCGTTATCTGTGTTACTGAGCATTACAGACTCAAACCCTAGGAATCTAATTACATTCTTAAGACTCCTTTTTCAGCTAGTAGCATTTTAATGTATAAACTGGGGTTTTTTAGGCACTTACCTCTAAATCCTTGAAAGAATTCTCCTTCTGTTGCGTTGTAGGACTTTAATGTGTCCACAACAAACTCTGTAACATAGCCTTCCAGTAAGCTATCCAACCAAAAGTCTATTGCTCTTGAAATTTGGTTGTCGATGCCTCTAAGCCTCTGAATCAGCTCCGGATTCCAAACTGTAGGTTCTCCACCCTGGAAACAATTTTTGTGTTCTGCTATCCTCGATATCCACTGATGCAAATCAGTAGAAAATGATGCAAAGAAAATTCGATGTAGGTCAGTGAATATATACCTCTGCAATCATTGTTCTGTGGTCTGACGCAGATGTCTGTTCTCTTTCTTCGCAAACTGGAGTTCTGTCTGACTTACCCAGTTCTATATTTTTGTCTTTTCTGGATACCACATAATAGATTACCAGTTCTTAGCGCGGCAATTAACCTTGTTCATTACACTTCCTTCTTCACGGTCTCATAACATAACAACATCGCATATCGCCAGTCTTTTAGCGCGGAAACATAACCATTTGTTGGTCACCTTCTTTTTCTCACTGGTTTTCTACCTTTCCTTGGGGTTGACCCGGGTTCCATGAGGTTCTTTCTCTAGTCTTAGTTCAACAAAATCCCCTTCACAGGCCCTTTCGGCATCAACCTGCGAGCAGGTTGAAGTGTCACCCAAAGTGAACATGGGTGGTTACAGAATCAGGTTTCTGTAACCTGGTGACGCACGGTTATGTTATGCAAGGTGGATATGCGCAGCTTACTCAACACCCAGCTTCGCAGATCACTACTAACATGTATCTGCGCACTTCGTAATTCTCAACAACCTAAAGACTCCGCTTAATCACTCTTACTGTGCATTTACTATGACTACGCATTTACCATATTTAACACGACTTTGCAACGTTCATACATGCATGTTCCTATACTTAACATATAATTTCCATTCTCATTCATATGAAAACACATATATAAGCATAAACATTCAATATAACAGAGATTCAATCACACAACACAAGTATTTACGTGGTTCACCCCCCAAATGAGAGCTACGTCCACGGGAATTGTTCTTATATTTCTTGGAAGGGGTTAACAGTTCTAGTCTACGCACTCAACTGCAGACTCTTCTCTACAATATATATCTGCGCACTCAGCTGCAGAGTCTTTTCCTCTCTTAGATCTCTTAGCACATATCTACAATAATTCTTACAATATCTAACATAACCCACAAAAATCTAACCCTTCCTTACAAAATTGCCCCTTTTATAGATTGTGCTCGAAGATCACATCTTTACAATAACTATGGGCCAAACCACCATAGTACCCTTAAACAAAAAATGACATGGCTCTTCTGTTGACCACGCTTTGTCTTTACTTCGTTGGAGCTCTGTTGTCCTTTTGTGTCACTTCCTGTTGCTCTGACGCTTCTTTGACAGTCGCAGTTCTGACCGCGCGGCTCTGACACTACAGTGGTGCGTCCCTTGCACCGTTTTTCCTCTTTACTCTTTAATCCTGTAGTTGACAGTCCGCCGCTTCATTCATAATTGCTCCAACTACTTTGTTGGTCCTTAGTACTTCGCATTTACTAAGGGGACAGATCCTTATCTGCCACTTCGCTGCGCTCCATACCCTGCTCCCCGGAATTGCGGAGTTGTTTCTCCAAAAACTGGTTGATGTTAGGCCTTTCCCAACTTGTACTGCTTCCATCAAAATGTCCTTTGACTTGGACTGTGCCATCAAAACTTCTTCCACTTGGGTTGCACCAAACACTTTCTGGCCACACTAATTTGCAGCCATGAAATTCAATTTTCAGGCTTCCAAATCCGAGTTCTCCCATAGATTTTTGGGCTCTCAATTTCTCCCCAGGGTTCAGGTGTATGGAACCCCCACTGGATTTCATGACTCACATGAGTTTTTGGGTGTTTTTGACAGTCTGAAACATGGTTTTTTCTCTGGTTATGATTTATGTTGTTCTCATTGTTGGGAATGCATATCTTGCTACAAATTGGTGTCTAGTTTCCCAACAATGGAATTGGAATAATAGAAAATGAATCCCCATGAGGTAAATTGACTTATTGGTACCAAAAACTGAGCCCATAATCAACCATATGAATTTATCGGTTCTGCCCATGCTCCATTAAATTCATAAGTTGAATTCTCAACTATCTTCTTACAACAAAAAATAAATGTAATCCTGGAACTCTACTTAGGTAGTTCCTTACCATTTATGGGACAAGGGGTTCTCAAGATGACACTTGGAAACAAAGGGTTTGATCCCGCACACCCCTCACCTCTCCCTAGTGCATAAACAAGGGCCCCTCTCAATCATTTTATTTGTATTATAAATATTTACATGATGCTATATGTTTCCATGGCCGATTGGCAAATGTTCACAAAATATAAATACTTGCCTTTATAAGCTGAGCATTCACTAGTGAGGCCTTGGCCTTGAGCTCCATGCTATGAATCATACACCACATATTTACAATATTTAGATATCAATCCAATAATTCCAAGGGTCAAAATGGGCGTTTACATAATGGGGGTCAACACTTCAACCTCCAACATAGTCAACCTCCAACATAGTCAAGACCAATTCTTCCTAAGGGGAATTCTAATGCACTCATTGATGTGTATTTTGTCTTGAACATGCCTTTCTCATCTTTTAGTGACATATAAACAAAACCTCTATTGGGTCCCATTGCAATGGAATCTTCACTTGCGATAAGTATGCATCCATGTTTGTAGATGTAGCCATCTATGTAATGTGACTCATATCTTAGATACAATGTGTCATTTCTCCTTTCTTATTATCATATATGTGCGACACTTATTATAAATCAACAACCAATGATATATTTTCTCATCTCTAAATTATATGGCGATGTCAATGGGATCTTAAAGTTGGAGTATTGGTGCACTATCATTTGAAGTGATCAAAATTGAGTAGTTGAGGGAAAATGTCAATGATCAAATTAGAGAGATTTAATGCTCCCCAAGTCCAAGATCAGGTTATTATATAATGGAAAAGGGTCGATCCAATGATTTCTAGAATCATGAGTTTTGCTTCCCTTATTTGTCATCTTTGATGTTGACTTTATTAGTGTCTCATTAATCATATTTTTACATTCTAACTTGTATAAATATGCATCACTCTCTTAGTAAATGCTAATCATATTCTTGCTAGCGAGTCTAGTGGTACTCTCTAATAAAATTGAGCTTTATACAACTTGTCTTATAGCTTGAGTTGCAAGAATATCCTATATGCATTGATCTAATATCATGTGATTGCTTATGACTCATTTCAATGTCGAAATTAAATAAACCAATTTCTTATGTTTTTCCTTATTTTATATTTTGGGATCTTTTTTATTTCTCATTTATGTTATATATTCCAATTACTTTCCATAAATTAAATTAAAACACACTTTGTAATTCATATTAAAATGCTAACCATGCTAAGCTTCCCCTAGGTTAAACCACTATTCACAATATAGCCATTGTGACTAACTCAATATGATCAACTTGGTTATTGTATTTAAAAGAAGCTAAGTTTCATTGCCTTAATAGTATCCCTTAAGTTTCATTGCCTTAATAGTATCCCTAAAGATTGTAGGGAAGTGTGCAACCAAGGTTTTGGTCTAAACTTTATCACTTTAATAAACTATGAATATGAATTGTTGTGCATCTCACATATATAAATCTCCAGCAAGAGATAATACTTATTAGAGATTGCAAAAAGGGGTACTTTGAGGCAAGAAGAAGCAAGAAGGTATCATTGTAAGAAGGTATCATTGTGACTAAGGTGGTTTTTGTGTTATTAAAGTGACTAAGTTGCATTGCTTTACTAAATTTCCCCAAAAAGTAAAGGAACCTTGTGTTAACACGGTCCTAACTTATAAAACCTATTCCAAATGATTTCTACTATCACTGGAATATACGAATGTCACCATTTCATCTATTATGGATTTCTCAACACTACTAGGTGCATATTGCTTGTACTTAAATAATCACTCATGAATAATTTTTTTTTCTTTCTATATGGTGTTTTTTTTAATATTTATTTGTGTAATTTTTTCACTTTTCATTTGGGATGGAGGTAGATCTTCATGGATCTACGACCAGATTACATAAAGATGAGACAAGTCCATATTGATTTTATAATTGTTGTTTTAGATTGTATGAGGATGAGACAAGCTTACTCTAGAGATTGATTTTATGGTCGTGGTCCTTCCAATTTTGAAATAAACAACTACAAAAAACAGAATATAAAAAATAATTAGCAACTGATATATGAAATCCGAATAACTAAATTTAATTTCTCAATAACACTTAACTTGACTTATTTCACCAACCACAAATTAAACAGTTATACTAATTTTAATTTTAATTTTTGAAAACTTAATAACCTTTGTAAACCTGGAAAGTGCGTACGCAGATTTCTTTCTTATACTTCTACATCCATCTGGTATGCAGTTCGCCAGTTTTCTACATTTTCATATTGACTCGAGAAACCGTGTTCGCTGCATTTTGATATTGACTCGAGAAACCGTGCTTGTCACGGGTTGACTTGGACTTCACATCTTATTGCTGTACATCAAAAAGTGTTAATGAATTAATAAATCAGAAAAATCCACTGAATCAAACAAATAATATGATTAAAACTAAACCCCACCATACACGGGTCAATCCACTTACTATCGGTAATTATACTGCCTTGATGCTCACGAAGCTGTTGTTGACCTCAAAGACTTTCCCATATTATTTTTCCAAAAGTATTATTAGTTAATAGCCATTGTCTTCCTGGAAAATCTCTCCCAATCTGTACCGTCACTGTCCCTTCAACTTCCATGAAAATGCATGTTGTTAACCCCATCGCGTCAAAGACTTTGCCAAAAGAAATAATCAATAACCATTGTCGTCCTGGAAAAACTCTCCTAATCTGTACCGTCGCGTGGATTTCCTTTTCACGGCATCTTCTATGGACTAACAAAAATAATTTCTTTGGGACGCTGTTGACTGGGAGGAGAAAGAAAATTAAATGTTCAAGTTGATTTCGTTCAACTGCATACTCTTTTTTTGATCGTTTTAATTCACAGGTACCTCGGCTTCATTTTCGCTCACTCTGCTGCTGCTATAAGGTGATCATTTTTGTCTCTGCATATCATCTCATCTTCTCCCGATGGAATTATATGATCCATCCCTGCCTCGAAACCTCCTCTTCCTTATCCTTACTGCCTGCTGTGCCTCTCTATTCCCCTTCTCATTATGCTTGGACGCGCAATATCAGTATTGCCAAGACAGTAGATGTGGGAGTACCGATATCTCTTATCCTCTGGGTGTAGGAAATCGTGGATGCGGTCTCCCAGCCTTTCAGATAGATTGTGTGCAGAACTCGGCTCTAGTAATCACGATTCATAGCCAGAATTATACAATACTGAACTATCCTCCTCCTCATCATCAGCCTCTTGATTCTCCTCCGGATCATGATCATCCTTTTCAATATCCTTCTTTACTCATTGCCAGGGGCGACAATTGCCAGTTTTTAGATGATCCTTTTAATATGCAGATATCGTCTCCACCTTCTGCAGACACCGTATTCCATATTATGGCTAAACCGAACACGACTCTAACCGTCTACAAGTGTGATACACATCATGTATTGGACGATTCAGTAATGGAGCTCTCGAAATGTAATGCAACTATCTATTTGTCTTTGGACGAGACTGAGCGTACATTTGCGGGATGTTCTCTGATAAAAACGGTATCTGTTGAGGTGGGACTAATCAAGTGGCCTAATGACACAAACAGAGATAACAGTTGTCTATCATGCCATCCAAGTCATGGAATATGTGGTTACAACATTTCCGAACCAGCTCAGCCGTTCGTCTGCTATTGCGAGGATGGACCCCGTGATCACGAATGCCCCGGCCACGGTATGCTCTATCTTACCCTTCAAAACAACTTGGAACTACTAGTTTACTTCAGATTGAATGAATTTACTCTGTCAGCACCCCAAGTAATCAGTTTCGTCCCTCAAATTTGAAGTTTCAAATATTAATATCATTGGATGCAATAAATTCAAACAATGAGCTAGTATCATATTTATGTGTGAATTTTTCCCGTTGCTTATGATAGTTGTGTTATGGCCGTGTTACAGGTCGTCGAACGGCCATTATATTAGGTAAATTTATGATTTCTTCCTATTCTATTTTTCCGCTGTAACCGTAGGTTGAATTGGTTTCCAATTATCTATTCGGGGTGCGACGAAGATCACATTGTTAAGAATCTCTTCATTCCACCACAGGTTGTTCCGTTGGAGGAGCTGCGCTGATAACGGTACTGTACTTAGCTTATCAACTAAAGAAGATTAAACCTCCTCCTACCGGGGCTCGTCCTACACATTTACCTGAGCCTGAGCCTGAGCCTGAGATAGACAATTTGCCGGTATTCTCTTATGATGCAGTTCGTTTGTCTACAAATTGCTTCAACCAGGAGAACGAACTTGGGGTTGGACGGTTCGTGTCGGTCTATCTGGGCAAACTTTTGGATGGACGAATTGTGGCCGTAAAGAGATTTTATAAAGATAACTCAAGGGGACTCGAACAGTTCATCAACGAAGTCAAGATATTTTCGACCTTGAATCATCCACATATCCTTCGTCTGTATGGCTGCACCCCTGCAGATAGTCCAGAGCTGCTGCTCGTATACGAATTTGTCCCAAATGGGACGCTGGCTGATCATCTTCATGGCTATCGCAAAATCCCCGAGGGATTACCATGGAATATTCGTTTGAACATTGCTATTCAAACTGCCCAGGCATTGGCTTTCCTTCATGACCTTGATCCGCCTATATTCCATAGAGATGTGAAATCTTCTAATATTCTCTTGGATAAGAATTTAAATGTCAAATTGGCTGATTTTGGGCTTTGCAGGCTTGTGCCTGTGGATGCCTCACATGTCACTACCATCCCACAAGGAACACCAGGGTATGTTGACCCAGAGTACTATCAGTGTTATCAGCCGACTGAGAAATCTGATGTCTACAGCTTCGGGGTCGTTTTGGTGGAGATCATCTCTGCCAAAATAGCGATGGACATAAATCGGAACAGAAGGGAAATCAACCTTGCTAACTTGGCAATAACGAAGATTCAAGAAGGGGCCTTGCATGAACTAGTGGATCCGCAGCTGGATATTGAAGTGAATCATGAGGTGAACATGATGGTAAGTGCAGTTGCAGAATTGGCCTTCCGATGCCTGGCGTCGGAGAGGGATGACAGACCGCAAATGAAAGAAGTAGTTGCTCAGCTTGAGGAAATCAGAAATTCGTTTGTTACCTCAACTGGTCCAGGTGAACAACAGTTGGGATCGTTTTCCAACATCAAACAGCTATTATCTCCCATCTCAGTGCAAGAAAAATGGCCCAGCACAAACTCCAGTCCCAGCATAAATTTCTAGATATAGTATAAACTGCAACTTTCTGCTTTGCTTAAAATTCAATCTACTCCCAGATAAGACTCTCATGTCCTACTGTTGTTTTCTACTTTGTAACGTTTTACTGCTCTGATGTGATATGATAATACTGTGAAGCTTATTTTTAATATTAAGATAAATTAGCTTGATCGTTAAGCCGTTGGTAATCCCGATTCCCAACATACAGTTATTTGCCGTTGCCAATCACATTAATCGTAAATAACATTATGATTAGTTTTTATCGCAACGATTCGGATTCGGATAAGATAAGGAAAAAATACGACTAGGAGTAAGCATTTTATAAATAAAAAAAAATAATTTTAATTTAATTTAATTATTTTTCTATATAATCATTCCAAATTTTAACATCTCATTTTTTATTTATTAAAAAAATTAAAAATTAAAAATAAAATTCAAAACTATACAATTCTACTTTTATATAAAAGGACTTAAAAAGAATGAAAACAAAAATACTACATAAATTTATTTTTTGATAAATAATAAATACTAAAAAGTAAAATTAAAATAACAATCTTATAAAATAAAATTTAAATAAAAAGACTACATGTAACAGTAATGAGGCAATAAGTTTGATTTTCTTTGATTCACAATTATCTTTTTGTTGAAAGAATGGTAAATTCTTATGGTCTTTTATTCATGATTAGTTTTTTTGTTTGTAAGATGGTAAATTATAAGAATTTGAAAAAACATTTTAATGTTTCCATAACCGTATTTTGTTATTTATAGGAGATTTCCATTAAAATAAAAGTAAATAATATATAAATAAAAATAAATTTAATATGTATAAAAAATTGTTTTTACTTTAAAATTTGGTCAAAATTATTTTGCATCAATAGAATTGGAGATTTGTAATAAGGATATGTATTATGTGTGTTGAGTCACTTTCTGGAGTAGAGGTGAGTGTAATGTGTCAAGTCCACAAGTACAAGTATATTTTAATGAATTACATTAATTTTTGTTATTAAAATTAGAGTTCATCAATTCAAAATTGTAGTTATGTCAAAGATTGCTTGATTAAATTGTAAATAAGATTAATATAATTTCAATTTGTTTTTTATTTTTATTTTTTTTATTTTTTTATGTTAATTAAAATATAAATAAGAAGAGATAAAACACTAAAATAATTATTTTTTTCAAAACAACCATTTATTTCAGAAAGTAGAATTATCAATAGCCTTTTTCTTTGGAATATAATTTTCAATATTTATATTAAAAAATATTTGAAACCAAACTCATATCTTTATTTTTTCAACAAATAAATTTTATAATAAATAGATATGTTTTATATTTTTCTATCATAAATTTATTAGAAATTTCAAATTTTAATAGATCTACGGCATAGTATGAGTGCATCATAGTTCTATTATATAGAGGTGGAGTTCTTAAATTTCAAATTTTAATAGATCTACTTGCATGGAAGTTGGTCTTAATGGACATTAACCATCATCCTCATCCTCATCATCAAACATCAAAATTTGATTTAATGTACAATTGCCATTAATATAGAAGAAAGGAACATATAGTCATCTACCTATGACAAGGACTAAAAATAACCTTTTATCATTGTTGGACTTGCATGTGTCAAAATGCATTGAAGGTTCCATTTGGAGTCTTGGACCAAGGTATGTGTGTTTGTGATTAAGGTGATAGGGCTAGGTTTGCGTTACAATATTTTACTTCAATTGAACTTTTCAAGTGAGGAACTAGGTGAGAACACTAGAATCACGTGACTAGGATTTTAATGTTTCTTTGACGACACTAAATTGTCATTCCATATAATGTGTTGTGACTTTGTATGGAAATCTACCTCTATATAATAGAATTATGATGCACTCATACTAGGGCATGTGCAAGCTAATGAGGGTCACTTTTGGTTCGTTAAATACAATAGAAAACTGAAACATCATGCATCCCTCAACTTGGTTTTTTTAAGATATTTACACAAGATATCTTACATCGAGTAAAAAAGATGAAACGTAGGAAATTGAGTCATGTTTCTAAATATATAAGTTTTAAGTATTGAAAATTTCCATAACTATGTCAAATTTCATTTTTTCTAACAATCACTTTTTATATTTTTGGCAAATGATAAGGTATATGTTTTTGTGGGTGCAACATTTCAGTGCCTAAATGATGGTTTAGGGCTACAAATATTGGTAGACCTGTATAGAACCCGTAGCACTAGTGCAACACTATTTTTCCAAAATTAAGTATTTAATTTTTAATTTTTTTAAAAATTATGTAAGTGATCAAACCTCGAGAACAGTACGTCAAATGTGGGTGCAGCCTTTGAAGGTCTTAATGTAGTTATTTCGACTTGGATTTTTTATAGCATGTTGAGGCCGGTGTCTACTAGTGCAACATACAATTTTTTTTTTAAATGGCTGGGAAGTGAAAAAGTTACGGAATAAACACTAACAATATGTTTTTTGACTTGAGTTATGACACAAGAAAATTAGGAAACAAGTAGAAAATCTCAATATTTTTTTTTTAAAATTACATGTTTGGAATTTGCATAAAAAATGCTATCTATGCCTAAAATTTCGTCAATAATGGTCATGTATGCCATGCTGTAGAGAGCAGTGAAAAACAGGCGTATTGAGAAAAATGGTGGAAATGCCTAATTAGCTATGGTTTAGTAAATTCCATAGCACGGGTTTGGGAAGTTTGAACCAACCACATAGGACTGTGGATGACACGGGGGCGCAAGAGGAGTGGATGATTAGGTGCTCCGGAACGCGCACGCGTTCTATTTAAATTCAAATATTTTGATTGGCGCACATTTTTGTATATACACTACGTGCACGTGTTTTGTATATATACATAACGCGTGTGCATTATTAACTTCACAAATTTATGTTTTTAAGTGTTGAATAAATTTATATACCCACCACTCTCTAACCCCTCCTATCCCTCTCCCTAATACCCACCACTCTTAAACCCCCGTCCTCTATCTCTCTCATAATCCTGTCACTGCTAACCCTTTATCACTCTCTCCCCTCCTACACCTAACCCTTGTTCACTCTCTCCCCTCCTACACCTAACCCTTACTAACCCCCTCTCTCTATTTCTTATGTAATCCTCCACCAACCCCTCTCTCTCTTCTAAACTCCTGACACCCTCCTCCCTCTCTATCTCTCTATAACCCCTTAACCCTCCCATCCCTAACCATCCCACTCTTTCTATCTCTTTCCTACTCCCCCTAGCTCTAAACCGCCTCCTCTCCCTAGCCCTTACTAACCTGGGCTCTCTCAGTCTCTCTCTCTTCCTTACACCTCCACCTACCTCTAACCATGCCTCCCATCTCTCTTTCTCACTCCCTAGAATTAACACCCTCTCATCTCTCTCTCTCTCTATCCCTCCTCTCCCCCCTAACCATTAATAACCCCCTCTCTCAACTTCTCTCTCTCTCTCTCCCCCTCACTAACCCCCCTCCTAGCCCCTTACCCCTAACTAACCACCCCTCTCTCACTCTCTCTTCCCTCTCTCTCTCTCTCTCTCTCTCTAAATATCCTCTCCCTCTCCAAAACCTCTCCCCCATCCCTAACCATCCTAATCTTTCTATCTCTCTGCTACTCCCCCTAGCCCAAAATCCCCTCCTCTCTATCTCTCTCCTCTCCTCTCCCTAGCCCTTATTGTCACATACCCAAATTTTGAACATTTTATGTTGTCAGAAAAACATTATGTTTTATGTTATTGTAAAGTTTTATGTTTATTGACCAAGTGGGATCAAGGATGGCTGTAATTAATTACTCTGAATATTTTATTATTTATAAATAAAAGAGGAGACAAATATACAAAGGAGACCTGTTGAATGAGTGTTCAATGACCCACTAGGAGGAATGGACTGGGTTGGAGAGCAAACTGACACTTGGCAGCATCCTCAACTCACTTCTAGTTGTTGCAAGGGGAAACTTCCTTATTTTTATGGTCATGTTCCCCAATAAAGTGGAACTGAGAAAGTGGCTCATTAACTAAAGAAAACTGACCAAAGACCTAGGCATGCTTTATCTACCCATCGAATTCAGCAGGAGTCTATTCAGTTCTTACCTTGTGAAAATTTCTGAAAGAGAAAGACAAGAGAGCACAAGAGATTCGATGAGGGGAAGGCTAGAAGTGATTGAGTCAGTTAAGACTTCATTCTGAACTAGTGCAGCCACATTGCTGAGTTCAATATTGCTAAAGGAAGAAGTATTACTGTCAAGTACTACTGCTAAGTTGCAAAGGAATTTATTCTATTCTCCACACAGCATCTTTGTCCTGGTGGTTCAGTGAATAGGCTTGGGGGTCCTAAGGAAAGTAACTTGGCTCCCTCAGGAAAAGGTTGGGTGGAACGGGATCCTTTGGTTGTTTGTCTCTTCTATAGATACCAGGTTCTATTTGTGTTATCTTCTTTACTTTCTGTAAAAAATTGCATTTACTAGAGAAATGAATGTAGAAATGTTATTAGTTTCTATTTAATCTTAGGTATTCATTAACTGATTTAAATATTCTATTTTATCTACCTAATTCTGAAACCCTTTCATCTGGTAGTTTAATGTTGAATGGATAGTTAGATTCCAAATTTAAATGATGAAAGATAGAATAGAAACACTTCTTTGTATTTTTCCACACACTTAAAGTGTCGTACTCTAGTACAGAAGAAGTCAAAATTATAGATAGATTCGAATGATTGAATATCATAGATAAGATCCGTTCCATTTCTGTATAACTTTTCTGTGTTAATTTCAGTAAATCATAACATAACTCCAATTTAAAAACCTAGATTTTGTGCAAAGCTCAGTAATAGAATTGTCAATGAATAGTTTACATTTATATAATTTTCTCTATGAACAGATTGTATATTAAAAACAATCCTACTGGTTTACGAAAGCATGTTCTTTAAATAATATAAACTAGATCAATTTTCAGTATTCTCTCATACAGTTAATACTACATAGTAGCACTTGGCATAGTGCAGCAATAACAGTCTGCTATTCAATCTCTTATTATATTAAAACCTAGTAAGTTAAAATATAGCATAAAACCCTTTATACGACTAAGCAAATAAATTTTATTTGATTGCAGAAACCTTCTCAAATAAAAACCGAATCTTTAATTATTATAAACAATTGATGTTGCACAACCCTAATAGTAGTGAAAGTTCACAATACAGGATAATTGCATAAACAAATCAAGGTTATAAGTATTATAGGAACGCACATATAAACTTGTATCTATTTTCTTCATTACACATATTGAAACATGTAATGATTCACCGTATGTTAACCACTTAAACATTTACATAGAGATCTCAAACATACTGCCTCATAATGCACTTACAAAATAATTATCAATTATTTTAACCGTTAAACTATACTACGATTAACTAAGCATATAGTAACTCTAAATAGTCTATCGACCTTTCCAGGGTTGAAAACCCTGTTCATAATCCACGACTAGTAATACTGTAAATAATATTGCTTTTCTTTTCCAAAACAAGTTTATAATACAAGACTAGGGTTCGATACCCGTAAGGGTTCACCCAAACCGGTCCATGCTTTCATAAATTATAAACACGACCATTACAAGTTTTCTAAAGCGCAAGTGTGCAGGGTTCGAGTCTCGACTCACCCTAATCCATTTAATAATTTTATAAAGATTTCAACATAAATCTTAAATACATAATAGGTTCAGGGTTCGAAATGTTGGTTGTGGAGCCATATCTTCTAGTCTCATAGATGATATTGTATCAGTCGTGTTTGTACCCCAGTTTTATATGATATGTAGGTGGATTGTATAGTCACCCTAGTGGGGGGGTGTGGGGGGGCATCGCCCCCCCACGGGGTTCCAGGGGGGACCATCCTCCCTGGCTGGAGGGTTTTCGCCAGCTGTTTTGTGGGCCCATGGTTTTGGGTATCCCGTGGTATTTTCCCATTGTATTTCCCTTATAAAATAAAGACATTGTAACACGGCTAGGGATGATGATGTATTAGGTTTTATGCATTGTAAAGATCTCTGAGATCAGGAGAGAGACTGTGAAACAGTGAAGAGGAAGTGCAGCGGTTGTGCTGCAGGTTGTATCCCTTCACCTTGCTGGATGGTAATAATAATAAGGACTGGCAAATTCAGTGTGGACGTAGCCCAAGTTGGGTGAACCACGATATATCTGTGTCTCTCTTGTAATGTGTATGTGTGATTATATTTGCATTTCTGTTTATTGTTATTGCTCTGCGATCCTGTTTTTCTAACACGAAACCCTTAGTTTTTTACAGGTAAAACTTAACACTGTAAAGAGTTATGGTAGGGTTTATCACCCTACCTTACAGCCAATCTTTGAAACAAATCTTAAAAATTAACATCAAAACCAATTTCCAAACAGAGACCAGCCTTTCCCTAAAACCATATAGCTTATATCAAAATTTATTCATTGCCAAAAATAATGAAAATTCCGAGAGTAAACTCTTTGAAATTTGTATTTCAAACTATACTTTGATCTTGCAAAAACCATATATATTATCCATAAAAATTTATACATATACCGTAATGAAAGGAAGCAGTGAGAAACCAATGCAGGTCAAGGTCGAGGGTTCAACCCTCCTTGTACCAAATTCCATATGGCTTAAAATATTACAACCAACTGTATAAATAAATTATAAGTTAAACCGAAGTTTTGGCTAACCAAATTTCATATCGGCATCAGTGCTAAGCTTCACCAAAAATCTTCCGAGTTCAAATAGATGTCCATAGGGAGTCACCGAGGCTTACCAGGGCCAAAAAGCTCTTATCCCTTTCAGGCAAAACTTAAAACCAATGTCGAGGAAATAACTTGTCAGGGACATCAACATAATAATGGGTTAAACCTTGAAATAACTCAGACTTTTAAATTTAAACATTGTTAACGTTAAAAACACTCAGCGAAACACGAAGGGTCGATTATGAAATCACCTGTAATTCATCAGTACACCTGAGCATTTTCATCAATGCATGCAATGGGTAAATATTTCAGCATCAACACTGGTGGTGCAAAGATTCACCATCAAACCCCGTAAAGGTGAAAAAATCTATAAAAGACTCAGCTCATATAGCCTGATGTTGAAAAAATACAGGTTACAGGTCTCAATATCGAACCCCGGGAGGAACTTCAACTATTGTTTACAAACCCTAAAAACTAGAGAGCCTGTCGGCCTCTCCTCCCACCTTCATTGCAAAATGAATGCTCCAGGTTAGTGTCTCGTCGAGGTAGTTAAAAATGTAGCAAGGGTTTAATACAACAACCAAGAACCGTCACATGAAGCCTTTCCACGAGGATTGCCAACAGTCATTCCACCCAAAACACATTTAATAACATTTAAGTTTTACCGCTACCGAATGCTCGTATGCATGCCAACGCAGAGATCCACCGAGGTTAAGTTGTGGACTGCACTATGCTTACAACGTAAAATATGTTTATGCATATAGTGTATAGTGTTCAGATATCCACATCATCTTTTTCAGGATCTTGCATGCAAATTAGGGTTTGCATGCAGAATCTAGGGTTGGCATGCACAGGCATGCACTGGCATGCATCCCAGTCACCAGTTTGATGCCTCCAACACCTTATCCACTTCATTCTAGCACCCGGGAGCCACTTACCACAGAGTTTTAGCCCTCCTAAGCTGAAAGGCGCCCACTTCTCACCTACTGCCAGAGAAGGGTGCACTTGTTCACCTACCACTGCAGTTCCACTTCAGTTACATTCAATTAGCTCCGATTCTCCCTGATTTGAGGCTAGTTTCACTCCCGACTGATTGTATCACTTCCGTTTGACCTCCAATTTGATTAGGTGACTTGTTCTGACTTTAGTTAGCCTCCCATGCGCCCCCACTGAGCCTCCAGATCCTAAATCAGTGCTACACACTCCAGTTACACTTATTACACTCAGTTAGACTCAGATTGACACCTGGATGACTGATTGTTGTGATTGATGAGCACCACCGATGATTGATGAGGACTCCTAGATAGAGTCAAGCTACTCCATTTCTGTGATTCGAATGACCTCCTTAGGCAATTTGAATTGCTCAGTCATTGTGACAGTTTGTATTGTAATTCATTCACCCTTTCTGGGATATTGAGCACTGCTGCATGTTTTGCACAGTTTTGCACCATATTTTCTATGTTCATCTGTTGTGATTGATTTACTTGTTCATTAGATCTGCTGTGACTAATTTCACATGGTATCAGAGCCATTGCAGGGACAAGATCTCTTTTCTACAGGTGTTTATACAAGAAGATTTGACTGAATTGCTAAAAATTGCAAAAAGTTTGGCATGAAATATCTCAAGGACATCCGCTCCTGTGCATGCAAAGCTTGAAAATTATTCCAATACCACTCCAGAAGCTTGAGTTACCACATAATTCCTGGATCTGATACATTGGACCTATTCAACATTGCTTGAAATCCAATCCCAGGTGTGATGCAACTCTCAAAGGGTGGATTGTTCGACCTTATTGTGGTTGTTTTGATGTGATTTGCAGGTTTATTGTCTCCTCCAATTGCACTCGCTATCTTTTGCATGCAAGCTTCCCTACAGCAATTGCACTCGCTATAGTCTGCATGTAAGCTTCCTCTTCATCAGTTGACTCAATCCTTGCAATGGAATACTCTTCTTCAAAGCCTATCCTCACCCCATTCAATTATTTTGATTGGAAAGATGATATGGAGATCATATTACGTTCAAAAGGTTACTACCGAGTCACTATTGGTCTTGAATTGGAGCCAAACAATGTATCAGATCGAACCAAACACTACAACAAGCTTGATGAAGCTTATGGTCTTCTTTGTCTCTCCATCTCCAAAGATCTTCACTTCCATCTCAGCGGATTGAAGACTCCAAAAGCCATATGGGAGCAACTTGAAACACTATTCGGCAAGCAGGATGAGCTTAGGGCTTTTCAATTAGAGAATGAATTGATTGGCCTTAATCCTGAGAATTTTGAGACCATCAATGAATTCTTCACAAAATTCAAGAACTTGAACTTGCAATTGAAGAACAGTGGTGTTATCAAAGAGGATAAACAGTTGATCCTCTCCATTCTAAGCAAGCTTGGGAAAGACTATTTGGTATTTGTCTCTACTTTCAATTCCGGTCGGCTAACTACCCCGAATTGGAAGATGCCTTCATTGAGTCCGTTACAAAAGAGCATGACAAGTTGATTCAAATGGGGTCCATAAGCTCCAAAGATTTAGCCCTATTTGTTCAAGGACCCAAGATCTCGAATGGTAAAGGAAAGCTAAAGAAGGAGAAGCCCAAATTTGAGCCTCACAAGCAAAAAGACAAAGGCAAGCAAACGGATGCACCATCCAGTTCGAAATCCAAGCAAAAGGGCAAAGAAGGTAACCAAAAATCTAAATGTACTTATTGTAACCGTGGCTTTCATCCCGAAAGTTCATGTATGAAGAAGACTATAGATCAAATGGCCCTCCTTTTGGAAAAGAACAACATAACCCTTCCTGACGGTGCAAGGAAGAAGGATCGGAATGACGATCATGAAAGAGGACAAGCACTCATGGCAACGGTTTCGAAGCCCACTACTCTCTTGATAGATTCGGGTGCATCAAATCATATGGCTGCAAATATTGATTCCTTTTCCTCATTCGATCCAAACAGCTCCATCCCCATCCATTTGGGAGATGACTCAAAAATTTCTTCAAAGGGCAAAGGTACGATTCATGTAGAACATGGATGCTTTCAGAATGTTCTCTATGTGCCTTCCTTAGCTTTGAATCTCCTTTCTGTGTATCAAATGACACATACTGGTGAACCAAAGCAAGTCACATTCAGCCCTAATATAGTTTAAATTTCTGATATCAAAAGTGGAAGACTAGTTGCGGTTGGAAAGGCAAACCACACTGCAAAATGCTATGAGTTTTCGCACTTTATTCCGCTTGCAAAGCCCACTGCTCTTCGCACACATGGTAATGAGGTTAGTAGGCTTTGGCATGAAAGATTTGGACATCTAAATTATAAGTATTTGCTGCTTCTATCAAATAAATCCATGGTAGATGGGCTTCCACAACTCCGTTCCTCGAAGGGAATATGCACCGGTTGCATTATTGGGAAGCACCCCGAGCACAGATTCGACCGCGGCAAGGCTAGCAGAGCCTCTACTATTTTGGGATTGATCCATTCTGATATCAGTGGTCCGCTGCCCCATATGTCATTAAATGGTTCAAGGTATGTTTTGACATTTATTGACGATTTTTCCCGCTTTACATGGGTATTCTTTCTCAAAAACAAGTCAGAAGTGCTTGGAAAATTCAAGGATTTTAAGGCTTATGTTGAGACCACCACTGAGAGCAAGATCAAAGCTCTTAGATCTGATAATGGTGGGGAATATATCAAGTCCGAGTTGCTGCAACTTTGTGCCCAAAGCGGAATCAAGATCCAACATACAGTTCCCTACACACCCCAGCAGAACGGTGTAGCGGAAAGGAAAAACCGGTCACTGAAAGAGATGGCTACATGCATGATTGAATCAAAAGGTTTGGATGCAAATATTTGGGCTGAAGAAATCAATGTTTCTGCATATATACAGAACCGTGTTCCACATTCATCCGTGAAAGGTATGACTCCTTTCGAAGCATTCTTTGGTCACAAACCGGATGTGTCAAATTTGAGAGTTTTTGGCTCTACTGCATGGGCTAGAATTCCTTCTGAGAAGAGACGAGCTTTGGATCCACAAAGTATCGAGTGCATATTGATAGGATATGGGGAAGAATCAAAAGCATATAAACTCATGGATATCAGATCTAAAAAGATATTCATAGAGCGCAGTGTGCAGTTTGAAGAACCGCTTCAAGAATTGCAACTAGTCGAGGAAAAGACTGCCGATCCACCGCCTTCACCAGAAGAAGATCCGAGCAGCGATAATGAAGGTATGAGTTCTGATATTTCTGATATTGTAGTAGCATATGATGATCATGACATATCAGGTTCGGAATCCGATCATTATGATCCTCCTCAGTTACCAAAGTGGGCCCAAAACACTCTACAATCTGCTGGTTCTAGTCTTGGAAATCCTGCTGATCCGAGACGAACAAGAGGAGACTTTCAAAGAGCAGGTATGGCTCTTTCTATTGCTGATCCATTTCTTCCTGAGATTTTTTATTTGATGGCTGGTTCAGATCCTACATCATTC
Source organism: Larix kaempferi (assembly GCA_027924585.1). Lineage (NCBI taxonomy): Eukaryota > Viridiplantae > Streptophyta > Pinopsida > Pinales > Pinaceae > Larix > Larix kaempferi. Next base: position 3,501,359 of record BSBM01000269.1, read on the forward strand.
TATTCATCCCATCGAGATCCGAGATGGAAAAGTGCCATGGACGAAGAGTACAGTTCTCTTCAAAAGAACAATACATGGGAGCTAGTTTCTCTTCCACCTGGAAGAAAATTAGTGAAATGTAAATGGGTCTACCGTACTAAAATTGCTGCTGATGGAACTATCAGCAAATATAAAGCAAGGTTGGTGGAAAAAGGTTTTTCCCAAGTCCAAGGAGTGGACTACACAGAGACCTTTGCACCAGTTGCAAAGATGGACTCCATCCGCCTTGTTTTAGCTGTTGCCGCATCCAAGCACTGGGAAGTGCACCATATGGATGTGAAGAGTGCATTTTTACATGGAGACCTTGCTGAAGAGGTCTATATGCAGCAGCCAGAGGGTTATACATCAGATCCATCATTGGTTTGTAGATTGAAGAAGTCTTTGTACGGGTTAAAACAGGCCCCAAGAGCTTGGTACGCAAAGATGGACTCCTTCCTTCTTTCTCAGAATTTCCAAAGATGCAAATCTGATCCGAATGTGTATCTTCAGCGAGTTAAAGGTAATTTGTTGGTTATTGTACTTTATGTTGATGATCTGCTTATTACTGGTAGCACACTCACTTCAATAAACAAGCTAAAATCTGCCTTAAATCTAGCTTTTGACATGAGCGATTTGGGCTTGCTGAGTCACTTTTTGGGCTTGGAGATAGCTCAAAATTTTGATGGGATCACTATATCTCAGCAAAAATATGCTTCCGACCTGTTATTGAAGTTTAATATGGCTGAATGTAAGGCATCCCCGTTCCCATTCCTCTCAGGAATCAGTCTTGAGGAGGGAGATTCCACACCGCTTGCAGATTGCAGTATGTATCGACAGTTGATTGGTTCACTACTTTATTTGACACATTCACGGCCTGATATCTCATATGCCGTGAGTGCCGTGTCAAGATATATGCAGCAGCCACATGAGCTTCATTGGCGAGCAGCCAAGCGGATCTTGCAGTATGTGCAAGGTACGAGACAGTTTGGCATACACTATGCTGCAGATTCTGAGCTAGATTTCATTGGTTTTACTGATTTAGATTGGGCAGGTGATAGCATTGATCGGAAGTCCACTTCCGGTTATGTTTTCATGATTGGTCATGGTGCTATTTGCTGGTCCAGCAAAAAGCAAGCAGCCATTGCACTTTCTTCACCAGAGGCAGAGTATCGACGGGCAGTCAATGCCTGCATTCAAGCAGTTTGGTTGCAGGGTATTCTTTCCGAGTTTGGTTTTGGTGGCACTACTTCGACTGTCCTCTTTTGTGACAATCAAAGTGCTATCAAGATCTCCACAGATCCAGTTCAGCGGCAGAGGACCAAACACATTGAGATTCATATGCATTACATTCGACAGTTGGTGCATGACCGCACCATCATTCTGCAATATTGCCCTACTGATGAGCAAATTGCAGACATCTTCACCAAGAGCTTCACTGAGAATAATTTCTCTTACCTCCGTTCACTGTTGGGGGTGAGTTCCATCATGGTGGAGACAGATTGATTCATTATTATGCTTTAGCTTGAGGGGGGGCTTTCTTCCCACTGGGTTTTCCCTCTTTCCTCACTTAGTTTATTTTCAGAATTTTTTGGATTATTGTATTGGGGTGACCTTTGGTCTTAGTTACCAGGGCCCCACATTATTTTGTTGGCACATCATAGTCTAGCTTGAGGGGGGGTGTTCGGATATCCACATCATCTTTTTCAGGATCTTGCATGCAAATTAGGGTTTGCATGCAGAATCTAGGGTTGGCATGCACAGGCATGCACTGGCATGCATCCCAGTCACCAGTTTGATGCCTCCAGCACCTTATCCACTTCATTCTAGCACCCGGGAGCCACTTACCATAGAGTTTTAGCCCTCCTAAGCTGAAAGGCGCCCACTTCTCACCTACTGCCAGAGAAGGGCGCACTTGTTCACCTACCACTGCAGTTCCACTTCAGTTACATTCAGTTAGCTCCGATTCTCCCTGATTTGAGGCTAGTTTCACTCCCGACTGACTGTATCACTTCCGTTTGACCTCCAGTTTGATTAGGTGACTTGTTCTGACTTCAGTTAGCATCCCATGCGCCCCCACTGATCCTCCAGATCCTAAATCAGTGCTACACACTCCAGTTACACTTATTACACTCAGTTAGACTCAGATTGACACCTGGATGACTGATTGTTGTGATTGATGAGCACCACCGATGATTGATGAGGACTCCTAGATAGAGTCAAGCTACTCCATTTCCGTGATTCGAATGACCTCCTTAGGCAATTCGAATTGCTCAGTCATTGTGACAGTTTGTATTGTAATTCATTCACCCTTTCTGGGATATTGAGCACTGCTGCATGTTTTGCACAGTTTTGCACCATATTTTCTATGTTCATCTGTTGTGATTGATTTACTTGTTCATTAGATCTGCTGTGACTAATTTCACATATAGTACCACTTAGAGCATTCGAGAGCCATACTATGCATATATTCGATAGTATATTTATAATTGCATTTAGTTTAAAGCACATAGCTTATAACATATAGTTAGGTCTCGTTGCCATTTCTTCACATTAAGCTTGTAGTTCATGGTCATTAACATTTCCATGTTAACCCTATAGGTATAAATACCATAGTTGACTTCGAATACATGCAAGCTTTGACCTCAATACAATTAAAACAAAGATGGCATAAGCATGATTTTTGAATATAAAGTTTAAACTCTATGGAAAATATAAATAAATATACAAGATGATATTGAGTTACGTGTATTATGCTTTTCGAATTATATTAAAATATAGGTGAGATTGTATTTGAATAAATCTTTAAAACTGATGATCAAAGCTAAGGAAGATCTTACCCTTGAACAAGTTAAGTTCTCTATACTTTTGTAATTAACATCAGAGGTTGAAGGAATTATAACAAAGTCATTTTTACATACATCGTTAATGCTTCAGTTAGTAATCTTGCTCTTACCTGTGATCTGCGACAGAAGTTTAGGAGCGTTATCTATAAATAGCTAAGTAAGCCTCGGGGTGCCCATAGGACCCCTTCATCAAATAGAAATCAAACAGTTAGTACTTATGAATAAAACAGTACCATAACAAGAGATAAGTTAATTGACAATGTTTATACATTTAAAGAAGTAAACATAATTATTCAGAAAAACAAACATGGTATTAAATCATTTTACAATAAGTGGCAACATAAATACATACATTTAATCATTTGCAAGCAGTAAAGACATTACAACAACATAGCATGTAATTGACATAACATAATTATAATATTGATGACAAATTGAAGAAGGTGTAATCATGATACAAAATCAGGTTGTCGTTTAAAGAAACAAACTAGCATTAATTATACTTCCGCATAACAATATAAGCATTTAATGCTACTTAGAAATTTTTTATTTTTGTGAATTTTTGGGATGTTACACTTACTAACCCCATCTCTCAGTCTCCCTCTCTTCCTACACCTCCACCTACCTCTAACCACACCTCACATCTCTCTTTCTCACTCCCTACAATTAACACCCTCTCTCTCTCTCTCTCTCTCTCTCCTAACCATTACTAACACCCTCTCTCACTCTTTCTCTCTCTCTCCCACCCCCTCGCTAACCCCCCTCCTATCCCTTTACCCCTAACTAAGCCCCCCCCCCCCTCTCTCTCTCTCTCTCTCTCGTATTCCCCCCCTCCCCTCTCACTCTCTCCTAATCCCCCTTCCCCTACAACTAACAACCCCCCATCTCTAACCCCTAAGTCCCTAACACCAAATCCCTATTTAACCTCCTAACCCATAGAAACTATTAAATAAACTATTAAATAATGTTTTGATGAAAATGCAAATTGTGTAGATTACCATAACGCTAGCGCGTTTTTGTATGCAGAAACGATCACACGTTTTTTGTCATTAGGCGTTTTTTAGCCGTGCACCAAACATATTAAATGCCTAGGATTTTTTTAACATTCAATAAACACGCACGCATTTTGTGTTTCCATAATGCTAGCGCATTTTGTCTGTGCAAAAATTCAGTAGAATACTCTGCCTATTTCATACCCAAAGTTTTCGTTTTGTCTCCCCATCTCCTTGACAGCGCTACAAAAAAACGTCAAACTCTATGTTCACAATCTACAATCAAGGAAATTGAGGAAGCTTGACACTCTATGTTCACAATCAACAAGCTTGAAGAGGATTCTACCATTAGCATTGGGAATTGAGGATTCTACATTCACAATTAACAAGCTTCAACGGGATTCTACATTCACAATTTCAAGCTTCAAGAGGATTCTACATTCACAATTTCAAGCAAGCTTGAGGAATCAATATGAACACAATTGAATAAGAATATGCATTCACTATTGAGCAAGCTTGAAGAATCTAGATTCACAAATGAAGAATTTTCTATATTCACAAGTGAGGTAGAAGTTACTTTCACATTTGATCAAGCTTGAGGAATCTATATTCACAATTGAGGAAGTATATATATTCACAATTGAGCAAGCTTGAAGAACCTATATTCACAATTGAGAAAGAATTTGGATATTTGAATAGTTGAGCACACCTCTGGAATCTATTTTCTTAGTATTGCTCATTGTGGTCATAGGGAATTCACGCAATCGAAAAATGAAATCGGCAAGGAAAGAGAAGCCTCAAGAAACCATGGAAGAAGTTAGAGAAAAGAAAATATTGGACATGTGGAATCAAAGGAATTCCATGGAAACTCATCCAATTCCAACCGTAGATGATGCCCTAGAGGGCCCCTCAATTTCAACAACATTTGATGAACAATCACCCCATGGCACTAGTCAAGAAGTAAAACATAGGTGCTCATAAGGGGATGTTTCAATTCCCACATCAATTCAACCTCAGACTATGGTAGTGAATGACGTGTTGGTTTGTCGTTATACAAGCGAGGAAGTTAGGGAGGCATTGAATGAAGGATTTACAAGGAAAGAAGGAAATGTTATGTAGACCGTCCAAGAGAAAGTCCAATTTCCCACATCCAACTACCAACAAGAGAATGAAAGACAAGAGGCTCCTATTGAAATGCCGGAGTGTCCTGGTGATGTTGTACATGCTCTAGTTCCAACACTCGTACCTCCATTAGCAACTACACCCTAAAGAAATACGAAACGTATACAGGTTGATGAAACTCTCATTAGTTCACTTGAAGGTATGTTGTCTAAACGTGCTATTTCTTACCAAACTCGACAAATACTTGATAACTTTATTTATTCTAAATGTGATGGGGACAAGTGCAAATTATTTTTATCATTGTTAAAATCTAGGTCTTTGGTTGTTGTTAGAAGAACGTTAAGGATAAAGATGACCAAAAGGTTAGAACCAAGTTCTCATATTGTTAAAAGTTTAGTAGATGCATTTAGTACAATTGGAAAGAAATCGCGCCCAATGGATCGCAATGTGGCCCGCCATGTGTTGTCACAATCAATTGCAAACAAAAACACTAAGGCACTTCGTTTTCTTAAACCTACCTCCAAAATTATTAATTTGAATGTGAAGACACTTCGTAGGTATTGTGTTCGAAGAGAACAACTTGAAACCGGTCAAATAGATGTTTGGGCCTTCATTGGTAGGTTGCCACACTCTGATATGAATCTCATTGATGCGGTAAAGGGATTAGTGCAGGCTTTTTGGCATGACAGCACTAGACCTTCTTCCAACCAAAAAGATGTATTAAAATTGAGAAGGGGTTCAAAGGATCGTGAACCACACATTAAACATTTTCTTGATATGACTCAGACATAATTATATGAGAGATTTAGGAATGAACATAACGAACTTAACTTGGGCTAAAGATCCGTTGAAAAATGCAAACCATGGTATGTAAAAATAAACACAATTCGTAACACATGTCGTTGTCGATACAACATTGAGTATGGTTACTATTATGACACATATACATATATTTTTTGTGTATTGCATAACACTCTTGTGCAGGAATGCTCAACTACATTACCACCGATGTTATCTAGAGACTTTATTCATATCATTTTGTGTAGCAGGCCAAACGATTGCACATTTTATCAAAACAATTGCATAGATGGGACATGCCCAAGGTGTGGTGGATTGGCATTATTGGAAAAATGCATACATGTGACTGATGAGTATGAACTTGGGAGGCAGGAGGTGAACTTGCAGTCATTCAAATATGTCACGTATGATATTGATTGAGGGAACGAAAGAAAAAAAAATACAATTGGTCACTTCTCAGGTTGGTAATGAGTTATTGAATACTATTTTTTCTTCATATTGCAATTTTATATGTAACAATATATTGATATATGTCTTTATTTTTTATCTACCAGGTACGGGTTTGGGACTTCATGGAGGAATTCTTTGAAAAGACACAACAGTATGTAAAGCATGTACATGTGGCTCTTTGTCAAGATGATCATTTTAGAATGTGCATGGATACATTTCCTATTGGGACTATCCTATAAGTGGTCGATTTTGCAGAAAACTACACTCTTCAACCACAAAATGAGATTCAGAGTCAATACTATCACTCAGACTAGGTTAGCATAATGGTCCATATCACCAATAGACATGGGGTAGATACTACTGAAGACAACAGGGTTATATTGAAGGAGTATCACTTCTACATAAGTGATGACAGGTGTCACGACTTGGCTTTTGTACAACATAGCTTTCAAATGTTCTACAATCACTTGAAGGATAACAATATATAGATGAAACAACATTGGATTTGGTTTGACGGTTGTGCAGGGAAATTCAAAAATGCTCGAGTCTTCCAATGGTTGTGTGTGCTCCACAAAAGGAGCAAGGTGCCACACATTTGGACTATTTTGAGATCGGACACAGAAAATGTGAACATGAAGAAGTAGGTGCGTGCATCAAGACTGCATTACACAGACAATAAATGAAGTTCAAAAATGTATCACTCATCCGAGATGAAAAAACCATCGTTGAATTGTGTGCTTCAGTCATGGGGGAGGGAGCAAGAAGGAAGGAAGATCACTCAACCAGGAAAGCACATGTACATAGATATTTTTGGGAGGTAGTGGATGTAGATTGATCATAGTTATATGAGTGCAAGACCATTCAAGGAACTTGTGCATTTAATTCAGTTAGAACATCGGACAATGTTATACTTGAAATGTGGATAAGGAAACTCTCATGTTTTTGTTCTCCATGCAGTAGTGGTGAATGGGACGAATGTGAATCCATGGATTGGGTTGATAGATGGGACTGTTTATCACTCCCCATTGGTCGATGGATAGCTATAGAATTATCCCAGTTGGAGGAGGACCAATCAAGTATTTCACCAGACTATGACCACATATCAGATCTCGTACAACCAAGTTCGATTAATATTTTTATATTTTTGATATTTTTGACAACTAGTTGTGTCTAATTAGTTGACTGAAATGTTGGCACTATATTTTCTCCAGGGCATATATACACAGTGGTTTCCTTGAGACGCAATGCATGGTGCACCGACTATCGGCTGGAATATTTCTTAGAGGGGAAGCAAACCCTAAATGTCCCATTACGGGGCTCTAAGGACAATGATTTTCCAATTGGGTCGATGGTTATAAAAGGAGAATATTTGAACTAGGTTTCCCACTCAGCAAATAGAAAAGGGTATACATATGAATATTATCAGACAAGGTGAGATTGTATACCATTACACAAACTTAGTTATTGGCACAAACCTCCAGATGCAAATAATTCCAAGGAAGAACTCATCAAAGGCACAATACTTATTTCCTTACTCTGAGTCCGAGAGGTTAAAGGAAAACCTTGGTATTCGAGGTGATCCTGATGGTCTAGTTGAGTGACCATAGGTAGGTAATTTCTGGTATGTGGTTTACATGTTTTAATGTGTACTATGTTATAGGTATGTGGTGTACATGTATGCTATGAGTTTGCTTCATGGTCTCACTGAGTATTGACATTAATATTTTGACTATTGCAGCCAGACATTGATAGCTTGATATATTGATACTTGAGACTTATCCAAGACACCCAATACTTGATCATGGTGTCCATATTCAACTTGAATTCCAAATACTCCTTGGAGAGGGATTCTTTCATGGTGTTTGAGCTCAAGAATGTTAAGTTTGGAATTAAATCCATTGTCCCCCCAACCATGTTTATTCCTCAACACTTAGTTATAGTGCACAAAACCTGCTAATGGCACTTGTATCCCAGTTAGATGTTAAAGACCCCCTAAAAAGTTCTCATTTTATAGTTAAATGAATTGTCCAATGCCATTAAGCTTTAGAAAATGTAATATGATCTTAAATCACTTGTTTCATCACTTGATGATGACTAAGGCCCCACAATGCATTCATTGTCCTATGTGGAGTTCCAATGACACATTCATGAAGGTTGAGCCTAAGAATTTATCTTTAGGGCCTAAGGTGGATGGTTCCCTCCTCTAAGCATGGTCGAGGACCTAAGTCTATTGTTTCCCTTCCATGATCATGGGCAAGGCATGAGTACCCATATGTGGAGTAAAAAACATATTATTGGAACCCGTATCCAACTAGGGTTTTTATCATTAAGAGGCAAAGAATATTTTGCATTAAAAGGTCAAATTCATAAAAAATTTGCATGAGAGTTTATGGACAATGCGCTCATGCTGGTCTCTCCCAAACACACTTCCCAAAAATTACAACATTCAATTTTGTTGCTTGGTTTGGTTATTATGCCCAAGGATGAATTTTCCATCTCTCCTTGAGACATCTTGTCTTACCATATGCTCACCCAGAGGGTTTTCAATAAAGACCCAGGTTCTTCGCAGTTTCCCCTTGACCAACAAAACCCCCTTTCGCACCGACCCTTTGGCCAACAACCTGCGAGCAGGTTGAGGTCTCACCCGAGGTGTATCTATGGGGTACTGCGGAATCAGGTTTCCATAGTAGGTGATGAGTTGTTTAGTCTGACGTACTGCACAGCGTGACATGGGACGTGTGATGCGGGGCAAGACTGTGCGGCGATAGACGACACCGCGGTCCGCACCTCTGACTTCTACTTCCACGGAATTTCTTTGTGACTGCGGCTGATACAGCTCACACTAAGACTTGAAATACTTGCAGTTAACTAGAGTACTGGAGTTATTAACACTCAATCATTCATTCATTCACTTGGTGTTCATTGCTCAACCATGTGCCGCGGAGACGATCTAACCACCAATGCATTCTTCCGATTGCATATTGTGAAAGTGCTTAAACAATATCTAACACTTAGTCGAATAACAGATTCATTACTGCCTTATAAGAAAAGACCAAACATTCACCATTCATCTATTCATGCAGAACTTAACATATTATTTCCATATTCTCCTGATGGAAAATACATATAAAAGTCCTACCATAACAATATGCAAGGGAAAATTCAAACCTTCATTCACAGGAAATAGATAAATGCACAATACACAACACAATCACACTACACAGTATTTAACGTGGTTCACTCCCCCAGGTGGGAAGCTACGTCCACAAGAACTGTTTTTATATATATCTTTTGGGAAGGGCACAACAGTTCTTAGTCTACACGTTCAGCCGCAGACTCTCTTCTCTCTCAGATAGGTCTCTGCGCACTCGGCTACAGATCCTTTACAATATCTTTACTCAGAAAGATTTTACAATGCTTAGTATTAAGCTTATAACAAGCCCCAACCCTTTCCCATAAAAAATTGTCTCCTTAAATAGATCATGACTATAGGTCATGTATTTACAATACTAAAGGCTGAAACCCTTAGGGTTTCCAAAAATGCTACGGTTTCTCTAAACCAAATTGCTGGCCTCTGGTAACGAGTGCTCCATCGTGGCGGTCCTTCATGCATTCATCCTGTCGCTATCGGCCTTTCTGTTGAGTGCATGCCAACAGATCAATTTCCTTGAGCCGCTCTTCCTGTAACGACCTTGTACAGCTGGCTCAACTCCCAGTCGCTTTCATCAAACCGTTCTTCCTCTAACGGCCTTGCACACCTGGCCGCCGCTTGGCCTCCCTGAAGCATCTTTGCCAAAACTAGACTGCCGACGGTCTAACCGATACCTATGCCCGTCCTCCGTCCAACACTCTGCTTTGTTGGCTCCACGTGGACTGGTCACCTCGCAGCACTGCTCCCTCACAGCACTGATCTTTGCAACACCCTTCGAAGTACTGCCAAAATTTGGTTACTGCGCGCAACTTCATAGCATCCCCAATACTTGCACAGAATTGTATTTTTATTGAGCTACGCTTAGCTCCGCAACTAAAACTCCTTCTATTATAAAACTTTACCCCAACTTGGGCCAGGCCCAACAAGACACTTGACCAAAATGAAATTGGAGGCACTAAATGAAAATTGTACATTGAAAGGATATGTCATTAGTTGAAATACATCTATTTCAGTAGGGCCATCCTCCTCATTCAATCATAGAGGTCGGATACATTTTCTCTGGAGTTTAAACAGGCCTAGAAATCCTAGCTAGACATTGATAGCTTGATAGATTGATAAATTGCATAGACTTGGTACAACTTGATAAATTGCACAAGTTTCGTCATGGATTTGTTTTCTTTGCTTTTTTCTCCCATCTAAGTAAACCATAATATATGAATCATCATGCCCATTTTCATGCTCACTATCACCATCACAATCTCCATGCTCATTATCACTATCCTCATGCCCATTATTATTTTGTTGGATTTTCTCTTGTATAGCCATCTGTAGGTGTCCCTGAAATCCTTTTGGGTGTGAGTTTAAAGGAGCCATAGAATGGTGCTCTTTGCTCAGATCGAAAAATCGCCAACTCCATTGGATTTAGGACATTGATATAGTGCTAGGGGTGCCCCTCTCCTCCGGTCCCATGGCCCAAGTGTAATATGTTAGGTCCATTTTGGAAACTAGGGTTTTGCTGAGTAAGGGACTGTGCAATTTCTGCACATAGGGCTCAAATTTGCAAAATAATAAACCCGGGACTTAAGGCTAGTGTTCCAAGCTGGAACCTTCCTATATACACTTGCAAGACTTCCCGAAACCCGTTTTTGTTACATGGTTGGAATTCTATGCCCCTGGTAGGTATCCAACTAGTGTCCCTAAAGGCCTTTGGGATGCGAGTTGGAATGAGCCATAGAATGACGACTGTGGCTCAGATCAACAAACCGTCGACTACGTTGGATTCAGGACATCGGGATAGTACTAGGGGTGCCTGTATCCTCTTGTCCCATGGCCCAGGTGACATATTTTATGTCCATTTTGGAAACTAGGGTTTTGCTTAGTAAGGGACTGTGCAATTTTTGCACATAGGGGTCAACTTTGCAAAATCATCGACCGAGGACTTATGGATAGAGTTCCTAACTGGAACCTTCCTAGACACACTTGCAGGACTTCCCAGAATCAGGTTTTGTTGTACGGTTTGGATTCTATGCCCCCAGTAGGCATCCAACTAGTGTCCCTGAAGGCCTTTGGGATGCAAGTTGGAACGAGCCATAGAATTACGACTGTGGCTTGGATCGAAAAAACCGTCGAATCCATTGGATTCAAGACATCAGGATAGTTCTAGGGGTTCCCCTCTCCTCTGGGTCCCATGGCCTAAGTGTCATCTTTTAGGTCCATTTTGGAAACTAGGGTTTTGCTTAGTAAGGGACTGTGCAATTTTTGCACATGGGGGTCAAATTTGCAAAATCATCGACCGGGAAATTATGGCTAGCGTTCCTAGCTGGAACCTTCCTAGACACACTTGTAGGACTTTCCAGAACCCATTTTTATTGCACGGTTGGGATTCTATGCCCCCAGTAGGTATCCAACTAGTGTCCCTGAAGGCCTTTGGGATGCGAGTTGGAACGAGCCATAGAATGATGATCATGGCTCGGATCGAAAAAAATTTGACTCCATTGGATTCAGGACATTGGGATAGTGTTAGGGGTGCCACTCTCCTTTGGTCCCATGGCCTAGATGACATATTTTAGGTCCATTTTGGAAACTAGGGTTTTGCTCAGTAAGGGACTGTGCAATTTTTGCACATGGGGGTCAAATTTGAAAAATAATTGACCGGGGACTTATGGATAGAGTTCCCAACTGGAAACTTCCTAGACACACTCGCAGGACTTCCCGGAACCCGGTTTTGTTGAACGGTTGGAATTCTATGCCCCCGGTAGGTATCCAACATGTGTCCCTGAAGGCCTTTGGAATGCAAGATGGAACGAGCCATAGAATGACGAACATGGCTCGGATTGAAAAAACATCGAATTTGTTGGATTCATGACACCAGGATAGTGCTAGAGGTGCCCCTTGCCTCTAGTCCCATGGCCCAGGTGTCATCTTTTAGGCCCATTTTGGAAACTAGGGTTTTGCTCAGTAAGGGAGTGTGCAAGTTTTGCACATGGGGGTCAACTTTGCAAAGTCATTGACCGGGGACTTATGGCCAGTGTTCCCAGCTGGAACCTTCCTAGAAACACTTGCAGGACTTTCCGGAACCCATTTTTGTTGGAATTCTATGAACCTGATAATTATCTAATTGGTGTCCCTGAAGGCCTTCGGGATGCGAGCTAGAACAAGCCATAGAATGACGACCTTGGATCGGATCGAAAAACCATCGAATTTGTTGGATTCAGCACATTGAGATAGTGCTAGGGGTGCCCCTCACCTCCGGTCCCATTCCCAGGTGTCATAGTTTAGGTCTATTTTGGAAAATTAGGGTTTTGCTCAGTAAGGGAGTGTGCAACTTTTTTACATGGGGGTCGAATTTGCAAAATCATCGACAGGGGACTTATGGATAGCGTTCCCAGCTAGAACCTTCCTAGACACACTTGCAAGACTTCCGGGAACCCGGTTTTGTTGCATGGTTGGAATTCTATGCCCCCGGTAGGTATCCAACAGGTTTCCTTAAAGGCCTTTGGGATGCAAGCTGGAACGAGCCATAGAATGACAACCGTGGATTGAATCGACAAACCGTATATTCTGTTGGATTCAGGACATCGGGATAGTGCGAGGGGTTCCCCTCTCCTCTGGTCCCATGGCCTAGGTGTCATATTTTAGGTCCATTTTGGAAACTAGGGTTTTGCTCAGTAAGGGAGTGTGCAGTTTTGCACATGGGGGTCAACTTTGAAATTTTTTTATTTTGATTCTAGAACTATACATTCAAAGAGTGGCAATCAAACCTACCACACTGCACCCTTGGTAGATTGCTATGTCCTTAGTGTGCCACATCATTTAACAACTCCTTAGTGTTCCACTATATTTTCATTTTGAGTAATTAATGTCATTTTTAAGAATTAAAAGTTCCAAATAAAAAATGGAGGTGTTAGGAACCCGTGTCAACCCTTCTCTTTACTTTATTAGTATATTGTTGTTGGACGCATATGCTTTGTAAGTCGTCCTATAGTATTTGTTGATCCATAGTTTGTATTAGCCCATGGTATTGACCCATAGTATTGGATGCATATGCTTTGTAAGTTGTCCCGTAGTATTATATGTCCCATGGTATTGAACCATAGTATTGGGCATAAACTTAGTATATAAGTGTGTGTTGAGGCCAATGAAGGTACCATGAAGTTATTTGTATTGAGCTTGCTCAAAGGAGGTTGCCCCCTCGAAGTGGCCTACGATCAATAAAGCGATTCTGAGTTCTGTTATTTCTGCTATCTCGTGTATTTTTATTAATTAATTGTTGCAGGTTCCTCCATAGGAAGCGATGTTTCATTGATGATACCCCTCTGATCCTTGTTAGATTTGTTAGATAAAAGTCACCATGAACCTTTTCCATCAATTTATGGGGGAATACTTTCCAAATCACAATGAACAACCATTACATTTTTGTTTGTATCATCAAGTACATTCAATTTTAAATACATTTTCATATGAGGATAATCCATCCTTTTTACAAACATATGACCATGAACATCTTATTTTCCTTCATCAAAACAACATTATCAAGGAATATCATTAAACTAGTTAGGTATTTCATTTTCCATGGATTCTGTATGATTACTTTTTCATTATGACAAGTGGAAAAAGGTCATATGAAAGAGGTAAAGCACAAAATAGGGTCTTACATACTAGGGTTTAGTAAGGATATGGTTTATATCTTCAACAATTTTATGAGAGTGAATTCATGACCAGCTATTGGTTAGCATATTGGAACAAACTAGGGTCTTACAAACTAGGATATATTTGTTGCATATATTTGACCATATGTACATGAACGCCCAATGAATTTTATTACACTTTAGTTATGCATTCCTTGCAATTGTACTTGATACTTTGCCATTGGTTTTAACATGCTAGAGTAGGCACAATTCAACCGAACTTCATATATTCTCATGTATGTATTGTTTGATGAAATACAGTAGCATTGATGAAATGTGTAGCATCTATTAGAATTCCTCTTAGTTTATGAAAATTCCATAGGGTTACATTGATGATATGCGTAGCATGTTTTACATGACATAGGTTATTCAAACATATTTTGACTTATTTTGTTAACTTTTGTTTTTTCCTTGCAACCATAATCTTGATCATTGGGTATGAACCCTTGGAGTTGACAAAAAACACAATTTTAAATTAGATATCAAATTAGCATATATGTACTAAGTTCATTGAACTGTTGAAAGATATTATTAGTTTTTTCCATTAAGATAATGTTTTCATAACACAATGGTGAGATGTTACTTGGTCAATGCAATAAATGTAAGAGAATAAATATTGCTTAAAATGTAATTATATAAATTTCAATAGCATAATTTATCAATTTGTGGAAGAGATAAATCATCACAAGCACAAGTGGAAACTCAAGAGAAAATATGGAACATATTGTATCATGCATTGATAGCCGAATGTTTGTAATACAAAATATGACAAAGTAGTCAACCCTTAAATGGCCCATCAATGTACATGTATCCCTACGTACAAGAATGTGTACATGTATGTCAAAAAACATATATACAGGACTATGCAACATCAAAAATCAAATTTTCGCTTGTTTTTCCCCGACTTTCCTCTATCAACCATCTCCCTAGGATCGCTCTGAATCTCAGGACTTTGCAAAAAAAAGATCATTATTTTTATCAAATAACTGCACTAATACCCTACCATTATAAAACTTAAAAGATTAAATTATGGCCAAATTATTTATGACAAACACTCACCAAATCTAGTCGGGGAATAGATGGAGGCCCTCTCTATAGTTGTGCTCTGCAAATAAAAGATCTCATCTCAATTAATTCAGAAATTCAACATTGATCAACATGTTTGGGTAAATTGAATAAAAAGACTTGGTCATTAATGAACATCTCACCACAAGAGGAAACCCATTCAGAACCATGGATTGAGCAGAGGGGCCGAGCATTGCTGCCGCTAATGGCTACAATCATCAAATGGGGAAATAGTTAGACATGCATGAATAAACAATATAGTAACCTAGTTAAATGCAATTCATTTTAATTGTTGAAATAGTTACCTCTGTATGACTTGTGGCTATTACAGATGTGGCACTAACTGCAACATCAATGACCCTTGTTAGGTGAGGGGTAGATGGATCTCCTATGTGTCTGCTATATAGGACATCCACACCCTTTCTAGCAGTGGAGCTTCTCTTATACACTTGTACCTTTTTCACATTTGGACTACGAGGAGCGGAAACTGTTGACTATCTCCTAAGTTGTTGGGCCCAGGTTGAGATAAAGTTTTGGAAGCACCTTTTTGAGGCAAGCAGGAAAAGCTAAGCTGAGCACAGCTCAGAAACACAATTTTGGCTAAGTATTGAGGATTCTTTGAAGTTGCATGCAGCATCTAAATTTTGACCAGACTGTGGAGTTCCGCGCAGCATCGAAGTTTTGGCCGTGATGCGAAGACCAGTACTGCGCCGAAGTAGTGCTACGGAGTTAGGAGGCCACGTGGAGCCAACAAAGTGGTGTGCTGGACAAGTATCAAGTGTAGCTACCAGCTCGACTGGTAGAAACCATTTTTGGAAAGATATTCCAGGATTGCCGAGCGGCGGACGTAGGCAGAACAGGAAAGCGGCCACGCGTGGGTTGTTAAGGAAAGTGACGTTTGGCACGCTTAGAAGGTAAAACCGTTAGAGAGAAACGGTTCGGCAGAAGCAGCCTATAGGCATGCGTGCGACAGGAAGGCCGATAGCGACAGAATGAGGACGTGGAGATCCACCATGATCAAGCAGACGTTACCAGGAGCCAGCAAGCCATTTTGGAAAATCGGCGCAGTTTTGGAAACCCTTAGGGTTTTGGGTTTTAGGTCTTCGACATTGTACAGACATGACCTTCGGGCATGATCTATTTAGGAAGACACTTTTGTATGGGATGGGTTGTTGGTTAGTTGATTGGGGATTAGAGTAATCTGGAGATAACCTTTAGGTATTGTAAAATCTCTCTGAGCTAAGAATATTGTAAAGGGTCTGCAATTGTGTGTGCACAGAGAGCTAGCTGAGAGAACGGAGAGTTTGCAGCTGAGTGCGTAGACTAAGAACAGTTTCCCCATCCCTTTTTAAAGATATATATTACCAACCGTTCTTGTGGACGTAGCTTTCCATTTGGGGAAGTGAACCACGTTAAATCCTGTGTTATGTGATGATGTTTATGAATGAATGACTGTCTGTATTTTCTGTAGAATGAATGCTTGAATGTTTCCTTGCATGCTGTAATATGAGAACTTTGATATGCATTTACCAATAGGAGAAGTTTGGGAATGATATGCTAGGTTCCGCGGAAGCAGATGAATGGAAACATTTCAATTCTATGATTAAGATCGTGAATCAGTCATTTAAGTTTAATTACTTTCTTAAACACAGTGAAGGAACGCAGCACAGTTAGTAATTTCTATCATTTCATTTCACGTTGTAATAATCCAAGTTCTACAATGAATGCTAGAAAGATAAACCGTAAGTGCCTGAATGAATGGATGAGTGATATTCATTTCAGTGCCTTAACGTTCCGAGATCTTCCAAGTAGAGGATAAGTGTGGGTAATTCGTATTTCTAGTAGAAGATTTGCAGCAGTAAGAAACCCTTAGTGAGGCCCACAGTGTTGCCTCCACCGTGCAGTACTGCTTGCAGCATAGATCCTGCTGCGTACTGCATCACTTTGCCCTGCAGTGCACTCCTTCTGTCCTGCGCTGCGCAGCTTGTCATATAAACAACTCATCATTTACTGTGGAAACCTGATTCCACAGTACCCCATAAGATACACCTCGGGTGAGACCTCAACCTGCTCGTAGGTTGTTTTTGAAAGGGATGGTGTGAAAGGGTTTTGTTTGTCAAAGGGAGAACCGCAAAGAACCTGGGTCTAATTGGAAACCTTTGGGTCAGTTTAAGCCAACAAATGGTTCCGTTGCCGTGCTAGAATCCATGATGAGTTGCAATCACAATGTGTGAAGAAGAATATCAGTTCCCTGAAGGATCTGACTATTGGCATCCTGAAAAGACAGAAATCCAAGCTTGGTGGGATAAGACCATAAGTGATTTTAACAGACAAGAAAATAGACATCCCCGTCTAAGCGACACGGAGTGGTCGGATAGATATCTGTTGGACAACATTCACGAGATCTTTTGGGCATCATTTCCAAACGAGCTGCATGCGTGGATCTCGCGGCTCGCAGAGAAGAAAAACTGTTTCCAAGGAGGAGTTCCTACAGAGTGGACTCCCGAGCTCATAGCGCAGCTTAAAGCGTTAGACAGCTCGTTTTCATGCGCAGTTAATTATTGGGTCGATCATATGCTAGAAGGATTTGTAACATAATTTGTTGTAGACACACTCAAATCCTACAGCCAAGCAGAAGCACACTTTTTCGGAGGATTCCAAGGTAAGTTTTTGAAGAATCTCAGTCTATACATTAAGATGCTGTTAGCTGAGAAAGGTGTTCTAAGAATGCAGTAATATGCTTGAAGTTTGTCATGATAAATAGTACATATATTGATTATGACGAAGAGACACATACTCTTAGAAGTGGTAAGAGATATAAAATTAATAAGAATCCATAAGGCCCTAAACTTCATATAGATATTGAGATCACCTGCGATCTTAATAGCGAAGTTGCACAACCATTTACCCTTGAGAATCCGTTAGCTGCAGAAACTACGCCACCCTTATCGCAGAACCCACCTGCTACGCATCCCACCCCGTAGAAGACTCAGCCTAGTCCATCTGTCCTGATAGTCCCATTTGTATTTACTGCACAGATCCCTTTACACCAACCGCGCACTAATCCCGGTGCCCCACCACCTAGTAGCACAATGGCAAACATTGATATGAAGCTGCCAATATTCAGAGGAACTGGCCTAGAAGACCCTGATCAACATTGGTTCCTTTGTGAAGCCGTATGGAGTGTAAGACAAATCCAGGACGATGCCGCGAAGCAAGCACAGCTCATCACCACTTTCAGGGATAGAGCGCTACATTGATTTATGAAATACTCTACCATATAGCCAAGAACCCTCGCAGAAATTAAAGTCGCGCTGGTGGCGGAGTTCAAGAAACCTAAGTCTGAGTCTCAGTGTATAACTGAGCTGAAGGAAATAAAGCAGAGCACAACTAAAATGGTCTTGGAATTTGATCAGAAATTTAAGACCTTACTAGACCAAGTAAGTTTTGTTATACCACCAGAACAACATAAAGAATGGTTCATTGCTGCGTTGTTACCTCATATCAGATTACCATTGATGCAGCAGGAGGTTCTATCCCAGGCAGAGGCCTTGGATATTGCAATGAATCTGGAAGCTTTGTCGATTGGTGATACTAGTTCTGGGATGTCTCAGATCCAGAAACAGCTGACCACCCTGACACTTGAACTGCAAAGTATGAAAAATGGTAAAGAACAAAGATATGAACCTACACAGGAGGTTTGGTGTACAAGTTGTAATGGAGAAGGTCATGACTGTGAGCATTTCCCTCTATTCCGCGACTATATTAACAGTGGTGCGCCTAACCCATTAAATCAGAATCAGGTCCCATGGTGTGAAATTTGCAGAACCACAGGACATAGACCTGAAGACTATTACATCATCCAGAAATATGTGAAAACTCCTAAGAATTTATACTGCAATTTCTGTAAATCAGTTGGACATGATGAATCCAACTGCCGTGCATATGAATTAATGAATGAAAGAAAAAGGGATATGGACTCAATGTGAGGCGTTGGCTTGTACCGTGTATAAGAAGATACCCAGACGAAACAAGAAAATGCACAATATGACTAAGGAGGATACAGAGGTCATGGTGGTGGATACTGTGGCAGAGGAAGAAATGCTGGTCCGGCATAGGGAAGAGGTCGTGGCCAAGTCATTTGTTATAACTGTGGCCAACCCGGACATGTATCTAGAGATTGTGTTAACCCATGCACTACGTGCAATTATTGTAAATCATTTGAGCATGTCATTGAAGATTGCCCAGTATTAGAGGTGGAAATGCAGAAGAGAAGATGAACAGAGGCTCCGAATCCAAACGTCCAGTGGATCGCAGTAGAAAATAGGTCAGTGGATCCGAGCATTAATGTGGTCATGCGCAGTGGCGCTGAGACAGGCCGTGACAGAGGAGCAGAAGCTTCAACATCAGGGGAGGCACATATGAAGAAGGATCCTCTTGAAATAGTATGGATAAGGAAAGCTCAAGGAAAAGCACCCCCTCTTAACCTACAGAAGAATAAGGAGATCTTCATTGATGCGCGGGATACCTTTAGAGAACCAGTAGATAAGTCATCAAGGATCTCGCTCCGCAGTGAAACACCGCATGTTGTTGAAGACATGCCGACCCTGTATGATAAAACAATACTGCGACAGATGTCCATACTTATGTTGTGTAGTTCTTGCGAAGCTGCATGAAGTTACTAAAATGAGAAAAAGCCATAGTAGAGCTCCAGAAGCTTATCATCCAGTACGAACCTCAGATTGCAACAGAGATTCCAGATAACATTTTACATCATATAAGGAAGCACAAAAGAACAGGCCTAGAGATGAGGCTTACTATGCAGATAGGAGATTTTGAAATGGATGAAGTCATCCTTGATTTGGGATCAGAAGTGAATGTCTTGACTAAGTAGACATGGTAGCAGATGGGTCGACCAAAGTTGCTCTGGTCACCTATCCAGTTACGAATGGCTAATCAGGAGAAGGTCATACCTTTTGGCCACTTAGCTAATGTAGTAGTTGACATCGACAGAGTACAGAGTCATGCAGACTTTGAGGTTTGAAATTGTGGATGATAGTCAACCTTTTCAAGCAGAATTGGGAATTGATTGGGCTATGGATAACTTGGCTATCATAAAATTGAAGACAAAGAAGATGATATTTGAAGGGAAGCATCTTAGGGTCATCGCACCATTGGATCCTAAATATGGTGACAGATACAGTGAGCCGATTCAGGAGGAATACCAAGCTCAAGATTTAGACCGACTATACCAGCTAACCGCGAACAAGGAAGACTACATTAATCCTACTGTGGATGGTACGCTCAGCTGGCGATGTGACACTTCTTGTATCTCTGACTCGAATACAGGACTGGAGAATTGGCAAAGCCGCATGCATGAAGTATCAGCAAGAAGATGTGCACAGGTTACGAAATCACTGCGCTGGATCGGAAAAGAGGTGAGTCCTATTCCCACATATGATGGTTCTGCTAATGTTTACAATTTCATAAGGGAATATACTGCAACTATAATAGATGAGCATAGACTGCCAGCTTTAGATATAGCATTACGCGATACACCTGCCAGATGGTGAAATGCACATAAGAAAGCATTGACCACTTGGGATCAATGCAGAACTAAGATGCAGATCCGGTTCGCCGAAAAGGTTACTTTACCCTTTGAAAAGTATAATGGACAAACAAACCCTAGTCAGCACATTGAAATATGTTCAAAGGCATGGGTGGAAAGACCACTTACAGAATGGGTACATTTATTTGTACATACATTGGATGCGGGTATCCCAGAGAAATAGTACCTAGACCTGGAGTTGCGCAGTGAACTCACTGATTGGGAGCTGCTCACTGCGAACTTCCGGAAGGACTTCAGTTTTGAAGACGAGAATCCATTAATCCATGAAGCATTACATCTAATCAAGAAGCGCATATTCCAGGATGACTGTCTTCATCAAAACATAACATTGCAGGATTTTTTTGGGACAGAGTGCGTTCCTGCGCACCTACAATCAGAATGGAAGGAACATGAAGAGCACTTTATTGAGTGTTAGAACTTAGCTGAAGATACCAATGATACAAATGAAGACAATGAGGAGGACCCACACAACATAGATATACCAGAGTCAGAAAGCGCACGTGAGGTAGAAGGACCTCCGTTGGAAATCCCAGTTATGACTGGACCATTAAAAACACAAAAAGTGAACATTGGCATAGACAAAGAGCCAAAGTTCGCATCAATAGGAGATTATTGGGACGATCAGACTATTGCAGAGATCGCAGATACCTTACATGAGTATCAGGAACTGTTTCCAACAAAATTTATAGAGATGAAAGGAATTTTGGGAGACCTAGGGGTCATGAAAATCCCTTTAAAGCCAGGTGCTAAGCCTATCAAGCAGAGGCCATACAGATTGAATCCGCGCTATAAGGAAAAAGTCTACACAGAGCTAGATAAGATGCTAGAAGCAGGAATCATTAAACCAGTTGAAGAATCCGAATGGATTATCCCCATGGTTGTTCAAGACAAGAAAGCAAAAGGCAAGATCAGGATTTGTGTGGATCTCAGAAAACTGAATGATGCTTCCATGCACGACCCATTTCCTACTCCATTCATAGATGAAGTGCTTGATAAAGTTGGAGGAAATGAGGCATATTCTTTCACTGATGGTTTCTCTGGTTACCATCATATCAGGATTGATCCTGCAGATAGGCATAAGACGACATTTGCTACAGAATGGGGGTCATTCCAGTACACCGTCATGCCTTTTGGGCTGAAGAACGCACCTACCATATTCTCTAGAGTCGTCGTCGCAGCATTTAAATATTTTATGCACAAGTTTTTAGAAGCATATTTTGATGATTGGACTGTATTTGGTCTATTGAAAAATCATTGTGCGAATCTCCGCATGATGCTCGAGAAGTGTCGACAGCATCAAATATCCTTGAATTTGAAAAAGTGTATTTTCTGTGTGCCATATGGAATTTTACTTGGCCACATTGTCTGTAAGCAAGGATTGATGGTAGACCCTGTGAAGATTACAGTTATTGCAAACATACCAACACCAAATTCAGTCAAGATGTTGCGATCTACATTAGGACATACTGGATATTACAAGAAATTTATAAAGGGTTATGCACAGATAACCGCAGCAATGGAGAAGATACTGAAGAAAGACGCACCGTTGATTTGGAACGCAAAATGTGAACAGGGTTTTGACACATTAAAAGAAAAGATGGTCATTGCACCTATTCTAGTCTTTCCAGACTGGACAAAGCCATTCCATGTCCATGTTAACGCATCATGTATTGCCCTGGGGATCATGTTAGCTCAGCTAGGAGAGGGAGGTATTGACCACCCTATTGTATTTTCTAGCAGAAAGCTTTCAACAGCAGAGAAGAACTATACTACTACTGAGAGGGAAGGCCTTGCGATGGTATATGCCCTACAGAAATTTAGACACTGCTTGCTGGGATCACACTTCCTTATGTTTACTGACCATTCTGCGTTGAAATATTTGGTCAACAAGCCAGTGTTAGGGGGATGCATATGCCGATGGCTATTGCTATTCCAGGAATATGACTTTGAAATTATTGTCAAGCCAGGTAGACTGAACTTGGGACCTAGTCATCTATCAAGGATTGAGTCATGAGAGGAGCCGACGAATATTGAAGACAATCTGCTTGATGCGTAGTTATTTAGTATATAGGTTGCCGATGATTATTACAAGGATATCATTGACTTCCTAACCACAGGGATAGCACCCCAAGAATTCTCGGTCCAATAGAAAAAACAGTTAGTGGTGCGTGCCGCGGACTTCATTATAATTGCAGGTCAATTATACAAACTTGGGCCAGATGAAGTCCTGCGCAGATGCGTACTCGATCATGAGAAGCCATTTATTCTAGCCAACGCACACTTAGGAATCGCGGGAGGCCAATATGCAGGAAGGGCTACTGCGCAGAAGATATTGCGCGCAGGGCTATGGTGGCCTACGCTCCATAAAGATGCCAAAGAACATTGCAGGAACTGTGATCTCTGTCAGAGGATAGGAAAACCATCATGCCGAGATGAGATGCCATTGAATCCACAGTTGACACAGCAGCCATTTGAAAAATGGGCAATAGACTATGTGGGTCCTATAAACCCACCAGGAAAAAGAACGGGTTCAAGGTATATTATTACTGCTACGGATTACCTCACCAGATGGGCGGAAGCAAAACTAGTTAAGGACTGCAACGCCAGTATTGCTGCGTAGTTTATTTTTGAAGAAATACTCACTAGATTTGGTTGTCCGAAGATTTTGATGAGTGACCAAGGTACTCACTTTTTGAACAAGATGATTGAGGCGCTTACAGAGGAATTCCACATTTGTCATCAGCGCAACACTCCATATCATTCACAGGCGAATGGTATTGTAGAGGCTTTCAATAAAATATTGGAGAATGCACTCACTAAGGTGTGCAATGTAAATAGAGTCGATTGGGACCTGCGCGTCTCATCTATGCTATGGGCATACAGGACCACATGCAAGAAATTGATAGGATAGACACCCTTTCAGTTGGTTTATGGGCAGGAGGCTATAATGCCTATGGAATGTATTGTCCCTAGTTTGAGAATCTCTACATTTACAGGGCTAGCAGATTACGAAGCTCTAGAAGAAAGGTTACTACACTTACTGGGCTTGGAGGAAGATCGCTTCATCATAGGCTTCCACCAGCAAGCTCAGAAGGACCACGAGAAAGCATGGCATGATCACCATATAAAGAACAAGTGTTTTCAGATAGGTGATCTAGTCCTCCTGTATGATAGAAAATTCATGAAATTCCTTGGTAAATTTAAGATGCATTGGCTTGGCCCATATACTGTGATACATGTTACTAACACTGGTGCAGTCCAGTTAGCCAATTTAGTTGGTGATACCTTGCCAACTTTGATAAATGGAAGCAGGCTAAAGCTATACCATGATAGCACTGCTTCGTAGAAGCTTGAATAACGAGCCAAGGAAGGAAGTTCTAAGTGTCAAGTACAGTTGAAAGTGGACACTAGAAATGTAAAGGAGTATGTACATGTATGATAAAAGGAATAAGGTATGATAAGAAGAATGATCTATGCACCGTACAACACTGTTGAAGCTGCGCCGGCGGAAAAGAAAAAAAAAAAGAGAAGAAAAATATATATATGTATAGTGGAAGCCACACAGTTTGAAATTTTTGGCACTGCGAAGTAGCTGTGTAGGGTTGCAGATGGTTTGCCGCGTAGTTCGGCATAGTACTCAGACAAAAATAGCCCTTGCATGGCTTTTCAGAAAAATAGCTATTAGATGACCATTGCAACAACCGCTTCAACATTTAAAGAGAAGATAGCCATTCTGAGCACGCTGATGACAGAAAAGACCGAAGGATCCGCTCAAATTCGCCAACGGACACCACATTAATTGCTTATCTAGCCGTTGAAGGGCGTGGGAGAGGGTCTGCTGTGCCTTTAAATAACACCATTGGGATACTCGCACTTAGAATTTTCTTGCGATTAACTTCTCTGAGCTAGTAGCCATCTGTATTCTGTCTGCCTTAGCCGCTACCTCATTTATGAATGTCTGAACCTTCCTTTAGAGAAGAAGAACTCACCATTGAAGAAGCACTGAGGATCTTTTAGCACGGAGGGATTCAGAAGTTAATGAAAACTCAAGTTAAGAAGGTCGCCGTAGAACAAGGTGAAGGATCCTGTAGATCACCAAGAATTAATCTGACGATGCAGGAAAAAGCAAAAGATAAAGGAAAAGTTGTAACTGCACCTCGATCCAACATCATAAAGATGGGCTCCTTAGCACAGAAATCGCCAGTCTTTCAGACAGAACCTTTGAAGATGACACCTGAATATATCTCCCCATGGGAACTGAATGTCCCTGTGTTTAAATTATCCAAAAATGTGAGATACGACATCCCACTATCACCTATCTCAAAGCATGTCAACATTGCTAAGAATCTGCTGGGAAAGATAGAAGATTGTAAATGGGAGGATTATGACCTCTTGGGAATGAAGAAAGACGAGCCAGATGTTCCCAAATACCCAGATTTTCAACTAGACCAGTATATGTGCTGGAAGAAGGACGTCAAGAGAACTTTGAACTTGGTAGCTGATAGTTGGCTAGCACCTGTCGTTAAGTCGGGGCTACTGAACTTGCTGAGATTGCCACATTTTGACCGTTCCCCAGAACTTAATATTGTGGTTCGCACACTCATGGCGCGAATCCACCAAGGTTATCTGTGGCTGGAAAAGAACATTGATATTAACATTGATTTGATCCACCGCATCATCGGGATAAGCAAGCACGGTAAGGATCCTAAGCAATTATTCCAGGGGAAGAGTAAAGAAAAAGAGGCTATTGAGAAGATGAAGAAAACCCATTCCGTGGTAAAGGCAAAAAGAGGTTTCCCGACAGAAGACATAGGACAGAGCAACAAGATTTGTAATGCAGTTGCTCGCAGGAAAGATACTCAAAACAGCTAGGCCTTCGGAGGTGCCTGTGGGCGTAATACTCCTTGGTGCCATAGCAGCCGAAGGAAACAGCTTTAATTTGTATAAGTTTCTGTTGAATGAGTTCCTTGAAGAACTCAATGACACACAGGTGAATGGTGGCCAGTTCCATTTCACCTGGCTCATCATCCTGATTGCTTTGTGTGGATGGAAGGAGCTATGAGATTATGCGGGCGTCATTATGGACACCAAGGATCCTTGAGGGTTTAAGTTCATCAACCTCTGGGCAAGCACAAATGCATAGTGCCAACATGCGACAGCAGAAGTCTTTTACCAGTACTATATTTAGTTGCGTGACACAATCACGAAGACACCCCGCATTACAAAGCAGGTCACAACGAAGTCTATCCGCATCATCAACTTTGAGGCAGATACGAAATGTATCTTCATATCGCTGAAAGCACAAACGAGGAAACTAGAGTGGTTCCCAGGGAAGTACATCATGTATGAGCAAGATATTGAGGACCTCATGAAAGATTGGTTAGTAGATTTTTGCGTAGAGGTCATGGACGTGGAGACAGATTCAGCAGAAGATGAGCCAATACCTCTCTCATGCCCAATCATTCAAGAAACAGGGAAGAGAAAAGAAGCTGAGACTTCGGAGAAGCCAAAGTCAAGGAAAAAGGTGAAGGCCACAAAGATTCAATCGGAGGCAGTCCTCAATGATGATGACTACGAGATGATAGACGAAACAGTCTCAGAGCGGGTGAAGGAGCTTATGGCAGCTAAAGAAAAGAAGGACATGGTCATCCAGGATGACCTGCACAAGATGCGGCTCGCAATGCAAGGCCTAATGAAGAAAATGGATGATGTCCAGAAAAGCCTTATTTTGCCGTGGGAAGCAGGGGTTGAAGGGAGGTCGGTAGGGACCTCACAGCAAGGAAGCCAACAACTTGCAATAACGCTACCGTCAAAGACTAGAATTGTCCATCTGGACCTATTGGCTGTTGCGTTGCCGATGGCAGAACAAGTTGTCTTGGACACAAAGGGAGTCGAGAGGGTAGAGATCGACTTAGCCAAAATCCCTTTACCAATATTGCACTTCATCCACACGTAGATTGTTGAGGAGATGCACGAACAGACGGTTGAATCAATGAAGTTACAAGCAGAGCTCACCGCAGCAAACAGGCAAATTCAACTACAGGCCGAAATGCAGCTACGCAACGAACTGGACCGCCGACAAAATTTCGAGACTACCATATCCAATGTGGCGAAGGATATCAAAGGCATAGAAATACAAGATGATCCTACAGACACAGTTCTAAGGATCGGAGATAAGGTGAGATCCTTGCAGACAGAGATGCAGGATAAAGAGATATATTATGAGGCCGATATTGCCACATTGAAGGATAAGTTGAATAAGCAGGTGCCATTAACTAAACAACAAGTCAGGGAGAAAGCAGTGAGCGCCGCCTCGAAAATCATTACAAGTGAGATGGCTAAGTGCCAATCTCTCATAGATAAGGTTTCACAGGCAATCGTGACCCTTGAAGAGGATCAAGGGTTGCTGTAGGTCAAAACTGCTATACAAGAAAAACAGACCGCGCTGGACAAGTTGAATGCAGAGGTTAAAGCTCTGCCACCCAGAGAAAGGCCGTCGAGATACAAGGAGATATCCAACTTAAAGAAAGAAGTACAGGAATTACAACAAAAAGAGACTGAGATGGATAATCAGTCGCAGCAGCTCCTGGAGAATGCCATGGCGGTATCGCAGCAAATTGAAGATAAGTTAGCAGAACTGTGCAATAACCAGGAGTAGGTACAAGACCAAATTGGACAAGAAATAACTCCAACACTGCTTGAGACAATTAAACATGTTGAGGAGGATATAAGAGAATCAGTGGTGCATTTGTGCGGGACATATGACGAGTTCGCAACCAAGTTCATTCCACCGGTTGCGGCGCAGAGTGAGACAACTGAAACAATAAGTGGCTCGGGGACGAGCCACATGTATGTGTTAGGGGCATGTTGGGCCCAGGTTGAGATAAATTTTTGGAAGCACCTTTTTGAGGCAAGCAGGAAAAGCTGAGCTGAGTGCAGCTTAGAAACACAATTTTGGCTAAGTATTGAGGATGCTACGAAGTTGCGCGTAGCATCCAACTTTTGACCAGACTACAGAGTTGCGCGCAACATCGAAGTTTTGGCCATGATGCGAAGACCAGTACTGTGCCGAAGCAGTGCTGCGGAGTCAGGAGGCCATGTGGAGCTAGAAAAGCAGTGTGCTAAACAAGTATCAAGTGTAGCTACCGGCTTGATCGATAGCATCCATTTTTGGAAAGATATTCCAGGATTTCCAAGCGATGAACGTAGGCAAAACAGGAAGGTGGCCACGCCTGGGTTGTTAAGGAAAGAGACATTTGGCACTCTTAGAAGGTAAAACCGTTAGAGAGAAACGGTTTGGCAGAAGTAGCCTGTACGCACGCGTGCGACAGGAAGGTCGATAGTGACAAAATGAGGACATGGATATCTGCCATGATCAAGCAGACGCTACCAAGAGCCAGCAAGCCGGTTTGGAAAACCGGCACAGTTTTGGAAACCCTTAGGGTTTTGGGTTTCAGGTATTCGACATTGTATAGACATGACCTTCGGGCATGATCTATTTAAGAAGACACTTTTGTATGGGATGGGTTGTTGGTTTGTTGATTGGGGATTAGAGTAATCTGGAGATAACCTTTAGGTATTGTAAAATGTCTCTAAGCTAAGAATATTGTAAAGGCTCTGCAGCTGTGCACGCACAGAGACCTAGCCGAGAGAAAGGAGAGTCTGCAGCTGAGTGCGCAGACTAGAACGGTTTCCCCATCCCTTTTTAAAGATATATATTACCAACCGTTCTTGTGGACGTAGCTTTCCATCCAGGGAAGTGAACCACATTAAATTCTGTGTTATGTGATGATGTTTATGAATGAATGACTGTCTGTATTTTCTATAGAATGAATGCTTGAATGTTTCCTTGCATGCTGTAATATGAGAAATTTGATATGCATTTACCAATAGGAGAAGTTTGGGAATGATATGCTAGGTTTCGCGGAAGCAGATGAATGGCAACATTTCAATTCTATGATTAAGATCGTGAATCAGTCATTTAAGTTTAATTACTTTCTTAAACACAATGAAGGAACGCAACATAGTTAGTAATTTCTATCATTTCAGTTCACGTTGTAATAATCCATGTTCTAGAATGAATGCTAGAAAGATAAACCGTAAGTGCTTGAATGAATGGATGAGTGATATTCATTTTAGTGCCTTAACATTTCGAGATCTTCCAAGTAGAGGATAAGTGTTGGTAATTTGCAGTTCCAGTAGAAGTTTTGTTGCAGTAAGAAACCCTTAGTGAGGCCCACAGTGTTGCCTCCACCGCGCAATACTGCTTGCAGCACAGATCCCGCTGCGTACTGCATCACTTTGCCCCGCAGTGCACTCCTTCTGTCCTGCACTGCGCAACTTGTCATATAAACAACTTATCATTTACTGTGGGAACCTGATTCCACAGTACCCCATAAGATACACCTCGGGTGAGACCTCAACCTGCTCGCAGGTTGTTGCCGAAAGGGCCGGTGCGAAGGGGTTTTGTTGGTCAAAGGGAGAACCGCAAAGAACCTGGGTCTAATTGGAAACCTCTTGGTCAGTTTAAGCCAACATAAGTATAGAAGCTGGTGGCTACAATCACCAATTACCGACGTAGTTAGAAATGCATTGGTCAATGAATTAGCATGTATTAAAAAAATGACAATGATGAAATACATACCGATGTACCGTATACTTCAATTAATTCTAAGAAATGTTTTGCCACCCGTTGTGTCTCTATGGGAATGATATCGCTTGTATTCCCCCTAGGGGGGAGCTCACTAGATGAAATCATTTCCCTCTGAGGGGGATCTACAACCTACAATTTAGAAAATTGTTAATATTAGATCATGTAGCATTAATTAAGTAACATGTGATAACAAACTAACATGTATTAAAATAATGTCATGTTAAAATAGTTACCTCAGCATGAGTTGTTAAGGTATGAAAACATCTTGTACATCAGAAGGTTCTACTGCATGAGCCTCTTGCCACTCATGCCCTTCTTGTAGAAACTACAAGTTTTAAAATCATTAAAAATATTAGCAATCTATATATGTGTATAGTAGGGAAAAATAATTTACAAATGACACTAAATTGTTAACCATTTATTCATGTATTAAAATAATGTCATGTTGAGATAGTTACCTCAGTGTGAGTTGTTTTCGTTGAAGGTATGATAAAATCTTGTACATTGGACGGTGCTAGTGCATGAGCCTATGGACTATCCTCTGCATCATCAGTGGAAAATTCTTCCCCCTCATGTCGTTCTTGTAGAAACTACAAGTTTTAAAATCATTGAAAATATTAGCAATCTATATAGTGAGGAAAAATAATTTACAAATGACACTAAATTGTTAACCATTTACTTACCTGTGTAAAATACCTAGTAAAGGTTTTATCTGTTTGGACATGACCAAAGCAAGGATGGCCGCATACTGTGCATGGATGGGGATCTCGGCTGTGCTCATGATGTGCAGGTCTAGTGCCACTAATAGATGCTCCTCGGCCACTGGAAGGTGGTGGCTCTACCCCATCGAGAGGTGGTGGATCTACCCCACCTAGAGGTGGTGTCTCTACTCCACCCATAGATGGTGGCTCTGATGACCCTTCCTGGTATGTACCTTTAAGATACATGCTATGGCGAACAATCCCTTGTGCCAACAGTAGGAATGACTCATGCGTCTCTGGGACCAACTGATGTGCAGGCGTCACATATGGCCTGGGTAGCTTCTTGTGAGGTGGAGCTACTGGGCGATTGGGATCTATGTGCCTTGCATGGGGACATTGTTCAGGCATCCCCATCGAAACTCCCTGGTACTCCAAGATATCAAAATAATTAGCATGCTTCCCCAAAACAAATTCTACGTACGTCTTTATCAGAAAATATAGAGGCATTTCCTTGTTGTTATGTGGTGGTAGATCAAACACCATGTACCATCGGTCCATCCAATTATCTATGAATGGTTGATATGTACACCACTTGATAGAAATATGCCTTTTGTTTGCATTCGGGATTTCACCCATCCGTGGATCTCTAAAAAGGGAAAACATATGGTGTTTTGTTATCTTCAACTTCTTAACTTCTTTGTAGCTAATCCCATCAACATATTCTTGCCTCTTTCTCTCTTTGTATGTATCAATATCTCGTAGTGCACCATTAGACCTACTAAAGGTCTCTATCATTGCATCCAAATTGGATGCAAGCATACGGTGCCTATCATCAACAATAGTTATTGAGGCTCGAATTTCTCTAAGCCTCTCAATTTCTCTTTGGATTTTTGAATGTGCATCCATGGTTGTCACTGCAATCAAAAAATAAAAAAACAAATCATTAGAAACATATACATGTGCTATAATGACATCTCTCAAAAATGAAAAAATGTACAAACATTGTGCAAGAACGAATACATTACAAACATAAATTTTATCTCAAAATACTATAATAACAAATATATGTAAACTAAAGTGGAAGGTGAGGATCAACTACATGTAAATAAATTAATGATCGATGGCAGAGAGCTCCTAATTCAATTATTAATGAACGATCGAGACAATGGGGGCCTTAAAATCACTTTATGTACACCTTTCTAGAGCCAAGGTATTGGGGAAGATATTATTCGTCATACTCTAGCTTCAAAAATTTCTCTTTTGTATCTAATTCATTTCATGTCTGTGGCCCTTTCCTTGCTCAAAATCTAGTGTATGATGAGGAAGATTTGGTGGTGAAGTCCTCTGTGTCATTAAGAAGGGGCAATATTTTGAATGTGAGGGTTGATCTATGCTTGTTCCATGAAGTAAATCTCTTATCGATTGCTAGGTATGAACACCCAAAACCATCAATTGAGTTTCTTGGTGGTGAAGGAGGTCAAAAAAGATGTGGTAGTTCATCTTAGCAACAAAGTAAGCAGTGTGTCTACAAAGGAGGGGAACCTAGTCCCTTGGGGTTTGGGGGATGATGTAAAATCCATCATGCCATTGGGTTGGATTCACAAGCATTGGTTGGACATTTTTAGGGTAAAAGAATGTGTGGGAAAAAAACATAGGCTTTGGTTGAGTCAAGTCTAGAAATCAAGCCTAGGTTATAGTCCATAGTTCCTCATCCTAGCCAAATGGTGGATGGTTTTTCTTTTCCAATTTGCAATAGAAGTGGGAAAAATATTGAAGAAAAGTTGGTGTTGGGATTCAAATCCATTATTGCTTAGGTGGATTCAAAATTCATTAAGGGGATTGATAGTATGGAGGAATTGCCATATGTTAAATAATTTTTTTTTAAATTTTTAGTTTTGGAATTTCATTTACATGGATTTTTAATTTAGGAAAACATAAAAAATTATATTTTTATTGATGAAAGGATGAATATTTGGATGCCTACCTTTCCAATCCTCCTTGCAAGACGAAATCACCCTCCTTGCTCTTTGAATTTTCCCTCCCTTCACTTATCCAAGGCGTTTTTGGAAGCTCTGATTGCTCAAGCGTCTCGGTTTTTCGTGAACAAACAATGGCCGCGGTCCATGGACTATTTTTTGGTTTTTGTTATATTAACCAAAATGCGTGTGCATTATAGTGATACATAACGCACACGCGTTATGGTAATGCACACGCGTTATGGAATCCTATCCTACATGTTAACTGACATGGTAGGCTCGGAGCCCGCCCATGTCTAGTTCTAAGAAACGTGCACACGTTTTCATTTTTCTAAATCCTAGTGTTGATGTAATTGTAACTTCGGAATGTATTTCACATATATGTATATTGTATTCCTATAGAGATGTTATTATTCCTCTATACGGAAGTGTCGTCATTTATATTGTAAGTGTCGTAACTTATAATTGATGGGTTATTAGACCACCTTGATGGGGTCAGCCCTGTATAAGTCATGTGGGTTAAAGGGTTATTAGACCACCCTATTGGGGGTTGGCCTTGTCAGCATTATGTTATGTGGTTAAGTTAAGGCCAACCTAGTAAAGGTTATTAGGCAAGTCAAGTCATGTATAAATAGAGTGCAGGAGGAACTCTATTTGATCATTCACTTCTCACTCACACACTCATTGGAGACTGGCGCACTAGTGGAGGAGGAGAAGCTACTGCTAGGAGGACTATCTCTTGTACTTGGGTTGTATCATTGCTCTATCTATCTCTGAGGAAGTTGCGGGGTTTTTCACCTTCTTAGTTTTCCACGGTGAAACTCTGTGTCTCTTGTGTGCTTGCATTATTGTGTCCATGATTGATATGCTGTAGATATGCTGCACATGTTATTCTCTCAGTTAAGATCGTAGATCAGATTGAAATTTCTGAAAAAACTAACATGGTATTAGAGCTAGCCGAAAGAAGGCATGGTATGGCATTTATGACACTTGTTGCACTTGCAAAGCTAGGGCTTGATATAGGAAAACCCAGTCATCGTAGAACCTTTGCTATAAATTCATTTTGGAAACGTTTCAGGATCTGAAAATCTTAC
The DNA here is from genome assembly GCA_027924585.1 of Larix kaempferi. Taxonomy (NCBI): domain Eukaryota; kingdom Viridiplantae; phylum Streptophyta; class Pinopsida; order Pinales; family Pinaceae; genus Larix; species Larix kaempferi. Next base: position 3,534,539 of record BSBM01000269.1, read on the forward strand.
AGGTCGAAGATAAGATCCCCATGTACCTTGTGTCCGAAGGAGAGCCTTTAATTCGTTGTACTTTTAGATTTATGATCTGTACAATATAGGGTTTATGCCTCTTCTAGATTTGAGTCATAAACAGGAGACCTAGGGAAAAAGGTCACAACTTGGGCTAGGAAGCTCCAAATGAAAATTTGTAAAATGTGACAGGTAGGGAATGGACTGTACATTCACAAGTACGATGTTCAGAGGCCTAAATTGAACCAGTGACACGTGGCACTCCATACAAGTTTGCTCTCCTGGTTTATCCCATAAATAGTTCACGTTGTGAAACTTGGCATAAATCTCTCTCAGAGAATCCATTTGAGGTCAGACCTATCAAGTTGGAAAGATAATAGGTCAGGATACCACAAGAAGAATTTTCAGACCCTGTAGATCTAGAATTTTGGAGTTACACCAGAAACAATCAGGTGCATATTTCTGTCAAAACAAAATTGGATTTTGAGCAGCTTCATTCATGGCTCTGGGAATTTAGGGTTTCAGAGAATGTTGGAATTTTTTGTATCGGAGACCACGGTTGGATGCTCCTCATCAAAACCAAAATTTAGAGACCAAGATCAAATTTTTTGGTTGGGCAGAAGGACGAGCTTGATCAAACCCTATTTTGGGACTTTGATCAGAAAAGTGAAAAATTAGGGCTTTTGCAAAAATGGGAATTTTTGAAATCTATGACCATAGCTGGAAGATCCTTGGAAAAATCGAAGTTTAGAGCTTTGGATCAAACTATTTGGTTGGGTGAAGCTCCGGGAAACTCAAACCCTAATTCAGGGTCCTCCCAAGTGAATCCGGAAGATTGAAAAGCAAATTTGAGGGATGTAACTTTGCAGTTTTCAAATTCTGAGTATACTAGGTTGATTAGGTCATCAAGGCGCATCTTTCTATTCTTTCAGAAGTTTTAAATTCAAAGTTTGAATTTTTAGGGTTTCCCTGACAAACCCTAATCTAGCTCCAGATCCAATTTCTACAAATCAAGTGGATTGGTTTAATCCTATAAGAGAATGGATTAGTCACGTACATAAGTGAAGAAGTTCCAGTTTCAGAGGGAGATGAGGCTAAGGCCTTACACATGAAGATTACAAGCAATCTCGACAGGTATGACTTATAGGTATGTTTCGAATTCTGTTCATGATTAAGTTTATGATATGTTTGTCATCATTAAGGTTAGTACAATCTTAATAATCTTAGACTTGTTGTATCACCTTAATAAAAATATGAATGCATGATAGAATATATTCATTGATTAAGGTTATAACACTTATGATTGTACTAATCCATTGTGGTGTTGTATGAGGATGATGTTGTCCACTAATATGAAAGGTACATCAAGAAAGACAAATCATGTTCTAGTTCAAGAACATATGACCATGGTCACATGAAGAGAAAAATTCATCCATTGTCATGGATCACATAGAAGCTCTACTTACGAGGTGTGTATAATTTGGTTCTACAATGCTTAACCTATGAGATATGCAGGTTACTAGCACAAGTCATTGAAGAGAACAAGAAGACATTGCTAGACATAACTAGCAAATATGATAACCAGTTATGTTTTTCCTATATCAAGTTAGAATCCTACCTTGTGTTAGGATCTTATACTGTTGTATGGTTGATAATGATTATTCATGAAGTTAGAAATGTAAGTAATCAAGGGTTTATGCATATTATGTCTCTTACCTTGATTGATGATATGACTAACTAGAAAAGTCATTTGGTCAAATAAAGAATATGCGTGAGTAAAAGAAGCATTCCCTGAAACCTTGAATACTAATGTTTATTATCTGTGTTCGAAATGATCATGACTATACATGTTTAAGATTATTGTGTTTTGATAGTATTGAGATTATACTAATGAATGTATGTATGAGACCTCAAGGATAACACAATGATGATACTAGTAAGTTTGCATAAGTGATCGAGGAAGGATATAAGTTCAAGGATAGGTAATCCAAGAAGCAAAGATCAAGAGGGAGCACACTCCAATAGTTCCTGCAAAGAAGCAAATATTGAGAGGGAGTCCACCCTACAAACAAACAAGATAAGTATTTGAATTGTCATTTCTTGTATATTTGATTGTTTAGATAATACTGTTCAATGATGTATATACTTATGTTCCTAGACTTAGGTTGTGTATTATGCATATTAGAATAACTGCATTAATGAACAGTACACTACTAATATGCATGTAATGGGTAAGTGGCCTATGGCACTGTACAACATTCCATTGCTACTTATCTAGAATGAAACCTCTTTGCTGACATGTTGGGAGTTGTGTACACTCTTAACCATGTTCTGGTAGAGATTGGAAGGCATCTAGAAAGTCACAGGATATGGATAAATGTTGTATTGAAGCATTGGCTAAAATAATTGCATGATTGTATGACATATTTCTTTATGTGTTCTAAAAACTATGAGATGTTTCTAATCATGCAATTTAACTTGCTTTGTAGGACAAATCGTATACCATCTCCTGCACAAGAAGGACTACAACATTTGTTCCAGCAACAAAGTTCAATCTATCTATTGAATATATTGAAGAATCTGAAGTTCCCATGATACGAGATACAGTAAAAGGATGACATAGTCGAGAAGTACCAATCGATCATGTTTGGGATGTGGTCCCAAGACCTTAAGGGAAGTCTGTTGTGACTTCCAAATGGATCTATAAGATCAAGCATGTTGCAGATGGTAGCATGGAGAAATACAAAGCGAGGTTTGTAGCTCGTGGCTTCTCCTAGAAAGAGGGATTGACTATGAAGAGACTTTTGCACCTGTAGCGAGGAACACTTCCATCAGATCAGTACTTGCTCTGGTTGTAGTGATGAAATGGAAGATACACTAGATGGATGTCAAGACAACTTTCTTGAATGGTGTAGTCGAAGAGGAAGTATATGTGCAGTAGCTACTCAGTTTTGAGACACATGACAGGGGGTCATATGTGTGCAGATTGAAGAAATCCTTGTATGGCTTGAAACAAGATCCTAGGACTTGGTATGGTAGGATAGACATCTTTCTATCTAGTTTAGGCTTTACCAAGAGTTAAGCAGATTCCAACCTTTACTACAAGGTTGAGGAAGGCAATCCAATGATACTACTTTTGTATGTAGATGACCTGTTGGCTACAGATGAGGATAGATTGATTGTCGACAGGAAGAGGAATCTTGCTGTCAAGTTCAAGATGAAGGACTTGGGGATGGTGCACTATTTCCTAGGCATGGAGTTGTGGCAGAGTGCAGATGGAATCTTCCTTGGACAAGGGAAGTATGCAGTAGAGATCCTGAAGAGGTTCGCGATGATGGACTGCAAGGCCATGGCCACACCTATGGCATCGAACCTGCAGCTTCTATGTGATGCTTCATCTGATTCGGTTGATGTCACGGTGTATCGTCAGATGATTGGGTCCTTGATGTACCTGACAAACACGAAACCAGACATTTGCTTTGCGGTGAATACATTGAGCCAGTTCCTGACGGATCCCAGAGGTGTTCACCTGGTTGCAGTAAAGAATATTCTGAGGTACCTAAAGGGTACAATTGACTATGGGCTCAAGTATGATGCGAATCAAAAGTTTAACCTACAGGGTTATGTTGATTCAGACTGGGTAGGCAGTCCTGCAAAAAGCAGTGTGATCCTTGGTTTAGAAGGAAGCTACTGTCTAAGTTATTTGATCTCCTGTTGGAGGCTACTGGTATCTTTTGTGACAACCAGAGTTATGTGAAGCTGTCTGAGAACCCGGTGTTCCACAACAGGTCGAAACACACTGAGATCAAATATCACTATATCAGGGATATGGTGCAGAGAGGAGCAGTGAAGCTCTTGTATGTTGCGACGGATGAGCAGGTTGTAGATGTGTTGACGAAACCACTAGCCAGAGTGAAGTTTGAGTACTTCAGAGAGAGGCTTGGTGTTCTTCATATTGATGACACTTTGAGGAAGAAGTGATGGACACATTTGCAGGAGCCATTCCAAGCATGTTAAGAGGAGGATCCTTCCCATGGCTGTGGATGTAAGTGCTGGATGATGAGCATCAGGACGATGCTCCAGTTACTGCTCTGTATATGCATCATGTTGGATGCTCCAGTTACTACTCTGTATATGCATCATGTTGGATGCTTGTTATGATCAGTTGGATCATGTATATGTATATGCATCATGTTGGATGCTTGTTATGATCAGTTAGATCATGTATATGTATATGCATCATGTTGGATGCTTGATATGATCAGTTAGATCATGAATTTGTATATGTATCAGGTGGATACATTGTATGATCAGGTAGATCATGTACGATGATATCTATCACGTGGATACATTGTATGATCAGGTAGATCATGTACGATGATATGTATTAGGTGGATACATTGTATGATCAGGTAGATCATGTATGATGATATGTATCAGGTAGATACTTGGTATGCATCAGGTGGATGCATTGTATGATCAGGATGATCATGGATGACGAGCTTCAGGATGTTTCTCCAGATGATATGCATCAGGATGATGCTAAGATGATGATTAGGTTGATCATGTGATGATGTACATCAGGATGATGTATGGTGAGTATCAGGTTGACACTTCGTGGCCGTGGACAAGTTGTGCAAGGGTAGCATGTAATACGTCCTGGAGATCTAGACAGGTTGTGCTTGTCATGTAAAAGGCCTCAGATTCTCTATAGAGATCTTGCTTGGCAAGACACTCTTTTAAGGTTTTGCTAGACTACATGTAATACATCCTGGAGATTTGGACAGGTTGTTCTAGTCACGTCAAAGGCCTCAGATGCTCTTTAGAGATCTTGCTTGGAAAGACACTCTTTTAAGGTTTTGTGGGGACCACATGTAATAAGTCCTGGAGATCTGGGCAGGTTGTGCTAGTCACGTAAAAGGCCTTAGATTCTCTTTAGAGATCTTGCTTGGAAAGACACTCTTTTAAGGTTTTGTGGTAGGGGTCACATGTAATAAGTGTTCAATTTTGAGCATTAATTCACAATACCATGTTAAATTTTGAGCATAAATTCACAATACTCTAGGATCTTCACTGAGAGAATAACATATACAGTATATCAATGCATAACAATCACAATAAGCATGACAAGCATCACAAGAATCAAAATCATGAGAGACAAGAGACACGGAGTTTCCGTGGGGAAAACCCTAAGGTGAAAAACCCCACAACTTCCTCAGAGATAGAGGGAGAAATGGCTCAACCAAAGTACAACCAAAATACACTGAGATAGTCTCCTAGTAGCAGATGATCCTCCTCCTCACTAGTGTGCCACTTTCTGAGTGAGAGAGAGATGACTTTCCGAATGATCTAAATAGAGATCACCTGATCTCTATTTATACTAACCTGTTTGCCTAGTGACCTTATGGGGCCGACTTGTCTAGCTAGGTACATCCACATTATAATATATATATTTCAGGGCCAACCCCACACATGGTGGTCTAATAACCCATCGGCAAGTACACACACTTGTGACACTTGTCAATCCACATGACGACACTTCCTTATAGAGGAATAACACATCTCTAATAAGGGTACAATAAATATATATGAATACATAGATGAAATACATTTCGAAGTTACATATACATCAACACTCCCTCTTAACTAGGAAGGTATTTCTCGACACAGATCTGTTAGACAAGTCTTCTTCTTGGGATCATCGTCATCGATGCATCATCATCTTCATCGTCACTGCTGCTGCTATCTCAACCAATCTCTGACTCTACTCATCATAGGAAGTTCTACAGAGCCAGTCCTTTTTCATACTAGATGTAGGCCCACCACCTGCAGGCCTTCATCATCACTGGCCATACTATGGAATCCTCAATACTTATTACGTGCATCACAAAACCTTAAAAGAGCATCCCAGGCTGTTACGAGCACACGGCTCTACCTATAGGATCTCCCAGGGCCATATTATATGTGACCTCACCACAAAACCTCGCAAGAGCATCCCAGGCTGTTACGAGCACACAGCTCTACCTATAGGATCTCCCAGGGACAGATTATATGTGGTCACCACAAAACCTCGCAAGAGCATCCCAGGCTGTTACGAGCACACAACTCTACCTATAGGATCTCCCAGGGACAGATTATATGTGGTCATGGAAAAACCTCGCAAGAGCATCCCAGGACTTATTACGGGCACACAACCCAACCTATCGGATCTCCCAGGGACATATTATATGCCATAGGACAAAGCCTCGAAAGAGCATCTGCCAGATATCCCAAGGCCAGATTATATGCCATAGGAAAAACCTCGAAAGACTATCTGCAGATCTCCCAGGGACAAATTATATGTCCTCCCAGAGCAAAACCTTGAAAGAGCATTTGCTAGATATCCCAGGGCCAAATTATATGCCATAGGAAAAACCTCGAAAGACTATCTACAAATCTCCCAGGGCCAAATTATATGCTCATCTGCACAACCTGATCCACGGCCATAGAGTATCAACCTGATACTCACCATACATCATCCTGATGTACACATGATCATCCTGATCATCATCACTGCAACATCCTGTTGCATGTCATCTGGAGCAACATCCTAAAGCTCGTCATCCATGATCATCCTGATCATATAATGCATCTACTTGATGCATACCAAGTATCTACTTGATACATATCATCATACATGATCCACCTGATCATACAGTGTATCCACCTGATACAAATATAAATACATGATACATATAACCATACATGATCCACCTGATCATACAATGTATCCACTTGATACATATGCAGATACATGGTCCAAGCATCCAACATGATGCATATACAAAATACATACAAATGATCCTACTAATCATATCCAGCATCCAACATGATGCGTACATACATATACATATAAATGATCCAACTGATCATATCCAACATCCAACATGATGCATACATACATATACATATAAATGATCCAACTAATCATATCCAGCATCCAACATGATGCATATATACATATAAATGATCCAACTGGTCATATCCAGCAGAAACTAGAACATCATCCTGATGCTCATCATCCAGTGCTTACATCCACAGCCATGTGAAGGATCCTCCTTCCAACATGCTTGGAATGGCTTCAACAAATGTGTCCATCACTTCTTTCTCGAAGTGTCATCAATCCGAAGAACACCAAGCCTCTCTCTGAAGTACTCGAACTTCACCCCGGCTATTGGCTTCATCAGCACATCTGCAATCTGCTCGTCTGTCGCAACATACAGGAGCTTCACAGCTCCTCTCTACACCATATCCTTGATATAGTGATATTTGATCTCTATGTGTTTCGACCTGTCATGAAACACTGGGTTCTCAGACAGCTTCACACAACTCTGGTTATCACAGAAGATACCAGTAGCATCCAATGGGAGATGAAATAACTCAGATAGTAGCTTCCGTAGCCATACTACCTCATAACTAGTTGAATAGGCTGCAACATACTCTGCCTCAGCTGTACTCAGTGCTACGCATGACTGCTTCCTGCTAAGCCAAGAGATCACACCTGATCCCATACTGAAGTAGCACCCAAATGTGCTTTTCCTATTTGCAACACTGCCAGCCCAATTTGAATCAACATAACCTTGCAGGTTAAATTTTTGATTCGCTTCATACTTGAGCACATAATCCACTATACCCTTCAGGTACCTCAGAACATGCTTTATAGCAACCAGATGAACACTCCTCGGATCTATCAGGAACTGAATCAATGTGTTCACCGCAAAGAAAATATTTGGTCTCATTTTCATCAGGTACATCAAGGACCCAATCATCTGATGCTACATAGAGACATCAATCGGCTCAGATGAAGCATCACATAGAAGCTTCAGATTCGATGCCATAGGTGTGGCCATGGCCTTGCAATCCATCATCCCGAATCTCTTCAGGATATCTACTGTGTACTTACCTTGACCAAGGAAGATCCCACCTGCACTCTGCCACACCTCCATACCTAGGAAATAATGCATCATTCCCAAAGTTCTTCATATCGAATTCGGCAGCAAGCTTCCTCTTTGTATCACACCAAGTTCTAGGAGCTTGCTAAGGCTTTCTTCAATCTGCACACATGTGACTCCCTGCCAGGTCTTGGGACTGCATCCCAAACATCTTCTTCATGATCAACGAATCATGGCATTCCATTTCTTCATCCCAGATCTTGGGAACTTCAATATATTCAATAGATATCTTTGTTGATGGAACAAATGTTGTAGTCCTTTTGTAGGTGAAGATATACGGTCTTTCCTACAAAACAAGTTAAATTGCATGATTAGAAACATCTCATAATTTTCAGAACAAATTCTTTACACATAAAGAAATATGTCATGCAGTCATGCAATTATCTTAGCCAATGCTTCAGTACAACATTTATCCATGTTCCACAACTTTCTAGATGCCTTCCAGTCTCTACCAGAACATTGTTAAGAGTTTTCACTACTCCCAACATGTCAGCAAAGAGGTTTCATTCTAGATAAGTAGCACTGGAATGTTGTACAGTGCCATAGGCCACTTACCCATCACATGCATATTAGTAGTATACTGTTCATTAATGCAATCATTCTAATACGCACAATACATATCCTAAGTCTATTATTTAAACAAACAAAATATGCAAGAAATGATAATTGAAATACTTATCTTTGTTTGTTTGTTGGGTGGACTCCCTCTGAGTCTTTGCTTCCTAGCAAGAGCTGCTGAAGTAGTTTCTTCTACACCTTTCTGTTGTGGAATGTAGGAAGATGGTCAACTCCCTCTGAAAATATGCATCCTTGCAGGAGCTGCTGGAGTGTGCTCCCTTTTGATCTTTGCTTCCTGGATTACCTTTCCTTGAACTTATATTCATCCTTGCTGACATCAATCTTCTTGAACCCTGGAAAGTATATTCTGTAAGCCTTCGAGCTTTCACTGTAACCCACAAAGATACCCTTCTTTCCTGAAGGATCTAGTTTAGTCCTCTTTTCCTTTGGGACATGAGTGTATATTGGACAACCAAATATTCTGAGATGGTTGTCTTCAAGTTTCTTACCAGAAAGGACCTCTTCTGGTATCTTGATGTCCAATATCTTGTGGGGTGTTATGTTCTGCACATATACAACTGTTCTAGCTGCTTCTGCCCATAGATGCATAGGTAGATCCTGGTCATGCAGCATTGCCCTTGTTGCTTCCATGATTGTTTTGTTCTTCCTTTCTGCAACTCCATTATGTTGAGGATTATAAGGAGCAGTCAACTCCCTCCTAATCCTTGAATCACTACAAAGCTTCTTGAAGTCACCTGAGGTGAATTCTCCACCATTGTCGGATATGAATGTTTTGATCTTCTTGTCAGTTTGATTCTCCATCAAAGTTTTGAATTCCTTGAACTTATCAAACACCTCATATTTGTTCTTCAAAAAGTATACCCAAGTCTTCCTGGAGAAGTCATCAGTAAATAAGACATAGTAAACATACCCACTAAGAGAACTGGATGACATAGGACCACATACATCTGAGTGGATGATTTCCAGGATATCTTTTGCCTTGCTTTCACTGCTTGGGAAAGCCTTCTTAATGTTCTTAACTTTTGCACATCCTTTGCAAACACCTTCATGTTTGGTCTTGATTTCAGGAAGACCTTCTACAGCCTTGCTTGCAATTGGAAGTGCCCTATAGTTCATATGAGCAAGTCTTCTATGCCAAAGTTCACTTGGCTCCATGGATTCATGGACCATGGCATGTTCAGGTTGTCCCTTCAATTTATACAATCCTCTCTCTTGCTCTCCAATCACTACTGCATCATCTATGGTCTTTCCCTTAGGCCACATTAGGACTTGGCCATCCACAAATGCAACCCTCATACCTTTTGCATCCAATGAAGAGATGGAGAGTAAGTTCTTCTTGAGCCCATGTACATAAAGGACTTCTTTCATCTTCAAAGATTTTTCAGAATCTAGGTTGTAGGAGGCTTCACCACTTCCTTTGATTGGGTCTTGATAATCATCCCCAAGTTTCACCTTATGGGGTGATTCATGTTCAGATAGATTCACAAAACATTCCTTAAACCCAGTCATTTGTTTGGAAGCTCCACTATCAATCAACCAATCATTACAACCATGGGAGATAGTGCCTGTGAGAGCAGAGATTAGAACATACTCTTCTTCACTTGATGAGTCATCATCACTTTCTGCCCTAGCCTTCTTCTTTGGAGGTTCATCATCCTCGGCAGCATGAGCATGGAACTTTCTTTTGCTGTCCTTCTTCTTCTTGCTGAAGTTGTTGTTATTATCCCTTTTGTTCTTGGGACAATGTGAAGCAAAGTGACCCTTCTCATTGCATGTGAAGCATCTTAGATCCTTATTATTCTTTTGATAGGATCTTTTGTAGCGAGAGTGCTCCTTGTTGGGCTTGCTTCTTTTGGTGTGAGTTGCGAGAGCTTGATCTTAACCTCCCATCTTTTCCTCATGAGCTACAAGCGTAGCTTCTTCTTGAGAGCATTCCTCCCATAGTTTACTGAAAGAGATCAATTTCTTTCTTGCACAGATTCCTTGAATAAAGGAGTCCCATGACCTAGGTAGGCCATTCAGAATGGTCATAACAACTTCACCATTGTCCACTACTTCATCCACAGCTTCAAGTTGCTCCTTGATCTGAGAGACCTTGGAAAAGTAAGATTGAATGGTTTCTCCATTCAACATCTTGACCCCTTTCAATTGATTTCGCAGAGTCATCTTTCGATTTATGTTCTTCCCTTCAAATAGCTTGGTCAAAGAGTCAAACATCTCCTTGGGTGTATTTAGAGAAGACACATGGGGTATGAGATGGTCTTTGATAGAATCAACAATGATTCTCTTTGCCTTGACCAAGTTCTTCTTATGCAATACCTTGGCCTCTTCATCCTCTGGGATAGGGATGTCTTCTTTTATATATAAGTCCAACTCATTCTCTTCCAGGATTAACCCAATCCTATACTTCCAAGCTCGGAAGTTATCAGCCCCTTCAAGCTTATCCTCAAGCTTGGTGTGGTGAGACATCATAAAGAGTACTTCAAATGGAAATAGAAAAGATTTAGGTCTTACCACTTGAAATGTTGAAAACTGGATCTGGTCCCGGATTAGGGTTTGTCGAAAAAACCATAAAAATTCAAAATGTGAATTTCAATTTTCTGAAAGGATAGAAAGATGCACCTTGATGAGCTGATCAGCCTGGTATATTCAGAATTTGAGATCAGCATAGCTTTACCCTTCAGGTTTGCCTTTTTATTCTCCCAGGTTCACTCGGGAGAGCCCTGAATTAGGGTTTGAGTTTCCCAGAGATCTACCTAGCCAAAAATCTCAATCCAAAGCTCTAAACTTCACTTTTTGCAAGGAGCTTCCAGCTATGTCTTCATATTTCAGAAATTCCTATTTTTGTGGAAACCCTAATTTTTAGGGCCAAATCTGAAAATGCTCAGAATTGAATTATGATTGGACAGATAGATTATCCTTGATGAGTAGAGTCAATCTACTATATTGCTTTTCAAAAATCTGTGGAGAGAAACCTAATAAACAAGAAACTCAAGTTTTCGTCACTGCAAAATGTCTTCTTGTCAGGTTAGCTCTGATACCATGTTAAATTTTGAGCATAAATTCACAATACTCTAGGATCTTCACTGAGAGAATAACATATACAGTATATCAATGCATAACAATCACAATAAGCATGACAAGCATCACAAGAATCAAAAGCATGAGAGACAAGAGACAAAGAGTTTCCGTTGGGAAAGCCCTAAGGTGAAAAACCCCACAACTTCCTTAGAGATAGAGAGAGCAATGGCTCAACCAAAGTACAACCAAAATACACTGAGATAGTCTCCTAGTAGTAGATGATCCTCCTCCTCACTAGTGCGCCACTTTCTGAGTGAGAGAGAGATGACTTTTGGAATGATCTAAATAGAGATCACCTGATCTCTATTTATACTAACCTGTTTGCCTAGTGACCTTATGGGGCCGACTTGTCTAGCTAGGTACATCCACATTATCATATATATATTTCAGGGCCAAGCCCACACCTGGTGTTCTAATAACCCATTGGTAAGTACACACACTTGCGACACTTGTCAATCCACATGACGACACTTCCTTATAGAGGAATAACACATCTCTAATAAGGGTACAATAAATATATATGAAATACATAGATGAAATACATTCTGAAGTTACATATACATCAATAATAAGTCCTGGAGGTTCGGACAGGTTGTGCTAGACACGTAAAAGGCCTCGGATTCTCTTTAGAGATGTTGCTGGGAAAGACACTCTTTTAAGGTTTTGTGATAGTCACATGTAAAAGCTCCTGGGAGAACTGATAGGTTGAGCTGTGTGCTTGTAAAATGGATAGGATTCTCTTTTGAGGTTTTTTTGACACATGTAATTAGTCTTGGGATCCACAGTATGGCTAGTGATGATGAATTCCTACAGGTAGTGGGCCTACATCCATTATGAAAAAGGACTGGCTCTGCAGAACTTCCTATGACGGGTAGATCAAAGATTGATTGAGATAGCAGCAGCCGTGACGATGACGATGATTTGATGATGATGATTCGATGACGATGATCCAGTGACGATGATACAGAGAAGAAGACTTGTGCTAGTAGATCTGTGTCGAGAAATACCTTCCTAGTTAAGAGGGAGTGTTGATGTAATTGTAACTTCGGAATGTATTTCACATATACCCATATGAGAGTAGAAATCCTTGAGAATTCTTAATTGCTTAGCAAGGTCAAATGATACCTTGCCATAAGAAAAATATCATCAGAGAAGGAGGATGGTGGCTATTCCAGCTAAGGTCATCATCCTCCTTTTATATAATCAACAATGTAGTTTGTTGGTAAATTTTTTAATTATTTTTTATATAATAGTAATTATTTTTATATATGATAGTAGTTTGAATGTTTAGATTATAATAACATGACAATTTATGTCATTACATTTTTAGATAAATAATAAATATTTGATTTAAAAATAAAAATAAAAAACAATGTAATGGTTCAACATTTCGGTTTGGTGGGGTGGTTGGGCGATCTTTTAACGAGTGGCACACTTATTATTTTTGGCTCATTATATTGCTGCACATTGTAATCTTGGAATTAATGAAATGACTTCTCTTTCACCTTACAAAGATTGTTGGCTGCTTGATATTGGTGCAACATCTAATATGAATTTTAGAAAATATTTCTTTGTATAAATGAATGACATTGCGAATGGAATAGTATATTTTGCAGATAAATATAGCCTCAAACCACATGGAATTGGATCAATTAGGCTAAAGTTTCCTGGGTTCCCTAATTTCATATTAAAGAATGTTCTTTATCTTCCTGAGTTGTAGAGAAGCTTGCTGTCCTTGGTGCAGATTCGACAGTAAGGCCATTCCATCCACATGTTTGATGGGATTGTGGATATAATAAAATCCTATGACAACAAGGTAGTCATGATTGGTTAGGAAGATGGACAACTATTGTCACGTCCCCATCTTGACCCTATTTCATTAAATTGGTAAATGATGTAATATTGTGATATAATCATGGTGAGGAGCTCAAGGCCAAGGCCTCACCATCGATTTATTGATGCATATGGTTTACGTGCTAGCTAGGCAAAATGGAATTGCAAATATAATGTGAATATGCATTTTAATAAAATACCCACAACTAGCTATGCAATGCAACAAGATATGGGGGCATGATTTTACAAGGAATTGGGAGGGAAAACATTCAAACCCTTGAGCCAATCAAGTCAAGCCAAGTGTCAATGAGATAACCCATCAAACCCTAAACTACCCATGTTGACTTTTGTACCCAATCATGTATTTCTCCCAAGAGTTGGGTGAAGTAGTTAATGCCTTGGGGAATGGGAGGTATGGCTGTCCAAAATTTGAGTATGGGAAAGCCACCCTTCATGGAAAATCATGTTTGGATTCCTTGGCAACAAAAGAGCCATGAATTCCTCCCCAAGCCATTACCCATCAACCAGTTTCTCTCCCTCACGAGTTTGGAGCTACCTAAATGTTTTCCAACCACGTTTTTCTTGTTTTTCATTGTTTTTCGGCTGGGAAAAGGGTGTTTTTGTGTTATATACCAGTGGGGAAGAAGGGGAATCGAATTGGGGTTCCATTGAGACCGTTTCGAATGCTGAATGCTTATATCTTTGTGGGAGAAATCGTTTTCTTCCCTGTGGTCAAATTTCCCTCTCCCAATGCGCTCTGGGATGCCCACGATTTGGGGGAAGACCCATGGCCATCTTGTTTGTAAATCCCATTGTTGGAAATGTGTATCCATGCCCAGTTTTTGAGTTTTCTATGTGTAAGAGAATGGTGGGGTTAATATGGGTATCCATTGCTTTGGCTTGAGTGTGAATGTCCCCTTTTCCTTGTAGAAATCATGCCCAGCTCGGGGGTGGTCTCTGAATGTTGAAATAATGCAAGCTAGGCAGAGACCTACGGTTGGGTGGAATGTTGCAATGACATAGCTAGTTGTTTGGGACAATTGCACAACAAAGATAAATGTTTTTCTGTCTATGTATTTACTTCTGCAATGTTTAAATTGATGACTATTTTTTTATATGCTGTATGCATATGATATGTGTGTGGATGAGTTTTAATTTTGCTGTGCATATTTGCTTAATTTGCATCTGCACACTTTTGAATTTATGTGTATGAATCTAATGAATGGGATGAGTTTTATGAAAGCCCTAGAGATTGGTATCATGTTCCCTTCCTTGAATTGGGTCCACGGGAGGGGACGTGACAGCTATTAAAGTTGAGAGACTCTTCTGCAAGAGTTCAAAACTTTGCCTATACCTCTCAACATGAAGAAGGTAATATGTCATCCAGTTTATTATGGCATGCTAGATTTGGTCATCTTAATTATAAAAATCTTATATTTTTAAGAAAAAATGGTCTATTTGGTTTTCCCACCATTCCTAAGCTAAGGAACAAGTGTGATGCATGCATTATAGGAAAACATAGTAAGCAACCATTTCCAGAGTCTAAATTCAAAGCATGTAGAAAGTTAGAACTGGTTCATTCTGACTTATGTGGCCCCATGCCAATTCCTTCTGCAAATGATAATAGGTACATTATGACATTTGTTGATGATTATAGTAGAATGTGTTGGGTGTTTTTATTGAAGACAAAATATGAAGCATTTCAAACTTTCAAGAAGTTTCATGCATTGATAGAAAATCAAGCACAAGTACGTATTGGTACATTCATATCTGATAATGGTAAATAATATACATGTAAGGAATTTGAAGACTGTCTTTGAAAACATGGAATTACACATCAAACTACAGTTCCCTACAATCCCCAACAAAACGGTGTAGTAGAAAGGATGAATAGAACCTTAATGAATACAACACCATCAATGATGTTTTTCAAGAATGTGAAGCTAATGTTTTGGGGTGATACAGTACTATGTGTAACATATTTCAGAAATAGAAGTCCTTATCATGTTCTAGAAGATAAGATTCCACATGAAATGTGGTTTGGCCATCTTCCTTCGCTTAGGCATCTCAAAATTTTTGGTTCCGCCTGCTATGCCTTAATACCAAAGGAGAAAAGAAATAAGCTTGGTGCTAGAAGCAGAAGATGTATTTTCTTTGGGTACTCAGAAACATCCAAGGAATATCATCTTTATGATGAGGTAAACAAAATTTTTGTTATTTCCAGAGATGTCATTTTTCTTGAAACTAATAAAAATGACAAGTCTATTGAAAGACATCTTGATCGTCTGGAGAGGTTTGCTCATCTAATTAAATATTATGAATGTGATAATTAAATTACACATATTAAAGGGGAGATCCCTATCTTGGATCAATCCATAGAATTTCCATTTGAAGCAGCACCAACAACCCATCATGAAGAGAATGATGATGAAGAAGAAGTTCATGCCACTTCAACTGAACAAGAAACTCAACTGGATGATGTAATCGAGAGGATTGGAATATTGAATCTAGAAGAGAAGAATGCACCACTAGCTGATCAACCTGGACCATCAAGGAAGATTATGAAATGGTCCAAAAGAAACTTGGATGTGTCTGTGCAGATGAAGTAGGAAAGACAAGAACAAGAAGCTCAACTAGACAAGAAGATGGAGGAAATGCAGAGGACTCAGGTGATGACATGGATGTCTCATTTGATTATGAATTTTTTTTTTTTGCTAACATTGAACCAAGTTCCTTTGAAGAGGCTACTACTCATGATGAGTGGAAAGAAGCCATGTAAAATGAGTATGATGCACTCATAAAGAATGGAACTTGGAAGCTGGTTGATCCTCCAGTCGGAATCAAACCAATTGGAAACAAGTGGGTGTACAAGAACAAATACAAATTAGATGGATCACTTGACAAACACAAAGAAAGGATCATGGAAAAAGGATATGCACAGAAAGAAGGAATTGACTATGAAGAAATGTTCTCTCCTACGTCAAAATGGGGCACCATCTGCACTATACTTTCCTTAGCTGCACAAAATGGTTGGAAATTTCATCAGATGGATGTAAATACTGCATTCTTGAATGGAGACTTGAAATAAAATGTCTTCATATCTCAACCCAAAGGTTGTTTTGTGAAGGGACAAGAACAAAAAGTATGAAAATTTCTCAAGTCCTTGTATTGCCTGAAGTAAGCACCTCGAGCATGGTATGAAAAGATAACCGCGCATCTTCTAAAGCTGAATTTCAAACATTACAATCTTGATGACACAACGCTATTTGTAAAGAAAGTTGGAAGATATATTGTGTTTCTTGTAGTACATGTGGATGATCTGTTGATGACAAAGAATAATGCAAGTTATATAGCATCCATAAAGAAATACTTTGAAATGAATGATCTAGGACATATTCACTATTACTTAGCAATTGAAGTGACTCAACATCCTAAGTACATTTTCATTTCTCAGAAAAAAAAATATTGGAGAACTGTTGAACAAATTTGGTATGATAGATTGCAACCCGCTCTCAACTCCAATGGAACAAAAGATAATTCTCACATCAAGTGAAGGAAAAGAATTTGAGGATGAAACCAAGTACCGACATCTTGTAGAAATCCTTATCTACCTTACTACCACCAGACCATATATTTCTTATGTTGTTAGCATTATTTCACCGTTTATGCATAAACCTTGTGAAGGACATTGGTCTACAACAAAGAGAGTTCTAAGATACTTGAAAGAGACTCAATACTTTGGACTCAAGTATTGTGAAGTGGATGAATTCAGACTTAGTATTGGGTACTCTAATTTATACTTCGATGGTGACAAAGAAACATGAGTGTCCACTTATGGATACACGATGAGTCTTTGATCAACAACTATCTCCTAGAGATCACACAAACAATCAGTTACACTAGATTCGACAATAGAGGAAAAATATGTAGCAACTGCAGAAGAAACCAAAGAGACTGTGTGGCTCAAGAAGATACTTGAATATTTGCAGGAGAAACAATAAGACTCCACTCCACTTTTGATTGAAAACACTTATGCAATCAAGTTGGCCAATAATCCTAGATTCCATGATCGAACCAAACATATCAACACAAAGTATAATCTGATTCGACATCATGTAGAGGCCAAGACAACTCATTTACGTCATTGTTCCACTAATGATCAAACTATAGATATATTCACCAAAGCACTTGGAATAGAAAAGTTTGAAAGATTTAGAACCATGCTCGGACTTACAAACACCCCTTCAGATTAAGGGGGGAATGTTAGAATCCTAGGGTAGTTTGTAACTGAAGAATACAAAGAGTCGTGAAGAATCCAATGGACCATTGGAATATGAATCCCAAAGATCGTAAACTATTTGTATAAATGCAACGTTTGGTGAATGAATTGAATATCCGGGATTTATCGCCTGTCACAAGTAATAGATAAAGTTTCCCTGATATTTGTAACCAACATCGTTTAAAAATTGTTGAAAATTATAAATCATTTCATAATTGTCAAAGTTCCCAGTTTGAGATTGGATGAATTTCATTATAACTAGAAATTTGATTATCTTTTATTCCCCCCCATGAAAAGGAGATGCATTATCCATGTGGAATGGGGAAGACATTTATCTTTATCTTTTTTGGGTGGACTTATTAAGCCCCCTTGATCCTCAAAACCATTGCTTATGCCAGATACTTGTGCAATGTTAGCCAATGACTCCCTCGTGAGCCCTACGAATATCCGGAAAACAAATTTGATGCTATTTGTCACTTATTTGGGTATAATGTTAATTGTCACTTATTGGTTATTAGTTTTGAGGATCTTTACTATCAAACTTTGACTATGACTATGCATATGCACTAGAGTTGTTGTTGTCATCTGTGAATTTGGTTTTATTTGTGTGATTTTATCATTATGTATCATGCAGTTGTTGTTGTCATCTCCCTTGGACATATTGATTATCATTTCATAAGTGTTGTGTTGCATGGTTGCATGGAAATTGTTGCAAAACCTAAAGAACTTTGTATCCCAATGGCAATGTAATGGTGTTCCAATTACCACATGTTCTTACTTCATAACTACAAATAGTGGGGTCAAATTTGGCAATATAGTTTAAATCAAGATGGATTAAATGAACCAATTAGATTTTATTTTGAAAAAAATGCATGTAAAACTCTATTTTTCTATGTTTTTATTTTTGAAGTTAAAAAAGTAAATTAATAATTTGATTTTTTTAAAATAACTATTATATGTTGTATTGAACAATTCGATTTTTTTTAAACAACTCTTAAATTTTATGTTTTTTTATAGAACTTGATAATGTTTTATTAAATTAAACTATTTTATTTTTTAAGTTAAATAAAATAGTTTACCTAAATGTAAAAAAGGCATGAACTAAACTACATGCAACTATTGTTTCATTCCACGTCATCCACTTTGAATATTTTTTGAACTTGAATGAAAAAAAGGATGAACAAAGAAAAAACAAAATATTTTGTATTTGATACAAAATTATTGTAAGGATAAATAAGAGAAAGCCTAACACATTGTTTCATTAAAAAAAATTTGCACAAAGAAGCACACCAATACAAGTGTTTATACTAGTGAGGTTAAAACATCACTAACACAGAAAAAAGTTTAGAAATATTTACTGGTTAGTCGTACTAAGGTTGATTTGTAGAAATATTTAATGGTTAGTTGTACTAAGGATGATAAAAACTTGGGAACTAAATTTCATCATTGGACTAACTTTCTATTTTTTTTCTAAATTTCCATTTTTTCTAGAATAGTTCCCCATAAATCTATAGGATAAAATTAATTTAGTTTTAAAATCATTGAATCTTTCTAAAAACTACATAAAATATTTAGAAATCTAAATATTTTTACAAAAATATGACCAAACATTTTATAGTTGGGATTTTAAGAATTAGTAAAGTTTGTCAAGGTCTCTATACTTTAAGATAATTATTGATACATAAAATTTTTCCATGACTAGTGATTTAAAAATTCATGAAGTGTCAAATTTTTTGGTTTGGAAAGGATAAAAAACATTTTGGCTTAGTATGTGGATGGTAGGACTAGGGAAAACAAAATTTGGGATCTTAAATGGCCCCTTATGAAAATAATTTATGAAATAAATTAATATTAACTAGCCAATCGAAGTTTGCTATGACGGGAATATAATGATGATTTTCTTTCTCATGATTTCCATACCTTAGGAAATCAAGTTCCAAATGTCATTCTATGAGTTGATATTCATATACCATAAGTTACCTAATAAATTCTTTGGTTTAACATAAGATTTAGTTGGTGTAATTTCTCCCTAAAAATTATGCTTATATTTTTTTCATTTCTGAGGTTGGAAGATAATTTTGAATGGGGCCTTGGAGTTGCTTATAATAACCAAGTGGAGGCTTGTTGGCCTGATTTTATGACCAAGGCCAATAAAGGAGAGATAGCCCACACAGGTCACTTACAGTAGCTTCCGATGTGTTTGAAATAGCTAACTCTTCCGATGTGTTTGAAATAGCTAACTCTCACAGGAATAAAGGCCCTACTGCTTGTGTGATGTGCTCTCAAAACAGAGAGTCTCTCAGACCACCTATCTGAATGCTTAAAATGTAATTGAAATCTTAAGATACAAATTAATTTAATCTATGATGCAATTAAAAAAACTGAAAAACAGAAAATTTAGTAGCTCCTAAACTGTAAACAACAGTTTAGTACTCCTAAAAATCCCATAGATTCAATTACAAAATAAAATCGAAAACTCTAACTAATCTATTCTATCCTAACTATCCTGATCAGGAGCAAGCTTGAAAGTTTTGACATGTAAAAGAATAATTTTAGTTTACTAGTTTATTTAAAACAAAATTTAAATAAACAATTAAACATTTGAAGCACATCAATATCATAAGATTAACAATAACCTTTTACATATTGTTTACACATCAAATTTGCAGTCATATAGCATGATAAATTGAGTAAATAATTTGCAGTTAAGTACAATGATGATTGCAATGTCAATGACCTCTCGTCTTAAATTATGCCTGGGTAGAACTAACACAGGGCTTCCATCGATATCTAGAAACAATAGTAGGGAAGATTACCGATTCTTCTTCTGGAATAAACATTACAGAAAAATGAATATCCTACAGTTCCCAGATAAAGACCTTTAAAAACTACAGAGCTCTCTCCCCTCGCAGCGTCTCCCCTTCTATCTATAAACATAAAGATTTATAAACAAAAAAAACTGAGAATAACAAAGTCTGCTGAGAAACACCCAAGCACAATAGATTCCCTGTTCATTTTATAGGATAGATGATTTTTATTTCAAGCAAATAACTACACTCCAGCAACGCCTCCACAGAACCAGCGGACTGTTACAGAAATCTTCGTTAATCTTCCTTATCTTCTCATCACTTTGACTGCTATCATCCTTCTCGAAATACTCGATTCTGCTTTATCTTTTAGATTCCACGAAAATCTTTCCATCTTCGTCGTTTCTCTTGCTGAGATAATTCCTTCAGCTCTCTCCAAATTTCCAGCCAACTGTTCCAGCATTTGCGTTTGTTGATGGTATTACATTTCTGAAAATTACTGAGACGAAAGAGAAATTACCTGCAAAACAACCATATCTTTTAAAAAACCCAGATATAAATCTAAACTAATTTTAAAATAAGAATACAGTCGCAAACTAAAACCAGAACAACTAAAATGCAAAATCAAAAGATAAATTTCTTTGATTGGCTGAGTATTCATTTGAGCAATTTAGCTATTTAACCATTTTACTTCCCTCCTCATGCAGGTGAAAAATATCCATGGAATTCCATCAGGTAAGATTGTTGTTGCAACGATTCGGAACAGTTCTTGGAACCTGTGATATATGTTCTTGTTTTGCGTAGCTACTATTGTGATTCCATTATCTTCTTTAAATCGGACTGTACATATCTCTTCCAAGAGACTTTCGATTTTATTGATTCAGTTCAATTCTTCATGATCTTCAGCTTTCAATGATCTTCTTAAAATAGATAAATTGTTAAACATCACTGACTAATGATTCGCAATTTAGTGACACCTTGTTCAACAAACTGGCACTCGTAGTAAATAAAGGTCTAGGATCCTGCCACAGGAATAGCGTTCTCTGCACCGATCTATTATCAAATTAATAACTATAGATGTGGCAGAGTTTAAGAAGCAACCATCTCTCCAGTGACAAACACTTGTTAGGTGTGATATTTCAACATCTACGAATCACTTCTCCTTTTGATGAAGTTAATTCCTTTAACCTGTTACATTAATTCTAGCGAAGAAAATTGGTGCAGAAATAATAGCAGCAAATATTAACCATATCTTCCTCCATGTTTAACTCACTGGTAGAGTTTTTACCTTAGCAACAGTTTGGTGACATGGCAACAATCTTTTCCTCTTAGCGTGCTATCATTTAAGTGGACTAGTAAACTTCCTCAATACTCCCGAGCTCACTCTTGAATGAAACGTATAATTTTTAGATGCCATACATCGTGCTGTAACGTTTCATTTCCCTTCCTACAAAAATTCATGTAAAATGAAACGTTAACATAACCTTGATTTATAAAAGATTTTTAATAAAGTTATGATCGAACTTTAAACCTAGTATGTGAAAAATAAAACGAAATAGATATTTTATATAATCTTATCCTTCACATAAAACAAACTCAAAGGCAATTCGTGTTATTGTTTATCTTTTGAGTTTATGACTTCGAGGTTATTAATCATAAATTTGTGTGTGATTCCTGCAAATTAATACACCTCAAACTTTAATGATATGATATAAGAATAATCCATTATCCTTAAAAAGAAGTTTGGTTTTTTATGTATGCGGAAACATAAATATGAGAGGAATAAGAGTTATGTAAGAATAAAAAAGACCAAGTAAAAGTTAAATGAAATTTAGGATTATGTAGGATTCAAATTTGGGATTATTTTAATTATATAAAGAAACTTACTCTTTTCTGAAGTAGATATTAATGCTATGAAAAAGGTAATTCTTCATAGATGACCAAGCTAATGTTCAATGAATTATATCTAACCAATGAAAATAATGGAAATTTGGATTGAAAACATTTATGATTATTATTTTTAATTGGTTTAATATAGTTCGTTTGAAATATTATTCCCAAAATCAAAGAAGTTCAAAAAAACATTTGAGGATGTTTCCAGGATATAGATCAAAGTCTGTGAAAATAATCATTTAGTTAATTTATGTAGATCCACTGAGACAATCATTAATTCAATTATGTATTGAGGAACATATTTTATCAAAGTTGTCAAAGCATAATACCATCATAAATTAAGCAAACTGAAGCATGCAAATGATTTCAACAAGTTCCACTAAGACCAAAGAGTCAAATGACAAAGATCACTCAAATCACACAATCCTCATTAAAAGAAGAACCAATCCCAAGAATGAACAACACAAGGAGCGAATGATCAAAGAAAGGAAACCACGAAATCAAAACCAAACCAGATGAAAATAAAAGAAAACCAAAAACTAAGTATTTACAAAATCCACACGAGGGGACCCCTTTATTTTGCAAAATCAAGGGGAGTTGTTGGGGTGCCAACAAGGCTTTGGACCTATACCAAGGGCTCAAGATCATCGATACTAGATGAATCAAACACTTTATAGTTGTAAGAGACTCCTCTTATCATATGCCATATGATAAATTATATAACCCCATTTGATCGCAATTTGGTTCAAATTCTATCAAGAATAAAGAAAGAGGATAAAAGAATTGAATCCATGGAATATTATCATGTGCTTATAAATTTAAATAAATAATTAGACCAATGGGTAAATGGTGCTTTGTGCTTGGAGGTTGGAAAAATTTGGCAAAAGAAAGGTGGGATCTTCACATCCTGAATCGCATAGATTTATATTCTATGGATACATCCTGAATCGCATAGATTTATATTCTATGGATAATCTAAAGTTTGGTATGTCGAGTGGTGATATGAGACTATAGGTGTCATGCGAAAAAAAGTGGAGGGAGGTAATAAATTGGATAGGATCAATTGTAAATTTTCGCAACATCAAAGGATGCCCCCATGCATACAAATTGAATGCAACATAGTCTCATATTCCTTCAATATTCCTTATGGTTGTAGTGCCCCATTTTTACTTTGGAACTTGACTATTACACTATGCTATTATTTAATTTCATTCGATTAGGAATGGCCCGATTATGTGTGGAAATGATTTGGTGTTGAAACTTGAAGAACTATCTCATTTATGAATAAATTGAATGTTAAAATTATTGCTTATGAATAAGATGAATGATGATGCTTAGATGTTTATGTTTCCATGAAATTAATAAAATGATGGTTAATAAATGAGATTATTTATATGCATTATGTATCATGTGCTTTTGATAAGTTGTCAAGTGTGACATGGAAACACATGTACATATGACATAAGGTTGCGTCGATACTGCACAAACGCTAGATTGAGTCGGGTGTCCATGACACGTGATGTTAACCTGGCACAATTTGATGTAATATATTTTATTATTAGAATGATTTGATGCATGTGATGTTTTCACGTGCAGGCCCAGGATCACGATTTCCAATCGGTCCACATAAAGGTAATGAGGTTGAATGGGGAATATATTCCAGTAATATTAGCGAGTTATACCATGCGACAAGTCAAAAAACAAGAGAGGATTTTTCCTTCCAGGTGCATGTTTCCCTGAGGGTAGGCCATGGACTCTATCACTCACAAGGATATACTGGGGGGTACAATAATGACACAACCTTATTCCTTGGGAACCATGGATCTCATAGTAGGGTCGATGTTTACCTACAAGCATTGATTGATGAATTCAAGGAATTATGGGAAGGGATATAGGTATATGATGTGTCGAGACCCATCCCATTAGAGAGGAGTTTTACATTTTATGGGATATGTATGTACACCCCACATGATTATTTTTGGTTAGGATTTTTCTCAGGTAAATATGTTGTTTGATTTTTTTATATTCAAAGCACTAATTTTTGGCATATTTAATTTAGTGCGACTGTCTTGATCTTCAACACTAATGTTCTATCTTTATTATAACATCATGGGTCTTGTAACAAAACGTTATTATGGATGTAAATGTTGTGGATGTTCTATGAAGGCTATGTGGTCCAAATACCAACGAAATACAGTGTACAACTTCTCTAAGGTATTCCTCCCAAAAACCCACTCTTATAGAATAGAAAGATCTACTTTCAATGGTAAACGAGAGAGAACCCAAAGGCCTGGAATAATGAAACCGACTTAATAGCTTAGGGCATATGATAGAGAGAAGGAGAAGGAATACGCAAATATTTTCGATTCAAATGTGCAACCTGTAATCGATGATCCCGAATTCTTCAACACTTATCTTGAGAAAATGCCCAAAGGAATGAAAAGGAAATCGATATTTTATGAGCTCCCATATTGGACGCATCTTAAGATTTCCCACTTAATAGATCCCATGCATATATTTAAAAATGTTTCATTTTATTTGTGGCGTCACATATCATCCAAAAACAGTGACAAGTTGGCTCTCAGGAAAGATCTTATTTCTTCAAATACTAAAAAGAAGCACTATCCAAGACAAGAAAATATAGCAGAGGTTGGCCCCCCTTTTTCATTTAAAAAAGGTGATGTCCCATGGATTTTGAAGAAAGATGATCTTAATTTGGAAAAGGAAGTATATTGGATGTGAAGGCGCATTCTTTTTATGGGTCTACTCTACAACACTGCTTCACTACTGATGAAGAGTTGTCAGGTTTTAAATCACATGACCATGTCAACCTACTAAGGGTACGTAAAATGCCAAAAAAAATAAAATTTATTTATATCTTTTACCACACAAGTTAAAATGCAATTAACTTTTTGTGTCTACTTTGTAGTTTCATTATCCATTTTTCATGCATGGGTGTGTGAACCACGAATTTCTCGATGACCTCCGGTGTGCCATATCTAAACTATTTGCATTTGTATGGTGGATCACATCAAAGGAGATTTACATCGCTAGCATTCCACAGTGGCTTCAAGAGATAACTGAGATTGCTTGTATGTTTGATAAGGAACAATCGTTGAGTTGCATGGACTTGCAAGTTCATATTCTAATTCACCTAGTTGATGAGGTTGAATTAGTCAAGGTGGTCTCATCTTGTTGGATTTTCTTCTTGGAGAGGTTCATGAAAAAAGTGAAGGGATTTGTTTGACAAAGGGAAAAACCCGAGGGGTCTATGTGTAAAATTAGTCACAGCAGATCTAATGAACAAGTAAATCAATCACAACAGATGAACATAGAAAATATGGTGCAAAACTGTGCAAAACATGCAGCAGTGCTCTCTATCCCAGAAAGGGTGAACGAATTACAATACAAACTGTCAC
Source organism: Larix kaempferi (assembly GCA_027924585.1). Lineage (NCBI taxonomy): Eukaryota > Viridiplantae > Streptophyta > Pinopsida > Pinales > Pinaceae > Larix > Larix kaempferi. The sequence goes on from BSBM01000269.1 coordinate 3,560,421, forward strand.
AATGAACAGAGCAATTCGAATTGCCTAAGGAGGTCATTCAAATCACTGAATGGAGTAGCTTGACTCAATCTAGGAGTCCTCATCAATCATCGGTGTTGCTCATCAATCACAACAAACAGTCATCCAGGTGTCAAGCTGAGTCTAACTGATCATAATAAATGTAACTGAAGTGTGTAGCACTGATATAGGATCTGGAGGCTCAGTGGGGGCGCATGGGAGGCTAACTGGAGTCAGAACAAGTCACCTAATCGAACTGGAGGTCAATCGGAGGTGAAACAGTCAGTCAGGAGTGAAATCGGAGTGAAATCAATCAGAATCGGAGCTAACTGAATGTAACTGGAGTGAATCTGCAGTGGTAGGTGAACAAGTGCGCCCTTCTCTGTCAGTAGGTGAGAAGAGGGCGCCTTTCAGCTTAGGAGGGCTAAAACTCTGTGGAAAGTGGCTCCCGGGTGCTAGAAGAAGGTGGATAAGGTGCTGGAGGCATCAAACTGGTGACTGGACTGCATATCCTGAAATAGATCATGCAAGATCCTGAAGTAGATATGTATCCCGAAATAGATGATCCTGAAATAGATATGTATCCCGAAATAGATGATGGATATCCAAACACCCCCCCTCAAGCTAGACTATGATGTGCCAACTAAAATAATGTGGGGCCCTGGTAACTAAGACCAAAGGTCACCCCAATACAATAATCCAAAAAATGCTGAAAAATAAACTAAGTGAGGAAAGAGGGAAAACCCAGTGGGAAGAAAGCCCCCCCTCAAGTCTAAAGCATAATAATGAATCAATCTGTCTCCACCATGATGGAACTCACCCCCAACAGTGAACGGAGGTAAGAGAACTTCTTCTCAGTGAATCTCTTGGTGAAGATGTCTGCAATTTGCTCATCAGTAGGGCAATATTGCAGAATGATGGTGCGGTCATGCACCAACTGTCGAATGTAATGCATATGAATCTCAATGTGCTTGGTCCTCTGCCGCTGAACTGGATCTGTGGAGATCTTGATAGCACTTTGATTGTCACAAAATAGGACAGTCGAAGTAGTGCCACCAAAACCAAACTCGGAAAGAATACCCTGCAACCAAACTGCCTGAATGCAGGCATTGACTGCCCCTCGATACTCTGCCTCTGCTGAAGAAAGTGCAATGGCTGCTTTCTTTTTGCTGGACCAGCAAATAGCACCATGACCAATCATGAAAACATAACCGGAAGTGGACTTCCGATCAATGCTATCACCTGCCCAATCTGAATCAGTAAAACCAATGAAATCTAGCTCAGAATCTGCAGCATAATGTATGCCAAACTGTCTCGTACCTTGCACATACTGCAAGATCCGCTTGGCTGCTCGCCAATGAAGCTCATGTGGCTGCTGCATATATCTTGACACGGCACTCACGGCATATGAGATATCAGGCCGTGAATGTGTCAAATAAAGTAGTGAACCAATCAACTGTCGATACATACTGCAATCTGCAAGCGGTGTGGAATCTCCCTCCTCAAGACTGATTCCTGAGAGGAATGGGAACGGGGCTGCCTTACATTCAGCCATATTAAACTTCAATAACAGGTTGGAAGCATATTTTTGCTGAGATATAGTGATCCCATCGAAATTTTGAGCTATCTCCAAGCCCAAAAAGTGACTCAGCAAGCCCAAATCGCTCATGTCAAAAGCTAGATTTAGGGCAGATTTTAGCTTGTTTATTGAAGTAAGTGTGCTACCAGTAATAAGCAGATCATCAACATAAAGTACAATAACCAACAAATTACCTTTAACTCGCTGAAGATAGACATTCGGATCAGATTTGCATCTTTGGAAATTCTGAGAAAGAAGGAAGGAGTCCATCTTTGCGTACCAAGCTCTTGGGGCCTGTTTTAACCCGTACAAAGATTTCTTCAATCTACAAACCAATGATGGATCTGATGTATAACCCTCTGGCTGCTGCATATAGACCTCTTCAGCAAGGTCTCCATGTAAAAATTCACTCTTCACATCCATGTGATGCACCTCCCAGTGCTTGGATGCGGCAATAGCTAAAACAAGGCGGATGGAATCCATCTTTGCAACCGGTGCAAAGGTCTCTGTGTAGTCCACTCCTTGGACTTGGGAAAAACCTTTTGCCACCAACCTTGCTTTATATTTGCTGATAGTGCCATCAGCAGCAACTTTAGTACGGTAGACCCATTTACACTTCACTAATTTTCTTCCAGGTGGAAGAGAAACTAGCTCCCATGTATTGTTCTTTTGAAGAGAACTGTACTCTTCATCCATGGCATCTTTCCATCTCGGATCTCGATGGGCTGAATAGTATGATTGGGGATCTGAACCAGCCATCAAATAACAAATCTCAGGAAGAAATGGATCAGCAATAGAAAGAGCCATACCTGCCCTTTTAAAGTCTCCTCTTGTTCGTCTCGGATCAGCAGGATTTCCAAGACTAGAACCAGCAGATTGTAGAGTATTTTGGGCCCACTTTGGTAACTGAGGGGGATCTGAATGGTCGGATTCCGAACCTGATATGTCATGATCATCATATGCTGCTACAATATCAGAAATATCAGAACTCATACCTTCATTATCGCTGCTCGAATCTTCTTCTGGTGAAGGCGGTGAATCGGCAGTTTTCTCCTCAACTAGTTGCAATTCTTGAAGCGGTTCTTCAAACTGCACACTGCGCTCTATGAATATCTTTTTAGATCTGATATCCATGAGTTTATATGCTTTTGATTCTTCCCCATATCCTATCAATATGCACTCGATACTTTGTGGATCCAAAGCTCGTCTCTTCTCAGAAGGAATTCTAGCCCATGCAGTAGAGCCAAAAACTCTCAAATTTGACACATCCGGTTTGTGACCAAAGAATGCTTCGAAAGGAGTCATACCTTTCACGGATGAATGTGGAACACGGTTCTGTATATATGCAGCAACATTGATTGCTTCAGCCCAAATATTTGCAGCCAAACCTTTTGATTCAATCATGCATGTAGCCATCTCTTTCAGTGACCGGTTTTTCCTTTCCGCTACACCGTTCTGCTGGGGTGTGTAGGGAACTGTATGTTGGATCTTGATTCCGCTTTGGGCACAAAGTTGCAGCAACTCGGACTTGATATATTCCCCACCATTATCAGATCTAAGAGCTTTGATCTTGCTCTCAGTGGTGGTCTCAACAGAAGCCTTAAAATCCTTGAATTTTCCAAGCACTTCTGACTTGTTTTTGAGAAAGAATACCCATGTAAAGCGAGAATAATCATCAATAAAAGTCAAAACATACCTTGAACCATTTAATGACATATGGGGCAGCGGACCGCTGATATCAGAATGGATCAATCCCAAAATAGTAGAGGCTCTGCTAGCCTTGCCGCGGTCGAATCTGTGCTCGGGGTGCTTCCCAATAATGCAACCGGTGCATATTCCCTTCGAGGAACGGAGTTGTGGAAGCCCATCAACCATGGATTTATTTGATAGCAGCAGCAAATACTTATAATTTAGATGTCCAAATCTTTCATGCCAAAGCCTACTAACCTCATTACCATGTGTGCGAAGAGCAGTGGGCTTTGCAAGCGGAATAAAGTGCGAAAACTCATAACATTTAGCAGTGTGGTTTGCCTTTCCAACCGCAACTAGTCTTCCACTTTTGATATCAGAAATTTCAACTGTATTAGGGCTGAATGTGACTTTCTTTGGATCACCAGTATGTGTCATTTGATACACAGAAAGGAGATTCGAAGCTAAGGAAGGCACATAGAGAACATTCTGAAAGCATCCATGATCTACATGAATCGTACCTTTGCCCTTTGAAGAAATTTTTGAGTCATCTCCCAAATGGATGGGGATGGAGCTGTTTGGATCGAATGAGGAAAAAGAATCAATATTTGCAGCCATATGATTTGATGCACCCGAATCTATCAAGAGAGTGGGCTTCGAAACCGTTGCCATGAGTGCTTGTCCTCTTTCATGATCGTCATTCCGATCCTTCTTCCTTGCACCGTCAGGAAGGGTTATGTTGTTCTTTTCCAAAAGGAGGGCCATTTGATCTATAGTCTTCTTCATACATGAACTTTCGGGATGAAAGCCACGGTTACAATAAGTACATTTAGATTTTTGGTTACCTTCTTTGCCCTTTTGCTTGGATTTCGAACTGGATGGTGCATCCGTTTGCTTGCCTTTGTCTTTTTGCTTGTGAGGCTCGAATTTGGGCTTCTCCTTCTTTAGCTTTCCTTTACCATTCGAGATCTTGGGTCCTTGAACAAATAGGGCTGAATATTTGGAGCTTATGGACCCCATTTGAATCAACTTGTCATGCTCTTTCGTAACGGACTCAATGAAGGCATTCAAGGTAGGCATCTTCCAATTCGGGGTAGTTAGCCGACCGGAATTGAAAGTGGAGACAAATACCGAATAATCTTTCCCAAGCTTGCTTAGAATGGAGAGGATCAACTGTTTATCCTCTTTGATAACACCACTGTTCTTCAATTGCAAGTTTAAGTTCTTGAATTTTGTGAAGAATTCATTGATGCTCTCGAAATTCTCAGGATTAAGGCCAATCAATTCATTTTCTAATTGAAAAGCCCTAAGCTCATCCTGCTTGCCGAATAGTGTCTCAAGTTGCTCCCATATGGCTTTTGGAGTCTTCAATCCGCTGAGATGGAAGTGAAGATCTTTGGATATGGAGAGACAAAGAAGACCGTAAGCTTCATCAAGCTTATTGTAGTGTTTGGTTCTTTCTGCCACATTGTTTGGCTCCAATTGAAGACCAAGAGTGACTCGGTAGTATCCTTTTGAACGTAATATGATCTCCATATCATCTTTCCAATCAAAATAATTGAATGGGGTGAGGATAGGCTTTGAAGAAGAGTATTCCATTGCTAGGAGCGAGTCAAATGATGAAGAAGAAGCTTGCATGCAGACTATAGCGAATGGAGATGCTGTAGGGAAGCTTGCATGCAGAATGTAGCGAGTGCACTTGGAGGAGATAATTAACCTGCAAATCACATAAGAACAATCACAATAAGGTCGAACAATCCACCCTTTGAGAGTTGCATCACACCTGGGATTGGATTTCAAGCAATGTTGAATAGGTCCAATGTATCAGATCCAGGAATTATGTGGTAACTCAAGCTTCTGGAGTGGTATTGGAATATTTTTCAAGCTTTGCATGCACAGGAGCGAATGCCCTTGAGATATCTCATGCCAAACTTTTTGCAATTTTTAGCAATTCAGTCAAATCTTCTTGTATAAACACCTGTAGAAAAGAGATCTTGTCCCTGCAATGGCTCTGATACCATGTAAAATTAGTCACAGCAGATCTAATGAACAAGTAAATCAATCACAACAGATGAACATAGAAAATATGGTGCAAAACTGTGCAAAACATGCAGCAGTGCTCTCTATCCCAGAAAGGGTGAATGAATTACAATACAAACTGTCACAATGAACAGAGCAATTCGAATTGCCTAAGGAGGTCATTCAAATCACTGAATGGAGTAGCTTGACTCAATCTAGGAGTCCTCATCAATCATCGGTGTTGCTCATCAATCACAACAAACAGTCATCCAGGTGTCAAGCTGAGTCTAACTGATCATAATAAATGTAACTGAAGTGTGTAGCACTGATATAGGATCTGGAGGCTCAGTGGGGGCGCATGGGAGGCTAACTGGAGTCAGAACAAGTCACCTAATCGAACTGGAGGTCAATCGGAGGTGAAACAGTCAGTCAGGAGTGAAATCGGAGTGAAATCAATCAGAATCGGAGCTAACTGAATGTAACTGGAGTGAATCTGCAGTGGTAGGTGAACAAGTGCGCCCTTCTCTGTCAGTAGGTGAGAAGAGGGCGCCTTTCAGCTTAGGAGGGCTAAAACTATGTGGAAAGTGGCTCCCGGGTGCTAGAAGAAGGTGGATAAGGTGCTGGAGGCATCAAACTGGTGACTGGACTGCATATCCTGAAATAGATCATGCAAGATCCTGAAGTAGATATGTATCCCGAAATAGATGATCCTGAAATAGATATGTATCCCGAAATAGATGATGGATATCCGAACACTATGGAAGATGGGTACATAATATATGATTCGTTCTATTATGCTAGTGAGTACATCAAGAAAATCGACCACACACCAAGCACAGTGATTTGGGATGATGAACGGGATGAGGAGAAAAGGGAAGGGGAGGTACTGGAAATGAACAGAAAAAGGCGCATGATAAAGAGTAAGTCACTTATCTTTCGATCTTCAAATTTCGACATAGTAACTATTCACAACAAAATTCAAAATCTAATATATTTGATCCCATATGTACTGAATGTGGTTTTGTTTCCATGAATACAATAGAAAAATCATAAATTGATGCAATCAATAAATTCATTCTTTACAACATGGAGAAAACACAGCTGTGGGTCACATTGTATGACGAGAAGAAGAGGAAATGGGACACTGATAGAAAATAATTCATGCGGTTGCACAATAGAAGTACTCCTTTTCCAGATCATTTAAAATAAAATATGCCAATGATATTTCCCAATAGTTGGGTTGCAAACCAAATCAGAGAGAAATATGGTGCATCTGGTCCTTACCCTCTTGAAGTGGAGGATGTGCTAAACATTGGGATTGGGTGCAGCAACTTGGTAATAAAATATTTATGTACAATTCTAACTTTATAATGGAAATTTGAATTATAACATATATGTTTAATATATTAATGGTTGGGTTATTAGACATATGACACCATCATTTGTTAAATTTTATTATATGTGCATTCGTTTCCATCTATGTGGGCATATGGACATCACTTTCGCACCGAGGATGTTGATGATGGGTGTGTTACACAAGACTGTGGAGTGGAAGTCGAGTTCGACCAATCTATTCATGCTACCACCAAGATCAAAACCTAAAAGGAGGGGTGTTGGGTTATGTCGGAAAGATAGAAGAGATCATTGAATTAAAATTCTCATCTTTCCAATGTGTTATTTTTAGGTGCAGATGGTGGTACACATTCGACATGAATAACGTAAGGGAAGATCATGATAGTCGGTTGATATGTATCAACTCTAGAAAGATGTGGGATGAAATTAAGGAGCCTCATGTTTTCCAAAAAAACTGCAACCAACTGTTCTTTTACTCGAATGTGTTGGATAGATATTGGTGGCTCATACTAAGACATGAACCTAGATCTAAACATGTTTTTGAGAAAAACAATGCTATAATGCCAACTGAGAAAGATAATGAGGGTGATGGCAACAAATATCGATATGTACATGTTTTATTTCATCATTTACAGATTGCAATATCATTTTGTTACTGTTATCTTTGACTGTCTAGTTATATTGTTTATTTTTCATGTTACGACAATGGAAATGGAAAGTTGATTACTTGATGCAGTGTTTAAACAATTTCAACTGGTTCACAACCAATATGATGTGAAATATGGTATATGTCTATGAAGTAATTTTTCATTGTATGGAATGATTATATGTCATTGTCCAAATTACTCATATTTTGTCTTGTGTAACTGTATACATATAAATACACCATGAAAACAACTTACATGATTCGATTTTATTTTTGTGAATGTAAAGGATAACATATTTTTCCTGACTCGAAGGTGGTCTCAAATTTCTATATCAATATTTCAATGCTTGTATTTTATGATTTTTTTGTTATAAATAATGTTAAGAATTATAATTGCATTAATTTATGACATTTCTTTTAGAATGTAATTTTTTATTATTATATGATTCGATTAAATTGAATTTTTGTGATAATGTAATATTTTTTTTGTATATTTTTTTTTGTATTTATAATATTAACTCCTACATAGAAAATGACACATTTGTAACCTTGATGGAGATTGAAAATTCATCAATTTGTTACTAGTGTTGAGCTCTACAATGACTTACTTTATGCCCTTGATAAATTTACAACAAAATTTATGGTGCTCTCTAATTTCTCCGTCAATATTTGAATGTTTGTATTTCATTATGAGTTTGTTATAAATAATGCTAAGAATTATAATTGCATTAATTTATGACACTTTTGTTATAATTTTTGCAAATATTTTTTGAACGACAATAAGAGAGAAAAAATGGCTTTAAGGATGAAGGTGTAGGTATGGAATCTCCTTTAGGAGAAAAAAAATGGCTTTAAGAGAGAATCTTCTTTTCCCTTTGTAATAAAAGAATCAAATCTATTATATTAATTAAGTTGGATTGAATTTATTCATATGTCTATTTCTAGGAGGTTAAAATCCATCTTAGAATTGGTTGAGACAACAAGGATTTAGATGAAGCAGTTAATAGGTTAGAAGTTCCATTCGAAGATAGAGGATATTTTAGGGTTTTTGGAGATCTGCGACGTGAGAATAGTAGAATCCATTGTTTGTGTGGGATTGAATGCTACAGTCGTGGTCGAAGATGAGGTCTCCTGGAGGGGGCTCCTCCCCCTCCCCCTCAGATCAGTACAAAGAAGGTTCGAGACCCATGTCAGAGGATCCATCCAATGGGAAATCTAACTCCAATGTCACGAAGGGGACAAATAGACATCGAAGAGATGGCTTGGGCCTCAGGAATAATGGGTGTTTACCAAAGTCATATGAGATCCCCTCTCTCTAGATCCAATCTGCAAAACTGCGAGAGAGGATTGAACTCTAGAAATAAAAATCCCTAATTGGTAAATTTATTGGGTTTTGGCCCAAGGAGAGATACATCCTCATATGGATCAAAGAAACTTGGAACCCCAAAGGCCATTACAATTTGCAGCTCGGTTCGAAAGGTTTTTTCACCATCATATTTTCCAATAAAGAAGATTGAGATAGAATTTTGGATGGAGGACCATATTTTTTCTTTTCAGTTGGTCTCTACCTCAGACCCTGGAAAGAGCGTTTTAAACTAGACAAAGAGAATATGCAAGTATCCCTAGTGTGTATCTGCCTCTACTCGCTCCCATGTGAATACTGCGAACTAGACATTCTACGGGACATTGGAAACTCCCTTGGGGGATTTTTGAAATTCTTAGAACAGACTAAAAGACTGAGGTACAATTCATATGCTCAGATCTGTGTGTATATGGATATATCCCGCAATCTTCCCGAGGCCATTAATTTGACATGAGATGATGAGTATTGGTTACAACCCATCGAATCTGAACATATCCCTTTCAGATGAATCAAATGCCATGTATATGGTCATCTCAGCAGAGAATTACCTAAAAAAAAAACCCCCCCTCCTCCCTAGCCATCCTTTGAGAAGAATATGGATGATGAGGGTTTCACGCAAGTGAATATTAAAAGTAGGCATGGATGCAAGCAGATGGGACAAGTAAATAAAAAGAAAATGGCTAGCTTGAATAGATTCAAGACCCTAAATACAATGGATGAAGATTATATCCAAGAGGATCTAGAGAAAACCCTGTAGAAAGTGGACCATATCCAGACGGATGATAAAATATCTCGAGAAACTCAAGAAGAGAATCTAGATAAAATGGAAGAAGACCCATACAAAGAGGGGGAGGATATGGATATGGGGCAACTTGATCTCAATGAGATTAAGAGGGAGTGAAACAAGTAAGGGAAAGGTTATGTTCCAAGATGCTAGATTAAAATCCTTCAAGAAGCCATTTTGAGGACAAGGGAAACCCCTTATCTGGGCATAGAAAAGGGAAACCAAAAGGGAAAGAAGAGGAAACTCCTAGAAGAGGGAGAAAAAAGTGGTAGAAAGACCAATAAACAAAGGTTAGTGGAAGTAGGAACCAAGCTAATCGAGTCAGGCCAATATCCCATGATAAAGGAGACCTTTTCTAAAGCAAAATTTTTTTCCCAATGAAATTAATAACATGGAACATCCGTGGGGTGAATCACCCCCACATGTTGCGAAAGGAGAAACCTGTGACCATTTTCCTTCAAGAAACGAAGTTCCAAGCTGAGGTTATTAAGGAAATAAGTATTTGAATATGGAAATGGAGTGAAACCATAGCAATTTATGCAAATAGGGAAGTAGGAGGTTTGGAAATATTGTGGAGACACGAGGATTTTTTCCTTTCCAACTTGATGGAGACAACATTTTTCATTTCTATTGATTTCCAAATTGTCAATTCCTCTGTCAAGGGTATTATTACAAATGTGTATGGTCCAAGTGTGAATCCAAAAAAGGTTGCTTTCCTAGATGCTCTAGAATGCGAAACATGATGGGTTGGAGATAAGCATTGGATTTTTGGAGGAGACTTCAACCTCATCACCTCCATAGAGGAGAAGAAGGGGGTAGAAGGATCCTAGGGAAAACAAATTAAGACTTTAGAGACTTCATTGAAGAAACTCAAATGGTTGATGTGAAAACTGGGAACTGTTGATTCACCTGGAATAATATAAGAGGAGGAGAAAATTATGTGGCCTCTAGGCTCAATAGATTCTTTCTATCGGAAGCCATAGTTATGGGAGGAGGATATTTATAAGAAATGGTTCTTCCAACTGCACGATCAGACCATTGGTCGGTATCCCTATGTTGGAATGACATTGGTCCATTAATTAGAAAACCCTTTAGATTCGAGCAATTATGGCTCAAGCACAAAAAATTCATACACATGGTCCAAAAATTATGGGAGGATATGGATACCCTGAGGGGATTGAGGATGTACAAATTCCAAAAGAAATTGAAATCCCTAAAAGCTAAGATCCATACATGGAACAAAGAGGAATTTGGGAACATTTTCCAAGACAAAAAGTACTTGACAGAGCAACTTGAAGAGATTAAAAAAGAGGGGATGGAAAATGGGTATGATGAGGACCTGAAAACATGAGAGAATAACACCCTTGAGAATATTAACGCATGAGAGAAACAAGAGGGAATATACTAGAAAAATAAATCTAGGAACTAATGGCTAAGGGAGGGAGAGTGCAATACTAAATTCTTCCAGCAATCAGTCATCCAAAATAGACAAAGGAATCAGATCAACTGTCTGAAAAACGAATCAGGACAGCATATGTAAAGTAGGGAGGACATCAAAGAATAATTGTTCAGCTACTTTAGAAACATCATGGAAGAAGCCAGGGTGGACCGATCATAGGAAATAGAAAAAATAACCCAGTATATTACCGCCTTGGTCACCTAGAGTCAAAACAAGATTTTAAGGATCCTAGTGGATATGAGATAAGTGGAATATGTTGTTGGGAAATCCCTAGGGCATGTCGGCTTCACTATGAACTTCTTTCACCACTTTTCGGACCTTATTAAGGAGGAAGTCTAGCATATTGTGGAGGACTCTAGGAATACTAAAGGGGCAATAAAATCTTTCAATGCCAAATTCCTGACTCTCATTCCCAAAAGTGAAGGAACAGGCTGTCCAAGTAAGTTTAGACTAATATCCATGTGCAATGTTATTTACAAAATCATAAAAAAATAATTGCCTACAAACTGAAACTGCCCCTCCCAAACCCGGATTCCCCAGAACAATCTGGGTATGTGGGGGGATGATAAATTTTGGACGGAGTCATCCTATTTCATGAGGTGATTCACTCCTTAAAGATTACAAAGAATCCTGGAATTCTCCCCAAGCTTGATATCTCAAAATCCTATGACAAGCTAAGCTGGAAATTCATGAGAGAGATGCTCAAGGATTATGGCTTTTTCCATGAATGGATCGAATGGGTTTTGAATTTGAATTCTTCTATTTTTTTCTCGATCCTTCTCAATGGATCTCCCACCATGCCATTTACTCCATCACGGGGCATAAGATAGGGTGACCCCCTATCCCATTCTTGTTTATCCTAATGGAAGAAGGTCTTAGTAGGAAAATAAAAGCCACGGTTGATCGAAGTGAAATTGAAGGGTTGAATCTGCATATGGAGGATTATAGACAAACTTATCAACAATTTGTAGATGAGACTATGCTCATGGGTCACTCATATATCTAGGAGGCGAGAGCATTCAAAAAATACCTCAAACACTTTTCCAAGGCATCAGGTCTAGATATCAATAAGGACAAATCTCAGATCGTTTTCTTCAACTCTCCCACAGTTACCCAAAGAAACATAACTTGCATTTGCAGCTTCCAATGGAGCTCCATTCCACCCAAATATTCAGGTGCCCCTCTTACTGAAGAAGTGATTATAAAATTATCATGGTCTGACCTTTTGGGTAGTATAAGAGGGAAAATTTCAAACTGGATCCTTCGGCCTCTCAACCTAGCGAGCAGGATTACTCTCATAAAATTCGTTCTCCAAGTTATGCCAATCTACATTTTATTGGTTATGGTCACTCCTAAGGCTATCCTGAAAGAGATTAGGAACCTCCATCACAAATACATATGGAGAGGATCCTCAGACAAAAACAAATGGGCCTTGGTCAGTTGGGAAAATACGTGTAAGCCAAAATTTCAATGAGGTCTGGGATTAAGAGACCTAGAAAAGAATAGCGAAGTTCTGGGAGCTAAGATTTGGTGGGTATGGGTCACCCATTCTTCAGAACCCTGGGAAAAAATTTGGCATGTTAAGTATGCCTAAGATATATTGAAACAGGAACTAATTCAATTTGATGAAGAGAAACCAGGCTTGCATATTTGGAAAACTTCTCTTCACAATAGGAAAATCATTCAAGAACAAAACTTCTGGGAAATTAGGGATGGCAAAGCGACAAATTTTTGGCAAGAATTGTGGCAATAAATTCCTAATATTTACCTCTAAGTTGACACGCCGAAAATCCAAGCTATATGTTTGGATATGGGACTCACAAAAATCATTAAATTATGGCAAGAGGACATGGGCGAGGGGGAGTACTGTGAATGGAAGCCACTAGATTGGTGGAACTATAGATTCCCAGAAGAAGAGTTTCATAGACTGTGGGATAATATCCAAGAGTGGTGCATTCGAACCCAAGGTGGTCCATATAAAATAAGATGGGAACACATGACAAAAGGGGTTTTTAATATTAAGGAGGCATATGAGTTATGGACAGGATAGTAGGATACCCCAATGCATAAAGTTTGGAAAAATATCGAGAATGACAATATTTGTCCCAAATTTGACACCTTCCTATGCTTAGTTGTGCATAGGAGAATCCTCATTGGATAAAATATCAATAAGCAGGGCATGCCTGTCCCTACTCAATGCTCCTTATGCGCTGCTATGTAGGAAACAATAGATCACCTTCTCGATGAATGTCCCTTTTCTTCTTCCCTCTACGATAAATGGGAAAAGATCTTCTGATGTTCTAATAGAATCATATGCGATTTGGACCACTCAGTTTGAGAATAGGATTCAAAGGAATTTCATAATGCCATTGTCAATCGCACTTGGCTCATATTCCCTGGGTTCCTTCTTTGGGAAATTTGGAAGGAGCACAATAGGCACATCTTTTAGGTTAAAAACATAGTTTCTTGGATGTCTGGACCAAGGTGAAATTCCACATCGAAGAATCAATTAGGAAATACAATTGGAATGATAAGGATTTGGAAGTGGTTGGCACAGATAAAAGAATCCTTGATTCTTGGGGTATTTCCTGATAAACACAAAAATATTTCTCTAAGAAATTCCAATGTTTTATCCCCTGCTAGCCCAGCCTTTTGGTCTCCTCCCCCACACGGTGCTTTCAAGATGAAATTTGATCGAGCCTCCAAAGGGAACTCGGGGTTTGTAGGTTTTGGCGGTATTGTTCGAAACCATGGGGGAAACATCCTGAATTTGTTCCTCAGTTACATTAGTAATGACACAAATAAAGATGCAGAATCGAATGGCTTGAGCTACGGGCTCAATTTATTTTCCAGAGAGGGATGGGAGCCCGTCATCATGGAAGGTGACTCTAGGGTCATAATCCACATGGAGAGGAAGCTACATAATGGACAAAGGATTTCCAAGGTGGCAGCCATCTGGAGGCTTGCACATAAGCTAGAAAATTTGCTAACCTCACTCATTATCCCCACACATGGACCTTCGTCCATGTCAGAAGGGGAGGAAATAAGGTGGGAGACCAGTTATCCAATGTGGGAGAAAGGGAGAAAAAATGTGGTATAGATGGACAACTGGACAGCTTTGAAAATCAGGCATGGGCTATTCGATTCTCCTAGCTCACCATAAAAGACACCCTTTCATTTGCGAGGGGAGGTGATGACATGTCCCAAGACCACGTGCCATGATTAAGGTCCCATGTGAAAAGATTGGAGGATACATGAAACGATAATATCCCACCTCATTCCTGCATTGTGGGTATTGATGGAAACGATGCACAATTGATTGAAGACCTTACTTCTTGTGCGAACCATGATGCATAAGAGGTACAACCTTGTCCTCAGCCTGTGTATGGAGTTCCTTGGGATAACAGGAAGGAATACTAAGATTGCAGGCCAAATCTTGCAACTTAATGAGGAAATTAATGATATGATCAAGGAAATTATGGACATGGTTGATGGAGCGACTATATATGTGGAGGGAAAGATCCACCCTATTTTCATTGTTCTCTGTATACTATATTTTCTAGAGATTTTTTGGGTTATAAAGGAAGGAATCCGTTATGTGATTAAGCATGACCCCACTTGGATGCTCTCCATGAAAACCAAGGGGAAGTGGGATTGGAAAAGTGTCAAGGAAAAGGGGGAAGCTAAAATAATGAGAGTGGCTTGTGAACAGTGGAAGGAAATCCAAGCCGCTTATTTCTTCCAGGAGTGAATTTCTCAACCGATTTGTGGTGAAATTGAGCAAATTGAGAGGAACACGTGGGAAAAATTCAAGGAAATCAAGAAGGAAGAGGTCAAAGACAAGTTGGTCGATTGGGTGCAGGATCCTAGTACTTCCTATGGTAGAATGCCCGCTTATGACCGGGTACTATTCACCTATTGGGTGGTTAGGGTCTTCTGGCCCATGTCCTGATGGAATGAGTGAACAAAGAAGACGACGATGAAGAACCTGCTCGGTCCTAGAAGGAGCATAACATGGACTATTAGATTATACATAGAAAAATTGATGTAATAGAAATCAAGATTCAATTCCTCTCCCCTTTTGGTTTGAGGCCTGGCAAAGAAGATTCCAATCCGGCTAAGGGACGCTATGGGTTGGGCACTGATAAAGAGGAATCTATTGTGATAGTTAGATGCTCAAGACATGGCCATGGTTTCCTTGGCTGTTCCACTAAGCGGATTTGGGCCCCAAATACATCCGCTGATGCTGGCCTATCTCAGGGGTAGCGCTTTTTCATCATTATCATTGTCACCATCTAAAAAACATAAAAATAAACATAAACACTATCATACCATCATTAACATAAAACCAATAAAAATAAGAATGAACGTACCATCATAAAAATTACATTACATATTCATCTAACATATACATCTTATATATTTAAACATCATCTAACACACATATGATCTAATGATAACATGTAACAAAACACAAGTTCCATTTTCTAGCATAACCATTAGAAACATCTAATGAACATCATCTAACCAGACCTAACATACAGAACATGACCATCAACATATAAATAAATATCAACATCTACAAAACGGAAAATGATGTGTGTGTGTGTGTGTGTGTGTGTGTGTGTGTGTGTGTATAATAACATCAAACTGATGATAAATGTCAAATATACATGTCTATTCCACCTCCAGAACCATATCATCATCACTATCGGTCGACCAACCAGATGTATCAGAACCTACAACAGTATAGCCAGAGGCATGATTAGTAACTCTGATAGGAAATAAACTAGCATGTAGATCGGTAGGAAAGACATCTCTAGGAATCCAAATCATCTCATCCTATCTGAGCATCCTCTCCAAAGCTGAGGGGACTAGTGGATGAGGATCATGGGGAGATGATGGATCTATAGAGAATGGTCGGTAGGATAGGTGTCATGGATTAGAAGTTGGATCGGTCGAAGGAGGTGGAGGTGGAGGAGGAGGAGGAGGTACAAGAGATGCCTGTGATGATAAAGGAGGATCAGGAGGAGGTGGATGAGATTTCAGAGTTGGAGGCGAAAGAGGAGGTGCACGATATGTGGAGGCTATGTTAGAAATCGAAAGATAAGGTGGAGTAGTAGATGTCGAAGCTGATGGGGGAGGGGGTGGAGGTGGAGGAGGTGGAGGAGAAGGCTGATGGTCATAGCTCCTAGCATTCAACCGAATGCATGCACCAACAACATGTTGCATCAAAAACCTCATATGATGAGAAAGAATCCTCCATATATCCCCAGGCTGAGGCTGACGAAGAATGTTGTGCACCCACACAGGATGAACACCTGCATATGCCAACAATGTGGCCAACATGTCTGCCACATCTTGCTGAAACCTATCCTGGGACCTACGTGTGTTAATTTTTCGATAATTTCATTCCATTATCATTTAGGATCACTAAGAGAATAACATGTACAGCATATCAATCATAGACACAATAGCAATCACACAAGAGACACAGAGTTTCACCGGGGAAAACTAAGAAGGTGAAAAACCCCGCAACTTCCTCAGAGATAAGATAAGCCCCAATACAAGATCACAAGGATCAAACCCAATAAGATGTCTCTAGCAGGTGCTCCTCCTCCTCCACATGTGCACCACTTTCTCTCTTAGCTATGCGAGCTTCAAAAGTGAGTGAATGAATCAAATGAGAGACACAACCTCTCTATTTATACACTGACTTGACCTGCCAATAAACCAACAGGGCCAACTTTCTAATCAAGTCTATTAACCCAACCACATGACCTAACTAGGGCCGACCCCACACTGGTGGTCTAATAACGCATCAATACAAATGACGACACTTACAATGTAACTTGCGACACTTGCAAATACAAATGATGACACTTCCAATCAGAGGAATAATACATCTCTGTTGGATATAAAATAAAGTACAAATGTAATATACAAGTGAATATCTTCTGAAGCTACAAATACATAAACACTCCCTCTTAGCTAGGAAGGTATTCTCTAGACATGGGTCATCAAAACATATTGCGCAAGTCTTCAATTATGGAGCTGGATCATCATCACTGGATCACGGAGCATCATCATCATCATTGCTGTTGTACTCGACATCTCGATCACTGGGCTATCTCTGAATCCTTCTCGTCATAGGAAGTTCTACAGAGCCATCCCTTTTTCATGATGGATGTAGGCCTAGCCTCCTGCAGGTCTTCGTCATCACTGGCCATACTGTGGAATCCTCAGGGCTTATTACGTGCATCAACAAAACTTCGAAAGAGCATCGTAGCTCAGACTATAGGATCTCCCAAGATCTTTTACATGTTGACTATCACAAAACCTTAAAAGAGTGTCTTGCAACCTGCAAGAACTCTAAAGAGCATCCCAGGACTGATTACGAGCTTACTGCTCAACCTATCGTATCTCTAGGGCTGATTACATGTGACTCCCACCACAAAACCTTAAAAGAGTGTCCTGCATCCTGCAAGAACTCTAAAGAGCATCCCAGGATTGATTACGAGCTTACTGCTCAACTTATCGGATCTTCAGGGTTGATTACATGTGGTTAGGAAAAACCTTTAAAGAGTGTCTTGCAACTTGCAAGAAATCTATAGAGCATCCCAGGACTGATTATGAGCTTACTGCTCAACCTATCGGATCTCTAGGGATGACTACATGCCTCTCGTAGAAAAACCTCGAAAGAGAATCCTAGCTCAGACTATAGGATCTCCCAGGATCTGTTCTATGCTACATGCATAACCTATCCATGGCCACAGAGTATCAACATGATACTCATGATCATACTGATCATCATCATATAGTACATCATCCTAATGCACATCATCATCGCATGATCATCCTAATCATCATCACGGCATCGTCCTGATGCATATCATCTGGAGTATCATCCTGATACTCATCACATATGATCATCTTGATCATCATATCATCATCCTGATGCATATCATCACACATGATCCACCTGATCATGTAAAGCATCCACCTGATGCATATCATCACACATGATCCACCTAATCATGTAAAGCATCCACCTGATGCATATCATCACACATGACATCCACCTGATCATGTAAAGCATCCAACTGATGCATATCCAAAGCAGTAACTGGATCATCGTCCTGATGCTCATCACATAGTGCTTACATCCATAGCCATGGGAAGGATCCTCCTACCACCATGCTTGGAACGGCTCCTGCATGTGTCCCATCACTTCTTCCTCAAAGTATATTCAATCTGAAGAACACCAAGCCTCTCTTTGAAGTATTCAAAATTCACTCTGGCTAGTGGTTTCGTCATCACATCTGCAACCAGCTCATCCGTCGCAACATACAAGAGCTTCACTGCTCCTTTGTGCACCATATCCTTGATATAGTGATATTTGATCTCGATGTGCTTCGACCTGTCATGGAATACCGGGTTCTCAGATAACTTCACACAACTATGGTTGTCACAGAAGATATAGGTAGCATCCAACAGGAGATCAAATCACTCAGACAATAGCTTCCTAAGCCATACTGCCTCACAACTGGATGAACAAGCTGTGACTTACTATGATTTGCTTGTACTCAGTGCTATGCAGGAATGCTTCCTGCAAAACCAGGAGATCACACCTGATCCCATACTGAAGCAGCACCCTGAAGTGCTCTTCCTATCTGCAGCACTTCCTTCCCAATTTGAATCAACATAACCTTCTAGGTTAAACTTTTGATTTGCATCATACTTGAGCCCATAATCAATTGTACCTTTCAGGTACCTCACAATATGCTTTATAGCAACTAGGTGAACACCTCTGGGATCCGTCAGGAACTGGCTCAATGTGTTCACCGCAAAGCAAATATTTGGTCTCGTGTTAGTCAGGTATATCAAGGACCCAATCATCTGACGATAAACCATGACATCAACCGGATTGGATGAAGCATCACACAGAAGCTTCAGGTTCGATGCCATAGGTGTGGTCGTGGCCTTACAGTCCATCATCCCGAACTACTTTAGGATCTCTACTGCATACTTCCGTTTGTCCAAGGAAGATACCATCTGCACTCTACCACACCTCCATGCCTAGAAAGTAATGCATCATCCCCAATTCCTTCATCTTAAACTCAGTAGCAAGCTTCCTCTTCGTATCGGCAATTAATCTATCCTCACTTGTAACAAACAAGTGATCCACATATAATAGTAGTATCACTGGATTTCCTTCTTCGACCTTGTAGCAAAGGTTGGAATCCACTTTACTCTTGGTAAAGCCCAAACTGGATAGAAAGCTGCCTATCCTACCATACCAAGTCCTAGGAGCTTGCTTCAAGCCATACAAGGATTTCTTCAACCTGCACACATATGACTCCCTGTCATGTGTCTCAAAATCAAGTGGTTTCTCCACATATACTTCCTCTTCGACTACACCATTCAAGAAAGTTGTCTTGACATCTATCTGGTGTATCTTCCACTTCATCGATGCAGCGAGGGAAAATACTGATCTAATGGAAGTGTATCTAGCTACAGGTGCAAAAGTCTCTTCATAATCTATCCCTCATTCTGGGAGAAGCCACGAGCCATAAACCTCGCTTTGTATTTCTCTATGCTACCATCTCCATCATTCTTGATCTTATAGACCCACTTGGAAATCACAACAAACTTCCCTTCTCTTCTTGGGACCACATCCCAAACATGATCGACTGGTACTCCTCGATCATGGCATCCTTCCATTACTGTATCCCAGATCCTGGGAACTTTAGATTCTTCAATATCTTCAATAAAACGTTTTCTTGAACTTTGTTGCTGGAACAAATGTTGTTGTCCTTCTTTTCTAGGTGATTGTACACGATCTATCCTACAAGTCAAATTCAATTGCATGATTAGAAACTTCTCATATTTTTTTCAGAATAAATTCTTACACATAAATACATATGTCATACAGTCATGCAATTATCTTAGCCAATGCTTCAATACAACATTCGTCCATATCCCGTATTCATACAGTAACTTTCTAGATGCCATCCATCTCTACTAGAACATTGTTAAGAGTGTGCACTACTCCCAACATGTCAGCAAAGAGGTTTCATTCTAGATAAGTAGCAATGGAATGTTGTACAGTACCATAGGCCACTTACCAATTACTTGCATATTAGTAGTATCTTGTTCATTAATGCTACTTTTCTAATATGCATAATGTCCATCCTAAACCTAGGAATATAAGTATGTACATGAATGAACAACATCATTTAAGTAATAAGCAATGACAATTAAAATACTTATCTTTGTTTGTTTGTTGGGTGTACTCGGCCCTCTCAATCTTTGCTTCCTTGTAGGAACTACTAGAGTGTGCTACCTCTTGATCTTTGCTTCCTGGATTACCTGTCCTTGAACTTATATTCATCCTGGACCACTATGCATGCTTAAGTGTGCACTAGTGTCATGATTGTGCCATCCTCAAGATCTCATACATAATCATACATGCATTAGTATAATATCAATACTATCAAAACATTATGATCCTAAATAAACTTAACATGTATGATCATGATTATTTCACACACAGGTAATTTATCACAAGCATTAGTATTCAAGGTTTCAGGGAAGACTTCTTTTATTCATGCATAATCTTATTTGACCATAGGACTCTTCTGGGTAGTCATATCATCAATCAAAGTAAGAAACATAATATGCATAAACTATTGATTACTTAAACTTCCAACTTCAAGAATAATCATTCATACAAAAGTATAAGATCCTAACACAAGGTAGGATTCTAACTTGATATAGGAAAAACATACCTGGTTATCATGTTAGCTAGTTATGTCTAACATACCCATATAATGTCTTCTTGTTCTCTTCAATGACTTGTGCTAGTAACCTGCATATCTTATAGGTTAAGCATTGTAGAACCAAATTATACATACCTCGTAAGTAGAGCTTCTATGTGACCCATCTATGGATGAGTCTTTGTCTTCATGTCACCATGGTCTTGATCTAGAACTTGATTTGTACCTTTCATGTTAGTGGATAATATTATCCTCATACAACACCATAGTGCATTAGTACAATCATAAGTGTCATAACCCTAATCAATGAATGTCTTCTACCATGCATACATACTTTTACTAGGTTGATAAGACAAGTCTAAAATTAATCAAGATTGTTACTAAACTCAATAACATGAAGACAAACATGTCATAAACTTAATCATAAACAGATTTCAAAACATACCTGTAAGTCATACCTGTCAAATTGGTTGTAGTAGTAGTTGTTGTTGTTGTTCCTTTTGTTCTTAGGACAATTCTTCTTGGTATGTGTTGTGAGATCTTGATCTTCATTCCCCATCTTTTCTGCTCGGGCCACAAGCCTAGCTTCTTCTTGTGAACATTCCTCCCACAGTCTACTGAGAGAGATTAGTTTCCTTCTTGCACAGATTCCTTGGATGAAGGAGTCCCGTGACCTTAAAAAAGTAAGATTGAATGGTCTCTCCATTATGAAGCTTTACCCCTTTCAATTGGTTCCGCAGAGTCATCTTCCAATTTATGTTCTTTCCTTCAAACAACTTGGTCAAGGAGTCAAACATCTCCTTAGGTGTCTTTAGGGAAGACACATGAGGTATGAGATGGTCTTTGATAGAATCAGCAATGATTCTCTTAGCCTTGACCAAGTTCTTCTTGTGTAAGGCTTTAGCCTCTTCTCCCTCTGGGACAGGAACCTCTTCACTTATGTAAGTGTCCAACTCATTCTCTTCTAGGATTAACCCAATCCTATACTTCCAGGCTCGGAAGTTATGAGCTCCTTCAAACTTGTCCTCAAGCTTGGTGTGGTGAGACATCTTAAAGAGTACTTCAAATGGAAAAAGAAAAGTTATTAGGTCTTACCACTTGATTTGCTAAAAACCGAATCTGGAGCTGCATTAGGGTTTGTTAGAGAAACCCTAAAAATTCAAAATTTGAATTTCAAACTTCTAAAAGGATAAAAAGATGCGCCTTGCCGAGCTCGTTAAGTTGGTATACTCCAAATTTGAAAACTGCAAAATTTGACCCCTCAAAATTGTCTTTGAAACTTCCAGATTCACTTGAGAGGACCCCAAACTAGGGTTTGATTTTCCTAGAGCTTCACCCAACCAAAAAGTTTGATCTTGGTCTCTAAACTTCGATTTTTCAGAGGAGCTTCTAGCCATGGTCTCATATTTCAGAAATTCCAACTTTTGCAAAAACCCTAATTTTCCATCTTTCCGATCAAAATCCCGATCTAGGATCTCGATCTGGATCTCCCATTCTCTCATCTTCATCAAATCCTATGATGATCCCAACGTCAGATGAACTAACATAATAATTAAGAGTTACCCTTAAGGGATGTAGCCTCCCAATTCAAATTTAGGAGGTGAGCAGTCCTCAAGATATCTCTATTCTAATAAGTAATGGGGAGAGGGTAGAAATCCATCTCCCCCTCCCTAGTCTCCCTCTGTTTAACCATTGTGTACTACTCCAATTGTGCACGCTCTTGTTGAGCATCTTGTCGCCACTCATGTCTTTGTTTCACATATTTCATACAATTAAAATCCTATTTAATAACATTAATAATACTTTTTTCAGCAAAAAAGTAAATTTATACTATCAGTGCACCTAAATAACCTATGTGCACCGCATATGGTGCTTAATTTAACCAACTGCAATGCTAACGATGTGCTTGAATAAGAAGACCACACCAGTACTATATTTTAATATATTTAAAATTTATTTAAATGGTGCACCAAATATTTGATGCAATGACATATTTTATAAAATTTGTTGAATGGTGCGCCTAAATCACGTTAGTACATTGATGCTTCTAATTTCGTAAACGCATCATCGTTTATTATATTTAACAATTTTATAAAAATATATACACGGTGCGTCCATGTCTTGTTAGAGAATTGCCACTGGTGTACTGACATTACATGGGTGCATCGTCATTAGATTTTTATAAAATCCTTAAATATAACACTGTGTTTAGATATTTACATGATGGTGTGTGTCATCCAAACATCCACACGGTAGATGGTGCGCTTGAATGATTGAAGCGCACCGTAATTTATTAATTTTAAAATTTTTATATTAAACTATTGATGGTACGCCTATGGAACGTCATAGCACCGGTACCGGTGCAATGATGTGACTAAGGAGCACTATACAATTATATATATTATTCATTTGTCGGGGCATTCAGTTCAAGTAAGCACAACGTTAACAGTGCGATTACTTAAACCAAGTGCACCGTTGTTTAACAGTTTTCAATGTGGAAATAAAATATATTCTTGGTGTCCCTATGGCACGTAAGAGCACCGACACCATGTGATAATCTGCAGGGGATATAGCAACTATAACAAACTCAGAATCAAACTCTCAAGAATGTTGCAAAGAAGAAGAGAAGGAGACACTCAATAATCACTCATAAACATAGAATAATAGACAAGAATCAGTATCATACAGTGAATAATGAATGTAAATTGTGTAATACAATGAACTATAAAGGAGCATCATATAGGATTTGAATTAGCCAAGTAGGGAATTTGAATATGAGCTCAAAATTTAGCTTGGATAACAATGGAGACATCATCCAGTCAGTAGTATCAGTCATAAATGGTAAGAGCCAGTCAAGTGTGTCCAACTAAGTCTAAAAGAACCATCTAGGCATAAATTAGGGAATGGAGACTCCAAGGGGGGCGCATGAGGTTGTCAAATAGTCAAGTGGAACTCCAGAACTAGCTAACTAGAAGCTACAAGTAGTCATCATGAGAAATCAATGGAACAACTGCTCAATCAATGCACTAACTGAGTGATAACTCCTGGTAGGTGAGAAAAGGCGCCCTAACTGAGTGATAACTTGTGGTAGATGAGTAAAGGTGCCCAAACTGGCTGTGGTAGGTGGGAAAAGGTGCACTAGACATGCAGAGACTCAAAGAAGGCGTATTAGGTAGGTGGGAGGCCAATTGAGGGCTAAAAACAGGCTCTGGAGAGATAGAAGCAAGCTCTAGGTGCTGGGGAGAAACCATGATGATGATTGGATGCATGCAGTGGCATGCAAATGCATACAACATGCAGATTTTCATGCAGGCATGCAAAATATAAAAATGATGGTGTGAATATTCCAACACCCCCCGCAAGCTATACTATGAGGTAATAACTGAAATCTGAAAAATAGGGCCCTGGTGGCTAAGACCAAAGGTCACCTCGTACAATCAATCTAAACAAACTAAGTGAGGAAAGAGGAAAAACCCAGTGGGAAGAAATCCCTCCCTCAAAATAGACTGAAGGATGCTAATGTAGTATATCATCTCTCACCCTAGAAGGAGGCAAGTGTCCTTCTTTTCCGAAGAAGGATCGATCGATCTGAAATGGATCAGCAATGTGAGAAGGATGAAACCTTCTTGTCTGAAAATTTGATCTGGTTCTTCTATGATCATGTGGATCACCAACCAAAGCATTGGCAGGTCAGAGTGTAGTGGCTTCCCATCGAGGAAGAGGAGGAATATCAGGTGAGAGATCTTCAGGTTCTTGTGAATCTAGATCTCCCATTCGCTCATCTTCATCATCAGTTGCTAGACCTTTAGGTTTTTGTGGATCTGGGTCTAGCATTCCCTCAACATCATCTCCATATTCAGATTCTGAATCTGAAATATCATGTGAAGATGCATCATCACATCCAAAATTTGAATCTGAAATCTCATTTGAAGAAGCTAGTAAAACTAGATCATCATCACTTGAAGGAGGAACATATCCAAAAACATTGATGTCATGAAACTGCTCCAATATATGCATGTAGTCCTCATTTGAACCATTATGACTATAATCAATATCAGAAGAACTAGGACTAGATGATGATGGATATTCATTAAGATCAAAGGAGGATGCAGTAGTGGAGGCCCATTTTGAAATAGGAGTTGGACAAATAGGTGCTAGATCTTCAGGTTCTTGTGGATCTGGATCTAGCATTCACACTTCTTCAAGGGTCCTCTTTTTCTCAATCTCTTTTGGTGTATCTTTGCTTTTTAGGAAACCTTCAAAGGTGCCATGAGAAAACTTGCCACTCATAAGATCATCAACCACATTCTGAGCTAGCTTGTAGTTGAGATCAGATAGTCTACTCTCTTCATGAGTATGAGAGCGAAGAGCAGACTCCTTTCAGAGAGGCAAGAAGTGTGAAAATGCATAGATTTTTGTCTCATGATTTGCTACTACTTTTGCAATGATTTCCCCTGAAACCATGTGTTTTACCTTGACTTCATATGGAGTAAATATCACTCTTTTGGGCTCTCCAGTATGAGTCATTTGATACAGTGAAAGGACATTAGCTGCAAGAGAAGGAACATAAATCACATCAGAAAAGTAACCATGATCAAGATCAATTCTTCCAATCACCTGAGAGGAGGGTTGTGAATCATTGCCCAAACTGATGGAAGGGCCAATAGAGCTTTCAAAACTAGAGAAGAGATCTTTGGAAGAATCCATATGGTTTGATGCTCCTGAATCTATGATGAAAGAAGAATCAGTTGATGCAATTTCTATGAGAGCATGAAATCTTTCTTTGCCTTCGGATTTAGAAGATTCAGTATCAAGATCTTTCTTCCTTGTGCATGCTGGTACAGGAATATTGTTCTTCTCAAGTAACTGAGCCATCAAATCTATGGTCTTCTTCATGCAAGAAATCTTAGGATCGAACCCTATATAACAATAAGTGCACTTTTATTTTTCCTTCTGAGAATGTTTGGTCTTCCTTGAGTTCGAAGCCCCATCTGACTGGTATGGACTATCTGTAGGCCTTGTATCATTCGATCTCTTGTTAGAAATATTTTGCTTGCCTTTACCATTTGCTCTCTCTGCAGCTGTAAGAGATGAATTCAATTTGGGTTTGATCATTCCCATGGAGATCAACATCTCTTACTCTTGAGTAAGAGATTGGATGAAGTCATCAAGTGAGGGAAACTTCCATCTTGGAATGGACAACTTAGCTGACTAGAAAGTAGAGACAAAAACTGAGAAGTTTGCACCCAACTTTGAGAGAATGGAAAGTATAAGCTGCTTGTGTTATTTCACTATCTCATATCTTTTTAACTGTGATATCAAGATTTTGAACTTGGTGAGGAAGGCATTGATAGATTCGAAGCTGTCAGGACTCAAACATATGAGTTCAGTCTCCAATTTGTGTCCTTTCATATCATCTTTCTATCCAAAAAATGATTCGAGCTTGTCCCAAACCTCTTTAGGATATGTAAGATCAATGACATGGAAGTGAAGATCTTCAGAAATTGACAGAAGGAGGAGATCAACTGCTTCATCAAGCCTATCCAAGTACTTGGAATTTTCAACTGCACTGAGAGGTTCTATCATCGTTCCGTTGAGTATTCGGGTGAAGCCCTTGGTTTTCATGAAGAGAGCCATCTTGGATTTACACTCAACATAGTTGGAAGATGTGAGATTTAGATCCATATGAACAGAGAAGGTCGAATAGTTGAAGAAGAATTCGAACGGGTGAATAAACCTGCAAAACAAGAGATTTTTTTGCTAATGGAGAATGCTAAACTTCGATTGAACACTACCTTTTGAAAACTGAACACATAGACTAAGTCCTTCACACCTGGTTAGACCTCACTAGATTTCTCCAATGAATTCAAGTAATGGCACCAGGATTTTCTATGGAAACTCAGAGGCTTCTGGTGCTCAAGTGAAAGATAGCTGCTCAAAGAAATCACTGCAACTGCTGCAATTCGAATAGTTGCTGACTGCTCTGATACCATGTGATAATATGCAGGGGATCTAGCAACCGTAACAAACTCACAATCAAACTCTCAAGAATGTTGCAAAGAAGAAGAGAAGGAGACACTCAATAATCACTCATAAACACTTAATAATAGATAAGAATTAGTATCATACAATGAATAATGAATGTAAAGTGTGTAATACAATGAACTGTAAAGGAGCATCATATAGGATTTGAATTAGCCAAGTAGGGCATTCGAATCTGAGCTCAAAGTCTAGCTTGGATAACAATGGAGGCATCATCCAGTTAGTAGTATAAGTCATAAATGGTAAGAGCCAGTCAAGTGTGTCCAACTGAGTCTAACAGAACCATCTATGCAAAAATCAGGGAATGGAGACTCCAACGGGGGTGCATGAGGTTGTCAAATAGTCAAGTGGAACTCCAGAACTAGCTAACTAGAAGCTACAAGCAGCCAACATGAGCAATCAGTGGAACAAATGCTCAATCAATGCACTAACTGAGTGATAACTCTCGGTAGGTGAGAAAAGGAACCCTAACTGAGTGATAACTGGTGGTAGGTGAGCAAAGTCACCCAAACTGGCTGTGGTAGGTGGGAAAAGGCGCACTAGACATGCAGAGACTCAAAGAAGATGCCTTAGGTAGGTGGGAGGCCAATTGAGGGCTAAAGACAGGCTCTGGAGAGCTAGAAGCAAGCTCTAGGTGCTGGGGAGACAACCATGATGATGACTGGGATGCATGCAGTGGCATGCACGCAACATGTAGATTTGCATGCAGGCATGCAAAATATAAAAATGATGGTGTGAATATTCCAACACACCAGTGCAACGACAAGACCTAGGTGCACCGTAGAATTTAATTGTTCATTTATAAGGTATTGTTAATTAGTGCGTTCGATATATTTAAGGGCACCGGATAACCAATGCTCCAAAATATTGAACACATTGACTATCCTTTTTATGTTTTATATAAATTTTATGGTGTGGCAGTGCATTCATTCTCGGTGCACCTATGGCATGTTCGAGCATCGGCACCAATTTAGTGACATGCCCTAGATGCACCGTAAAATTTAATCGTTTGTTTATAGGGTATTGTTAATCGGTTCATTTGATATATTTAAGTGCAAATGATAACCAATGCTCCCAAATTTTGAATGCACCAATTACCATTTTTATGTTTTATATAAATTTTACGGTGTAGTAGTGCATTCAAGCCGTTTGGCTCACACGGTTTGTGGTGCAGCCTGTAACAATTTACAGGGTGCAACTCTGTTCGGTGTGAGCTGAATCGCTCGAATGCACCATGCAAATTTTTTATTTTTTTTCAAAAATAATACAAATTAAAGCTGGACTCTAAAAAGTAATTCATTAAAAAATTAAATTATGAAATAAGAATCAATTTACCCGCTGAACGACCCATCAAGGAGGCATCCTGGTGATGTATGGAAAATTTTAATTTTGACCACCGTTTGTCAAAATTCAAACTAGAAGCAGTAGCCAATATGGGTGAAGAATGTGTCCATGTGGATCACAGATGTTAGGGCGTCCAAGTGGGTGAGGTAAATCACTAGTGCAGTTGGGCTAAAAACGCACTGAGAAGGGTAAAAATAAGTTTTACCCCACAGTTTTTTTAATTTATTAAACCATGTTTCAATACAGCTGACAATAAAGTGCACCGGTGTGCACAGTAATCCCGATGCACCAGATAGTAGGGGTTTTTAATAAAAATTTAACAGGTTTTGCAATATTTTTTTTATAATAACAAGTGGTGCATTTACTATTATCTAGCACACCATTTACAAGATTTTCTATTAAAAATATATCGATAAAGCAATGCATTATTGTCTATGTAACATACTGGGGCGTTTATTGTAAAATGCACTGGTGCATGTAGTATCTATTAACGCACTGTTCTAGGGGTATTAACACAATACGAGTTTTTTAATTATATTTTTATTGATAGTTTTTTTTTTCTCTGTCGCAGTGCGGTAGAATTTGTATCCACACTGGTGCGTTATGGTTTGAAATGCACCGGTGTGTTTTGTTGGTAAATGCACCAAAAAAAACATTTGCTAAAACCTCTTCCCACTCGCCTTTGCTAGAAACCTCCACTATAAATGGATTTTTAGGCTCTTTTTTAAGGGGCTTCCGCTATAACCTCCACTATAAGGCCTTTTCCTTGTGGTGAATGGAAAAAAATTATTTAGATAGACAACCATGTAGATACTAACCAATCTGCCACAAGCATGTACAAATATAGTAATTGCAATACAAGATTTTACCTTTCACTTTTCCCCATCTACCTTTCCCCAACAACACCTCTCCTTTAAATTTCTTGGTGGAATTGGCATCCCAAAGGAGCAGCACATCCATATCACCCACTACTTGGGGTAATTACTCACTAAAATATACAGTGGATTGATATAACAAGTATCATTCAACCATTGATCTTTCTAGGAATGATCTTGTCTAACATAGCCCTTCAACTCTTTCAAGTCTCTCTCCAACAACCACATTAACCTTGTGTGTACATGTCCACATATTGCAATATCTTCTACTAGGTGTAGGAGGTATTATTCCTGTGCATTGAAAAATATTGGAGACAGATACTTTTGCATCTCACACATTAGTTCAGGAATTTTTCTTTCCAATACTTGATACCTTCTTTATGTATTTCTTTAGATGACAACCACCTACAAATGCAAATAAATTTGATGTGTCAACATTAAAATATATAAATCAAGTATTGACGGTGTATACGATCAATGATTCAACTATAACTTTATACGTACATCATAAACTTGCCGAGGTCATACATAACCTTCTTTATGTTGTCATCAAAGCTATTAAGCAGAGCTAGAGGTAGAACATATTGCAACAAGGACACAACATGTATTACTAACAAATAAGGTATATATCATTACATATAATTCAAACAGAGATAAACATGAATTACTAACAAATAATGTATGTATCATTAGATAATCAAGGTTGCTAAAAATTGAACCCTGATAAATGTATTCCAATCATGATTTTTAGCCCCACCGAAATCACCTTTATTTTTTAATATATTATTATGTTTGAAGAAAAACTAGTGATAATTTTATCTTATGTACAACCTCTTTTATAGCAGTGCTCTCTTGCTCTATTAATAGTAAGAATTGAATATTGGTGGAATTTCAACTACCATAGCTATGAGTCAAATTTTTCAATGAATTGGATTCCTGAATGTCACTAATAACTTTAGCAATTTTTTCCTTTTTATTCCTCCTATCTATAATTATCCACAAGCACTTTGTGCCATTCTTTCCAATATGCATTGTGTTAAACGAATGAGCTACTTGTAGTTGCTCATAGTATGTAAACCGGTTGAATTGGGAATAGTATCATTTCAAACCTCATGGAAGCTGACCATGATGACCTTTGAGAAGTATCAATGAAAGATTACTTATTATTAATCAAGATAATTATTGAAATCTAAAACTAAATACAAGTGACAAAGAACAAAGTAACTACAAATAATTTCTTATCATGGATCTTCTCAAATTTTTTTTTCCATAGTTGAGGCATCATTCTTTGTGTTTTTTCCCACTCTCTTACTTCCCATTAAAGTCATTTTTTTCTAGTAATTTGATACCTATGGTTCTTTTGGAGAAAATGCCTAACTCATTGTACACCTCCTTTCCTAAGCTTCTTGAATGTTTGGATATTCTTCTTGGACCACATACTAGACATGCATATTTTCCCTTGGTTTGAATCCATGCAAGTTATGGAATATTGTTAATATATAAAATTCCATAAATTATGAAAAGAGGTTCAATAATAAATGATGCATATTGATACATGGGGAAATTACATACCACAAAAACGTGTAAGACCGGATGCATCGTGAATTGTCCATGTAAGTAAATTCCATGGAATTGAAGTTGCTTTTGGCCTATAGGTTTCGAGATGTCATACATATTGATGCCAACCCATAATTTTAAAATTTCATCTATAAGAGGCTCAAGATATACATCCATATGTTTAACTTGGTGCTTACCTAGTAGTTATTTGAGAAGTAACATAAATAATTAATAAGTTCTTATACATGCAATATTGAAAAAAAAGATTGCTTATATTGTGTTAACGTTCTTAAAAATAAGTACCTAGAATAATTAATGCCAACATGACGTGCTCCATTTTTATAGTCATCCATGGAGAAAGGTTATTGTTTATAACAAAAACTGACCAAATTGAGTAATTGGTCCCAGGGTCTTCAAATGGATTGACACCATTGGCTACCATTGAAAGTCTAACATTACATGGTTCTTCTGTAAAAATTGGCAATATTTCCTCAATGTCTTCAAATGAAGAACCATATCTAGGAATTTGCATGAAACCATCTTCACTTTTCTGTCGTGCATGGTAATCCATAAATTCTGCAATGTTTTTACACTCGAACATTCATTGAAAAGGTGGAATTATTGGGATATGGCAAAGAATTTTCAAGGAACCTTATCTATTATATGATTATTATGATATCTACTAATTCCACATTCATGGCACTCACTTTTTGATGCATGTTGTCTGTAATATATAATATGATCATTAAGACGTGAATCAATTATGTTATTCTCCATTCCTAAATCTTTCAAAATGACACACATTTCTCTATATGTCCAGGGTAAAGTATTTAATGGTGGTAGAATAGTATCACCTAAAAATCTACCATAAAAATAAATAAATGAAAAAATCGTAGTTATTGGCCTCTACAATGATAAATAAAAACAAACAATTGCAATTACATATAGAAAAATATTGCATACCTTCATAATTGCGGCATTCCTATGTTTTAAATAGCATTCATTACCATCAAGTTGACTAGCAACAAAAGAGCAGAGAGAAGACTATTGATTATGGAGCCAGATCTTCCAGTCTCATAGATGATATTGTCTCAGCCGTGCACCCAAGAGGACTGTACACTCATTGTTGAAATTTTTTTGGGGTTGTTTTTGCCAACAGTTTTCGGGCCCTTGGTTTTGGGTAACTCGTGGTATTTTCCCATTGTATTTCCCTTATAAAAGAAAGACATTGTAACACGGCTAGGTTTGATGTATTAGGTATTATGCATTGTAAAGATCTCTGAAATCAGAAGAGAGACTGTGAGAGAGTGTGAAGAGGAAGTGCAGCGGCTATGCTGTAGGTTGTATCCCTTCACTTTGCTGGACGGTATAATAATAAGGACATAAAATTTCAGTGTGGACATAGCCCATCTTGGGTGAACCACGATATATCTGTGTCTCTCTTGTAATGTGTATGTATGATTGTATTTGCATTTCGGTTTATTGTTATTGCTCTACGATCCTATTTTTCTAACAATTGGTATTAGATCCAAAGGTCTATTTGGAAGATAAACCCGCAGGAAGCTAGGGTTTCTGGTTCGAGTGGGAGCAATGGCGGAAGAAGGAAAGTTTAAGGTCGAGAAGTTTAATGGAAAAAACTTCCAGTTATGGAAATTGCAAATGGAGGACTATCTGTACCAGAAGGATCTATTCCTACCGTTGGGAGAAAGAGCAAAGCAATCAGCGGCTATGAAGGGCGAAGAATGGGAGGTTCTTGACAGAAAGGCACTGGGAACAATATGGTTGTCCCTGGCTTTGTCAGTGGCTTTCAATATCTCAAAAGAAACGACAACGGAAGGTTTGATGCGTTCATTGGGTAAGCTGTATGAAAAACCCTCAGCCTCCAACAAGGTATTTCTAATGAAGGGTTTATTTAATATGAAGATGTCTGAAGGTGGATCTGTTACTGATCATTTAAATGATTTTAATATGGTTACAAATCAACTAAGTTCAGTAAGTGTGAACTTTGATGATGAGGTTAGGGCTATTCTAATCTTTTGTTCATTTCCAGAAAGCTGGAATAGCTTGGACATGGTTGTAAGTAACTTTGTATCTGGTTCAAACACCTTGAAATTTGATGATGTTATTGGTGTTATTCTTAGCGAGGAAATGCGAAGAAAAAACACAGGTGAGACATCAGGTAATGCGTTGACCATGGAGAGAAGGGGAAGACAAAAGGAGAGATGAAAGAGCCAAGGTAATCGTGGCAAGTCTAAAATGGAAAGATCCAAGTCCAGACTAGGAAAAATAGAGTGCTAGAACTATGGAAAGAAAGGACATATGAAGAAAGAATGCAGATCTCTAAAGAAGAAAGGAGATGGACAACAGTAAACTACCCAGGAAGGAAATGTAGCAGGTGATGTGTTACAAGATGCTTTGATTCTTGCATTAGATAATACAAGTGATTATTGGGTAGAAGATTCAGGGGCTTCATGACATGCTACAACCCATAGGAAATATTTTCATGATTATGTTCTAGGCGATTTTGGACATGTTTTATTGGGTGATGATGAGCCATGTAAAATTATTGGAATGGGTAAGGTATGGATAAAATTTAAGAATGGAACTGATTGGATGTTGAAAGATGTAAGGCATATTCCTGCTATGAAAAGAAATATGATCTCAATAGATCAGTTGGGAGATGGCGGCTATCTATCTACATTTGGAGAAACATGGTGGAAGATCACCAAAGGATCAATGGTGATAGCAAAAGGAGACAGGGTAGGTACGTTGTATTTATGTCCTCATAATATGGACCATTCTATCTCTTTAGTTTCCACAGGAACATATACAACATTGTGGCATCATAGGCTTGGCCTCATGAGTGAGAAGGGGATGTTGATTCTCCACTCAAGGAAGTTGCTGCTAGATTTGAAGCAGGTAAGTTTGGAATTCTGTGAGAGCTATGTTTATGGAAAACAGAAGAGAGTCAGTTTTCTTAGGGTTGGGAAACAGAAGAAGAATGAAAAGTTAGATCTTGTGCATACAGATGTATGGGGACCGGCTCAGGTACAATCTCTTGGTGGATCTCATTATTATGTTACATTTATTGATGATGCAACTAGGAAAACTTTGGTTTATTGCATTAGATAGAAATTTGATGTGTTTTCTACTTTTAAGAAGTGGAAAGCTTTGGTTGTGAATGAGACAGGAAAAAGGTTGAAGTGTCTCAGATATGATAATGGAGGTGAGTACTGCGGCAAGGAGTTTGATAGTTACTGTTCATACCATGGTATTCGTAGAGAGAAGACAGTCCCAGGAACACCACAAGAAAATGGTGTGTCAGAAAGGATGAACAGAATGATCATAGAGCGTGCAAGGTGTATGAGATTGCATGCAGGGTTTCCCTTACAGTTTTGGGCAGATGTTGTAAACACTGCTATTTATTTAATAAACAGAGTACCTTTGAGTGCTTTGGATGGTGGTATTCTAGAGGAGGCATGGACAGGTAAAAAGGTAAACTACTCATTTCTGAGAACGTTTGGTTGTGAAGCATTTGTCCATATTGATAAAGATAATAGAACAAAGCTTGAAGCTAAATCCAAGAAATGTACCTTTATTGGATATGGGGTTGATGGTTTTGGTTATCACTTATGGAATTATGAAAATAACAAAATCATTATGAGTAGAGATGTGATATTCAATGAAAATGTCATGTATAAAGATCAGTTGCAGTGAAAGAAACAGGAAAGGGAAAACACAGAGTACACAGTACTTGATGAAATTAAAGAAAATGAAGTTCCAAAGGTGCCAGAAAATCAAGAACATCGACAAGTACCTGAAACTACTGCAAATGCAAGAAGATCTACCAAGTTAAGTATAATCCCTGAACGATACTCTCCTTCAATGTATTATTTATTGATGACTGATGTTGGTGAACCAGAGTGTTATGAAGAAGCAATGCAGGTGGAAACTACAAAGAAGTGGAAGCAAGGCATGAATGAGGAGATGGACTCATTGATAGGAAACCATACCTGGGATTTGGTTTAGTTGCCTGCTGGTAAAAGAGCATTGCAGAACAAATGGATTTACAGGTTGAAGGAAGAAGAAGGAGGTAAGATGTGGTACAAGGCCAGACTTGTTGTAAAGGGGTTTGCACAGAAGAAAGGCATAGATTTTGATGAAATATTTTCTCCTGTTGTTAAGATGACTTCAATTAGGACTATCTTAAGTCTAGTGGCAGTAGAATATTTGCATCTTGAACAGTTAGATGTAAAAACAACCTTTCTCCATGGGGATTTGGAGGAAGAGATATATATGCAACATCCACAAGGATATGAGGTCAAAGGGAAGGAGGATTTGGTATGCAGGTTGAAGAAGAGCTTGTATGGCTTAAAGTAAGCTCCAAGGCAGTGATATTTAAAATTTGACAGGTTTATGACAGAACAAGGTTATAGTAGATGTCATTCTGACCACTGAACACATATTTCATTAAATTTGGAATTATACAAGGGATCTAGAATTTAGAACTTCAACAAGATTGAGTTTTCAAAAAATGAAAAACCAAAAAATTACTTAATTCACTCATTTCAATCTTTATATTCACCATTTTTTTATAATATTATCAATATAAGCTATATAAAATCAAATTTATATAAAGTTGAAGCATATCTTCCTAATATTAAACTTAGATTCCTTACATTATTTTATTATTATAATTTTTTAATTTGTAATAATATTTGAGTTGATCAAGGTTTACCTCATCTCATGAACAATAGATGTTGCAAGAAATTTCTTACCTATTAAGTTATCTAATGGCATTATTTGTATGTTGAAATTATTAACCATTTTATTTATAATTTGATAAAGCATATATTGTACATGTGTTGAATTACCATATTAGTAAGAGATTGTCTCCATTTTAGAGTGACCTACAAAGTTATTTAATGATATAGCAGTCAATGTGTTTGTTACTATAACAAATTTATGTATTGGAATAGTAACTTATTAATTCCCAATCTTGATAATGGGTGGCTAGAACATGGGGATTTTTTCTCAACTTCAAGAAACAACAAGAACTGGAAATGCCTAGGAATTGGCTGAAACCTCTAATACCATGAAAAATTATTAGCTCATATAGTCACTGTAATATTGAAGCTGTGGATGAGGACACTACCCCTAATCATATTTAGAATATTGACTAGAAAAACAATTAGTAACATATACACAAGCAACAACATGGAAAACTAGGTCATACTCTATTTTATTTTCTTCCCTTTATATGTATTGTTGAGTACGGATCTAGAATTTAGAACTTCAACAAGATTGAGTTTTCAAAAAATGAAAAACCTAAAAATTACTTAATTCACTCATTTCAATCTATATATTCACCATTTTTTTTACAATATTATCATTATAAGCTATATAAAATCAAATTTATATTAATTTGAAGCATATCTTCCTATGCTTAAACTTAGATTCTCTACATTATTTTATTATTATAATTTGTAATTTGTATTAATATTTCTTACCTATTAATTTATCTAATGGCATTATTTGTATGTTGAAAGTATTAACCATTTTATTTATAATTTGATAAAGCATATATTGTGCATGCGTTGAATTACCATATTAGTAAGAGATTGTCGCCATTTTAAAGTGACCTAGAAAGCTATTTAATGACATAACAGTCAATGTGTTTGTTACTATAACAAATTTATGTATTGGCATAATAACTTAGTAATTCTCAATCTTGATAATGGGTGGCTAGAACATGGGGGGTTTTGCTCAATTTCAAGAGACAACGAGAACTGGAAATGTCTAGGAATTAGGTGAAACCTCTAATACCATGAAGACGTATTAGCTCCTATAGTCATTGTAATATTGTACTTGTGGATGATGACACTACCCCTAATAATCTTTAGAATATTGACTAGAAAAATAATCAATAACATATCTATGAGCAACAACATGGAAAATTAGGTCATACTCTATTTTATTTTCTTCCCTTTATATGTATTGTCTATTGTATGCCTTAGGACATTTTTGTCAAGTATATAGCACAATAGGTACTTAGGCACCTCACTTTTTCCCTTCATTTTATGGGATTATTATGAGCCCACAAGTTTCTACATGTTTTGGACATTGTTAACTATCAATTATTACTTTGGATTATGTTGATTGGTTAAGCCTAGATTCCTTTTTATAATATAAATATAATCATCTAACATTTAAAGAAATATTCATTATTCAATACTATATATTATGATATGTGGTTGGCACTATTTTAGAGCCAACAAGAGAAAATATTGTATTGGATAAAGTCTAAGTATACCAATTAAGGTAAAAAAAAATTATTAATTAGAATATAAATTTTATAGTACAATTGGTTTTTTTTCAAATACATGAAGAAAGAGGGAAAACCCATTCTAGTTGTTGCAAGTGTCCAGTATCTATTTTTGAAATGTTTGAACATATTACATTGAAAAAACATTAACTAGCTACTCCCATAGAAAAGTTTTTATAGACAAAGTCTATAATATGTTCTATGTCCAGTATTTATTTTTGAAATGTTTGAACATATTACATTAAAAAACATTAATTAGCTATTCCCATAATAAAGTTTTTATAGACAGTCTATAATATGTTGCTTGTAAGTGCTTTACTGGACTCCATTAACCAAGTTTGATGGATCGAGAAGTGTGGTACATTTGAAATCAATGAATTAGAATAGAAACATTGAAGTACATTTTTGTTTCTTACAAATACAAAAGTGAAAACCCACTAAACTTATTAAAAGTGCATTTAACAATCAATTTTTTTTATAAGTATCTGTGTGTCATTTAACAATCAAAATCAAATTATTATGAATTTTTATTGGTAGTGCATTTAACAATCAAAATATTTTATAAGTATTTGTGTGTCATTTAACAATCAAAATCAAATTATTATGAACTTTTATTGGTAATTTTTATTGGAAACATTTTACAGATGTCAAAAGAAAATATTTTATAAGTCTAGACATGTTTTTTAATGATCAAAATAAATAATTTTGTTATGAATTGGAATAGAAACAAAGTAGTACAATTTAATTTATTTTATTATAATATATATTCATGAAGTGTTTGAATGTATTATATTGAAAAGAATACGAATTAGCTAGCCAACATTATCGTTTTAATAGATCGTATCTAGAAGATGATGCTTTTAAATGTATTATTGAACTTGATTATCCAAGTTTGATGGAGTGAGAAGTTATGTCGATCTAGACAAAGCATTGGAATTTGTAATTTCCATGTTAGATATTGTTTGGTGTTTGAACGTATTACATTGAAAACAATGCTAATTAACTCCAAACATTATCGTTTTAATAGATCGTATCTAGAAGATGATGCTTTTAAATGTATTATTGAACTTGATTATCCAAGTTTGATGGAGTGAGAAGTTATGTCGATCTAGACAAAGCATTGGAATTTGTAATTTCCATGTTAGATATTGTTTGGTGTTTGAACGTATTACATTGAAAACAATGCTAATTAACTCCAATATAGTTTTAATATGCCAAATTAACTCCAATATAGTTTTAATAGGCCAAAACTAGAAGATATTGATTTTAAGTGCATTATTGGACTTGATTATCCAAGTTATGGGAGAAGTTATGTTAATATAAACAAATCATTGAAAGTTTAATATTTCATGGTGTCATGTAATTTGCATGAAGTATCGTCACATGAATACATTGCAATTTAAACAAAATTTTCATATTTGTACCAAATAATATAAAACTCCTCAAATAAATTTGAAGAGAATATTCAATATACAAGAAAAATTGAAAAATGTTTCTTCATGTATTAATTGGTCCTCCAAAGAACAAAATTACATCCATGAATCATCTCCACCTAATCTCATGTTATTCGTTCAAGTAGGTCAAGGACAGCTTGTACACCATGTTTATTTATCTTGGCCTTCTTGAAATGTTCTTTCTTAGCCATCCATGCCCAAACTATGGTATCAATTGGAATAGATCCAAGCTCTATGTCATCAGGATTTGGTACCCAATATTCTTCTAATACTTTTCCATTGTATTTCCCTGAACCGGGCTTCCACCAATCAACTTTAACATGAAGAGTATCACTTTCATCATCTTGAAATATATTTGAGGTGGCTTTTTCCATCCAAATCATCTCCCCTTCTTCCTCGTTTCCTGATCTAACTAGCAACATCTTTCCTTTCTCAACATCATTAATAGGGTTGAATGTTGTCTTTGGCTTATTGCACTTGGGTCCAACATACACGGGTTCACCTATCATAGTATCAAAATCCCCATCCATAATATTTGAGATTGCATGAAGCGCATTACGACCAACATCTGGAGTTTGCCTTGTCTTGGGCCAGAAATCCTCAGAAGATGAATCATGATCATTGTAATCTTCATATAAAGTATCAAGAACTCTTTCCCAATACTCTACCTTATTTTTCCATTCTGGTGTAACAATTGGCAAATCCTCACCACCCATTGTGTCTTTCCACATTTTTATGTATGATGTTATTCCTTCTTTTAGTTCTTTTAAACAGATTTCATTCTCTTTGGGATGTAAGAAAGATGGCTTCCCTATGGGCAGTTTAGATCGACCTTCATCGTCTGTATTCCATAACTCAACTGGTTCTGACCACTCAACATCTCTTATGGATTCTTTATACCTTAATACTGGAACATCATTGAGTATAAGAAATTGGAAGTACTGAACATTAAGATGTCCAACTAGTGCATTTTTTCCTTCCTTGATGTATCCATTAAGGAATCTTTTGAAGTCATACACCTTATCAATCAGTTTAGGTGGAAACACTCTTTTTTCTTCAATTTTGCGATATGTATCCATCATCTCAGGTAGAGAATATATATCTTTACTTTTCAAGATGGAAGACATTCTCCCATAGGTCCCGTCTATGTCTTCATGGGTGTGTCCCACGAGCAAGAACCCAACCTCAATAGTGATGAAGACACCAAGTGCAGTGAGAAGTGATAGAAACATGAAAAGATAACAATTTTTATTATCACTTGCTGCATTATCCAATTGTAACAATAAATGTGGAGGAAGAGGTTTAAAATCGATATCTTGATTT
Organism: Larix kaempferi; assembly: GCA_027924585.1. Taxonomy (NCBI): domain Eukaryota; kingdom Viridiplantae; phylum Streptophyta; class Pinopsida; order Pinales; family Pinaceae; genus Larix; species Larix kaempferi. Next base: position 3,600,009 of record BSBM01000269.1, read on the forward strand.
TTTAATCTTCCATGAGATAAAAATTCATCCTTGTACACTCTACATTTTGAGTAAATAGAGGTGTCAAGTAATGCATTTGAAAGTGGGTTTCTTGAACTTCCACTCTCATAAAGAAGATCACCATACATATCAAGATGTGGGTCTTCAAGGTCCCTAAAGCACTTAGCAAGTGATGTAATGGTAAATTGTGATCCCATATGTACAAATGGTAGGGAGAAATGACCAAAACCTCCTGTCTTATGCCCATGTGTTAGCATACCTGTCAATGACAAACCCAAGTTTATTCCTACAATAGATTTTGATTTGACGCATAGCCTTGGAATTGAAGTCTTTTTTTTATCCATTTTATCATGGATAATACTCAAATACTCCTTTGGAAACCTCTCTGACATGATTCTGTGGGCATAGTGGCAATGTCTTCCGCACATAACGATCTTGTTATGTTTGTTCAATCTAGCGCGTGCTGTTTCTTCCAACTCTTTTGTAGTTGCTGACTTCATTTGTGCTTTCAACACAATACATTCACCACATTTACTGAAGTTGGTGTTCTTTGAGAATGCCACGTCTCGAAAATGAGTGTTCCAAATCTTGCTCATTATTGGTTGTGATATTAATGGACAATTGAGCTTTTCCAAACCCACATTGATCTCTTTTAACAAAGATCTTTGTGTGTAAGTCGAAGGCAACAATCTTAGAGGAGAAGAAGTTCCATCTGCTTCGACTTGACGTGTTTGGTTTGGCGAAAAATCTGAATTGTCCATTACAATTTTATGCAGTATTTCTATGGCCGCTACAGTTTGTGCACGTGCTTTACATGTATTGGTGTTACCATGAATGGATTCCATATGTCCTTGTTCAAAATTATGTTGGTAGCTATAGAAGGTGCTTTGAGGAATCTTATGTATCTTGTACCATGCTTTCTTACAAATAACATTACCATCAAATCTCATGTCCTTTACTTTTCTAATAATAGGAGGCAGGCCATGGCCATGGCTCATTGACATGATAGTGTTTGAAACAAGTGAATTCAATACAAATTCCCTGATACCATTTTTGTCTTTGCATTCCATATCCCTTCTAGCATTTGCAATGGCATTCCTATCCACATGTTGAATACAATCTTGTTTACAACATTCATCTGCAGCCAAAAGTCGGACTTCTTTCTCTTTATCTATCTTGGTTTGACATTTTGCAACTTTTTCTCTTGTCATAGCTTGTTTAATCTTTTTATATGGCCTCGATGCATTAAGAACATTGACATCTTGATCTTTTTGATTATAAAGATCCCCATCCCATTGGTATAAAGGACTTGTATCCTCTATAACATCCCATATCAGCATTTCCATGGGTGGATCTTTGTACTTTGTCTTGACCCTTAACATCTCACCTATGTTGTCCACCAATTTATGTATTGACCATCTAACCAATCCATGTATAGACTTATCCCCAATCTTGCATCTTTCACAATACCCATGTATCTCTTCCACAAAAACACCAAAGTTATCTTCACCTAGTGTTTCACCCACAACCATGTCATCCTCATGGACATTAATTATCATTCCTTTGGCAATGCACTTAATTGTTCCTATGCATCCATGTGTAAGAGAAACCCTTGTACATGTGAATGCAGCCCTATCTTGTGGAATATTTATGGGTTGATCTTCACAATGAGGTTTCAAATCTATTTCTGGCCAAATCTCATAAGATTCTATTGCACCCCCTAGTGTTTCCTCAAATCCAGTTGGATGTGGTAAAGGAGCATCATTTTTTAACACCTTCTCAATTCTAACCACTATGCATCCTTTCTTTACAATCTTTCCATGAACCTTATTCCCAAGCTCTGTATTGAATATGGAGCCCTCACCCACCTTCACTCCATGTTGTAAAAGATCTACTTTGTCTCCAATAGAAAATGTTGAACAAACATTTGCACCTGTACACCAAACATAACAAACTTAGTATTTTCTCCAAAAAACATTCAATAAACTATGAATAATTCTTAACACATGCTTTGGTATATGATTTGGTATTTGTTAGCTTATACCTTGAGCTTGTGCCATGTACTATATTTTTAACGAATGCTACCTTTCCTTCTAGCAAATGCATTTCCTATAGAAAAACCCTGGGCATGGTGATTGGTGGTTGCTAGCTTATACTTTGAACTTGTATCATGTACTCTATTTTCAAATAAGCACATGGCACAAGATCAAGGAAAGCTAGCGACTGCTAGCTTTCTTTCTAGCATAAGCATTTCCTTCTACGATAATAACACATACTTATGCTAGAAAGAAAGCTAGCAGTCGCTAGCTTTCTAATAGAAAAATCTTGTCCATGGTGATTGGTGGTTGCTAGCTTATACCTTGAGCTTGTGCCATGTGCTCTATTTTGAAATAAACACATGGCAAAAGATCAAGGAAAGCCAGAGACTGCTAGCTTTACTTGTAGCATAAGAATTTTTCTTCTAGCGACTGCACACATGCTTATGCTACAAGGAAAGCTCGCAGTCGCTAGCTTTCCAATAGAAAAATAATAAGATCTCTTTAAGTTCACATTTCCTAAAGATTCATAATAGCCTATCCCATAGAGACCGTCATTTAACTTGTTAGATTAATAACTTTTGGACATCTCAACATGAGAGAATAAGTGTTTATAAATGACAAGCTTTAAAAACTCATCGTCTTCTTCCACATTCACCTCATAATAAAACTTCCCATTACATAGAATAAGCACACATGCTTATGTTATTGGAAAGCTAGCAATCGCTAGCTTTCCAATAAAAAAACCCTGGGCATTGTGATTGGTGGTTGATAGCTTATACGTTGATCTTGTGCCATGTGCTCTATTTTGAAAGAAGAACACGGAACAATATCAAAAAAAGCTAGCATAAGCATTTCCTTCTGGCATAACCACACATTCTTATGCTAGAAAGAAAGTTATCAGTTGCTAGCTTTCCAATAGAAAAACCCTAGCCATGGTGATTGGTGGTTGCTAGCTTATACATTGAGCTTGTCCCATGTGCTCTATTTTGAAAGAAGCACATGGCACAAGATAAAGGAAAGCTAGCGACTGCTAGCTTTCTTTCTAGCATAAGCATTTACTTCTAGCATAAGAACACATGTGCTTATGCTACAAGGAAAGATAACAATTGGTAGCTTTCTAATAGAAAAACTCTAGCCATGAAGGAAAGCTAGTAGTCGTTAGCTTTCCAATTGATAACATTGTCCATGGTGATTGGTGGTTGCTAGCTTATACCTTCAGCTTGCGCCATGTGCTCTATTTTGAAATAAACACATGGCACAAGATCAAGGAAAGCTAGCGACTGCTAGCTTTCCTCCTAGCATAAGCATTTACTTCTAGGATAATAACACATACTTATGCTAGAAGGAAAGCTAGCAGTCGCTAGCTTTCCAATAGAAAAATCCTGTCCATAGTGATTGGTAGTTGCTAGATTATACTTTGAGCTTGTGCCAAGTGCTCTATTTTGAAATAAGAACATCGCAACAGGTCAAAGAAAGATAGCAACTACTAGCTTTCCTTGTAGCATAAGAATTTCCTTCTATCATAAACACACATGCTTATGCAAGAAGGAAAGCTAACAGTCGCTAGCTTTCCAATACAAAAACCCTGTCCATGGTGATTGGTGGTTGTTAGCTTATACCTTGAGCTTGTGCCATGTACTCTATTTTTAACGAATGCTACCTTTCCTTCTAGCAAATGCATTTCCTTTTAGCATGACACACATGCTTATGTTAGAAGGAAAGCTAGCAGTCGCTAGCTTTCCAATAGAAAAACCCTGGGCTTGGTGATTGGTGGTTGCTAGCTTATACTTTGAACTTGTATCATGTACTCTATTTTCAAATAAGCACATGGCACAAGATCAAGGAAAGCTAGCGACTGCTAGCTTTCCTTCTAGCATAAGCATTTTCTTCTAGGATAATAACACATACTTATGCTAGAAAGAAAGCTAGCAGTCGCTAGCTTTCCAATAGAAAAATCTTGTCCATGGTGATTGGTGGTTGCTAGCTTATACCTTGAGCTTGTGCCATGTGCTCTATTTTGAAATAAACACATGACAAAAGATCAAGGAAAGCCAACAACTGCTAGCTTTACTTGTAACATAAGAATTTTTCTTCTAGCGACTGCACACATGCTTATGCTACAAGGAAAGTTAGTAGTCGCTAGCTTTCCAATAGAAAAATAATAAGAATCTCTTTAAGTTCACATTTCCTAAAGATTCATAATAGCTTATCCCATAGAGACCATCATTTAACTTGTTAGATGAATAACTTTTGGACATGTCAACATGAGAGAATAAGTGTTTATAAATGACAAGCTTTAAAAACTCAGCGTCTTCTTCCACATTCACCTCATAATAAAACTTCCCATTACATAGTGTTAGCACTTAGATTTTATTCCGGTTGTAAAAGAATAACACCTAAGGTAACCTATTTCAAACCAAGCTTTAGGTGGAAAACTCAGCCATTTTTCCACCAGAGAGGGCTCTCTCACAACACATATACAAGGACTGAAAAATATAAAAGTTCTCTCAAATTTTCTCAAAAGGATTTTCTGGTTGAAAAGGAAAACAAGAAACGTTGGGCATGGAGTCAAAGTTTCAAATATACAATACACCAGTAAGAGATTTATACCAAATAGATTTCCACAGAGGCAAGATAGCAATCATATTACAGTCAATTTGATTTTTTCAGGTGGTACAGAAAGAAATAATGACATTCCATCAACAATAGGCATCTAACTTAGGATGAATCCATTGTCAACTTTGGACAAAATAGTGAATATTTAAATGATATAAAACGAGGCATAACCAGTATGAATCTCGAATTATTTCAGACATTCATTTAAATATAGAAGAAACACATAATGGAAGATATAACAAAGGAAGTGAACATGCACATATAAAGATAAAGAAAAAACGGACTGTAAAGCTGATCAACACATGAATCTCTGGTCTCAAAAGATAAGTATTTTCACTGTACTGCTTTTATTTATCAAAAAATAGATCTCCAAACATACACTGTCTCTCAAAAAATTTCCAACCCCTTCAACAATGACTCTCATTGTTCTTATACAAAATTTGGAAGAAGCTTGACATAACTGCTTCTTTTAACTAATAACTGAAAATATTTTAACTTAAAAGATAACTGTCTTTGAGCAATAGATAACTGTCTCCAAATAATATTACAAATTTAAAATAAAAGTATCCTTTTTGCCACTTGGCAAAAATTTTGAATATCATCTTTTCGCCACTTGGCGAGAGTTTTGAAAGCCTCTATGAATGGACATAGTATCTTGTCCTTCCATATTTTTCCACATAAGTCCACTGGTCAGCCGCGGGTAAGTCACAGTTGGTCATTTCCTTCACCAAGACTCGCATTTCAACATGACCTGCATAAGAAACAGGAAGAAGGTTTCCACAGGTTGAGATTAGCATATTGAAAATTTCAAACTCCTCTAATATTTTCTCCATTAAAATTTTCCCTGTAAGCATATGATCCAGCTGCTGGAACATTCTGTGATCCATCCTTATATCAAACAACAATCTCTTATAATCATTATGAGGAATTAATTCATTTTTTTCATTCCAAAAAGTAGGGAACCCTTTGTTTACTAATTTTTCAAATTGCTTTTTGAACTTTACTACTTCTTCCCGTATTTCTCTAGCTTTAGCTTCAACATTCTCAACATGCGAGTATTTCCCCAAGATCCTTCTGGCCCATGTGATGACTGAAATTCTGTTCGTTATATTCATGGCTATCAGGTCTTCTTCAGTTAGACTGTTTAAAAATGTTATTGCTTTCTGGGCTACGTCTTTTGGCTTTTTATTTAAGCTTTCCCTGACGGCTCTGCAACTTTCGAAGGCATCTTTGACCACCTTTTCTTTGACTCTTATGTAATCCAGATATGGTCTTAGTTTCTCAACTTATTTTATAATTTGGTCCCACACCAGGTGTTTACAACCTTGCATAGCAGCTTGCCCTGTCACATGAGCTGCTAATCCTTTATTATTATTACTTAATTCTTGACTCTTTGTTTGCAAGGTTTTTATTTCTTTATTTTTGATTTCATTCTCTTCTGTCAGCTTCTGTATTTCAACCTTCAATTCTTTGATTTCATTTTCCCTTAAGCTTACCTGGGACATAGCCTGTAAAATATCATCTACTCCTGTTTTATCTTCCTGTGTGTCTGTTTGTACTTGTTGCTGACCACTTCCTGCTAATCTTTTCCTCGCTTCTGCCAACTGTTCTTCTAAAATGATTTTCTCTTTTTCCCACCGATCTTTTTCATCAGAAAGTTTTAACATTTTAGCAGTAACATCATTGAGTTCATTAGATAATTCTTCTTTTTCTTTTTCCAATATTGTCAATTCTGCTCCTTGGATGAGTACAATGTCTGGAATTTTTAATTTTCGTCTCAACATCTGGATCGTATAGTCTTTCTCTTTGAGCAGTTTGGTTGCTGCATCTCCTTCTTTATTTATCAAATCTACTTGCAATTTTTTAATCTGTTGCTGTCGAGACTTATTCTCTGCCTTCTCTTGTCTCAATTGATTATTTAATTTATCCACTGAACTTTTCAACTTGTCTGCTCTTAATATGGCTCCCAAATAGTCTGAATATATGACTTCTCCAGTTTGTCTATGCAATAAAATTTTATCCGGGGCATTTATTTTAGACAAATCTATATTCATTTCTGAAATCTTATTTTTTGTGACAACTGAAAATTTCAAGGAATTTTCCTTGATATTTCTGCTAGTAAATAAGCTTACCTCAGTATTAGATATACTTCTAACCTTCGGAAACAATTGACTGGTTTGTTTTGCGGACTCCTGTTTATTTCGACTATGCTCATCAAACACATGCATGATATTTTGGGGTCTATTTACATCACCCTCTACAGGGGTTTCTTCAATGTTGTACTCTTTAACTGTAACCTCTGGTATTTCTTTTTCAGTTGTTTTAGCCTCTTCTGAAATTGTTGTTAACTCTTGTGGTTCATTCATTTTCAATCTTTTTCCTCTTTTTGTTTCTTCATCTTCAATGATCATTATGTCCTGTATGGGTCTTTTAGATCCAACCAATGCACTATCTATTTCGCTTTCTGTCCCTGTTGTTGTGTCAATCAATGCCATTTCTTTGTCGGATGCATTCGGAATGATTTCTTCTTTATATTCTAGCCAATTGGCTCTGTCCGACATTCCTTCAATAATCTGATGGTTCAGGGCCTTGATACGGTGCTCCGTTCTTCGTTTTGATATGATGTTTAACGGGTCATACTCCATAGCCGTATCTGACTCAAAATTCATATCCTTCAAGAACTTCTCTATATACACTACAACATTCTTATTCTTTATTGTGAACGAACCAAATGTGAATGGGTATTTAATGTCTGTATCTTGTCTGTGAACCAAAAAATTGTTATCTTCCACAATCAACTTTTGTCTTAAGAATTCCAAGGCAAAAACCCTTAAAGTAAGAAAAGCTGGTAACACATAGGGTTTATGTCTGAACCCATATAATCTGATTACTGTACTGTCTTTCGACAAAAACCAATCTCCTGTTGCGTATTCTGTACTCAATTGCATGGATGCCTGCATTTCCAGTAGTACTCTAGGAATATTTTTTCCAAAAATCATTCTATAAATCTCTGAAAGCATGTAATTGATGTAATTGAACATGTTATTTTCTAGTAAAGTCGTGAAAATGATTTCTGGGAACTGCAACTCGTCTTGACTAGCTATCATAATCATTTTCATCAAAAAGGCCTGAAACCTGAAATGTCTGAGAGTGGGAAAATTGACCATCTAGTCATGAATCTTTTTTGTTAAAAATGCTTCAAAATTAAGTCGAGGGATTTGATTTTCACCAATCCTTGACTGGACTGTACTCATTTTGTACAATAAACTCAATTGAAACTCGGTTACATACAAATCCGTATCCAAACCTAGAACTATGGCCAATAATGTCAAAACTAATTGGGTATTTTCATTAAAAAGATTGATATCTATAGGGTATGGGACCTCCAAAATGCTAGTCTCTGGCTTGAGACACGATGACAAAAACATTTCCCTATCATTTTGAGAAACATGATGATAATTTTCAATAATGGAGACTTCAGAGAAAACCTCAGGGTCAAGGGTTTGGGAACAATCTACTTCTAGGGCTTTAATTAACTCTGCTGGCTTTATTTCGCAAATGACTCGGGTTTTTTGGCTGTTTAGAACGACTTTCTCTTCTCGGGAGTAATTTTCGACACACCATGATATGAATTCCGGGAAAGAAGGGATTTGGTCGGGGCAAAAGGCTATCAAAGACGACTGGTGAACTCTGTGGGGGTCTGTCCCTTCCTTTAACAATTCATACAACCTAATTTTTATATCAGATATTGGAAACCTAATTAGGGTATCATATACGTCTTCGTCTCTATCCTCTAGGGCTTCTTTTGATTTAAAAACACCTATATCGTGCACAATCTCCATTTAAACGTTTCTTTAAACAAAATTCTGGTTAAAAAAGTAGGACAGGTCACACTACCCTACCTGTATGTACCCGCCTTTCGCCTTCTGTCGCAATCGCAGACCTCCACCAGTCTTTAGAGCTCTTCGGGATAGTGACACATGCAAAATGCCATTATGTGGAGCCCCTTTTGTTTTATATAAGACTTTTGAATTAACTTCCCTGCACCTTTATGAATGCGGTTCATATCTGACCATTGATCTCGAGACTTTGTTTTGGACCGTCAGATCTTGCCTCCCTTTATTCCATCTGGTGGTATCCGCGATCAAAAAGCTGTTTTCTTTTCCGGTTTATTCTCTGCGCAGATCAGCCACCTGCTGACACCTGTTCGAGTGGTTTATTCTCCGCGACCGCTCTTCCTCATATCCAGTGTGCACCTTCCTAGATGCAGATGAAATAATGGCCGTTGATTTGATTAAGGTTTATATCGGCCCTCCGATTGCTACAAAGTATAACGCCATGTGCTATGACCCCGCCACACTTGCTCTATCTGCCACGTATCAGGTCCCACCCTGCCACGTGTACTGACCCCACCGCGCTTCCATATTTGGTGGTTCCGCCCGACGCTATGGTGGTTTCCTTTACCGCTATATTACATATGCGGAAGGATGAGGTTTGGACACGTGTCCCGACGGTATTGAGTCCGCTACCGCCCACATCTATTTTCCGCCGATCACTTTGGCAATGCGGGAAGCAATATCGGCCGTTGATCGGGATTTTTGACATCTCCGCCACCGAAACTTGATTGGGGTTTAATCTTTTCACAAATTTTCTTTCGGACTTTGCATAAGTGGGTTTTTTCCTCTTGTTTTTTAATTGTCAACCTTTTCTTCAACCTCCTTTGTGATAATTTCTTCCTTTTTTGGACATTTTAGCAAACTTTTTGGATTTAGTCATTCTCAAACCTTAGTGTCAACACATAGAATGCCAATCTTTTCTCTTGTTACATGAGAATTATGTCCAAACACAATGTATAGTTCAATGCACTTTGTGTCAGTGATTATTTTAGCACCCATCTGCATTTCATAGTTCAATACATCTTCCATCCTCTCAAATTCCTGGTGTATTTTCTCTATATCTAAAAAAATTGGATTTCTCTTTTATGATGGTCTACCTCTATACCAAGCCGTTAGATGTTGCAAGTTTGTTGAATTGTAGCAACAAGGGAATGCAAATTGTAATTATTCTTTCCACGGAACCTCTTCAAGAGACAACTTGAAGTTTTTATGATATCATCTTTACATCTTACCATGGATTTGGCATTAATGTTATTTTCCCAGCACCATTTCTTCCTTCTGAATTTTCGTTTATCCTCCCACTTCTTGTAAACTGAGAGAAGAGTAAAAAGGTCTCCATCGAGATGGAAGAAACAAAGTTTTAAACAATCAGACTCTGATTTTTCTACCTACGATACGCAATCCATATTCTTACCTATCATGAAGATGGACTACATATCATAGGTCCGAAGCGTCGATAAACCCCTCCTTAACACAATGAATCCAAAAATCATGGAGAATAAACTAGCACACTGTGATATGCTGAGAGAGAAAAATCATTATATTCATTAAGAGAATCCTTAATTATAATGATTGTAACTACATCTCTCTATATAATATTCCCTATCTCTCCATATAATATCGCCAATTGTACTTGTGGGTCCCCTATTAGGGTTATCCCTATTAAATATTCATGTAACCACATTACCTATATATTCAACCCCATATATACATCCCATGGAGTTATAACATATTCAAATTCAACAATTATTTTATGGTGACCTTCTTATACCTTCTCATCCTTCTCCTTTTGTACTAAATGGTTGATGTTATCCATCATTCTATCCTTCTTCGATTATAAATTGAACTTTTAATTTGACATATATTCAAAATTTAGGGTTTATTCAACCTTCTTGCCAACATAATATTCAAGTGTTTAGGTAGTTTATTCATCTATAATCTTTCAAAATACTAACTAATGACATAGACCATATCCTTAGTCATATTATATGATTCCTAAGAGTGATCTCCCCGCAAAGTGATATTCTTAGCACGTACTATAGCAATGTAAGATAATCGAAGAGTTTATGGAAGCATGGGTATAGGCGAAAATAAGGGACTTCCTATATACCCAAAGGTACATGGAAGATTAAATTTCTAAGCATATTTTATGTAATGTGGCCACAATAATTCATTGTGAAATTATCATAACAATTTGTTGTAACTATAAACAATGTCATAAACACCTCTACAAATATATGAGTAATTACGATAAGTTCTAACATTTGTTTCTTTTTCAACAATCCCAAAGTATACATATCTATGAAAAACCAATGCTCACACTATATATCTGCATATCTAGATTTATGAGAAAAATATACCCAAAACCATATGTAATTTTCATTGATCAAAAGTAAATAAACATAAACTATAAATAGATTATCGGTAATCATATATATATAAAAACTCCACAACCTTCCATTTTAAACATATACAAAATTCTCTACTTCCATATGTATCCATAATAAACCATGCAACCCTCGTGAGAATCAAAACTCATATTCTTTTATCAAGAGCAAGACAAAATACATTGTTATCATAACATTTTAATAAATACAATTTGTATGTAATTAACATAAATTTTCACTCCAAGCCATATGGATTATTGAATTTCATTAGCAGTTCAGCTTGGATATTCAACAGGAGTTTGGCATAGGAGACAAGGGTGACAAATAAACCCTTAAAGTACATATGGACTCTAAGATTCAACAAGAAAATGTGAGAGGCAGGCGTCGAGCAGAAAAGAGTTGTCACATAAATGAGCGATCGCTTAAGGGAGTTAACCAAACTGTTTTTCTTCGCTAGGGTCAACCTTCAAATATTATGAAGATTCTACCACAAGATCTACGATCGAGAATCGAGGGGGTATTAATTCCCAACTATATCGCACCATCACCATAATAGACTGATTGTTTTCTGCCCAAAACACATCACTCAACTACTGCATCACAACCCAAAAATAATCGGCGGATCTCACAAGGAAGAACATGAAAACGCCGAGTTGACAAGTAGGGAAACATTCCAAAAAGTTATTGAGGGTTCTTGTCTTTCACTTAACAGTAAGTTCACGAAATTTAACAGTTATTTGCAGACCATGACCATCTGCACATCGCATGCACTCCACAAACGTATTACACATGCCTTAATACCACAATTCACTTGGTACTTAACACACAATCACTTCAAATATATAAAATAATCGACTTAACCCTCCAACCTTTAAATCGAGGTCCCTGACACATTTCACAATCTTTTGATAGATCGGTCTAGGGCTCGCTTCCTGCATTTCACATACTTAGTTTCTTGAATATACAGACAGGGAGGCGAACGAAAGGATTGAACACAGATAACAATTCTTGATTGTAACCATATCTGAGAGCATTAACATGATCATACACAAAGAATTACACTGAATAATAAAATTTGAATGAATTCATGTGCTAGCTAGAGTTAATATATAAGGGAAAGCAGGATGGAAAAGTGCACAGGTATTTCCCATGAGATGTTGCAGTTGTTTCTATGAACATTCCACGCACTAAACCTGACTAGACCAAAAATTGGATAGTATTTGGTTTAGGGACTGAAATTTTGTTAAGAAAATGCCAGAGAATTTGATGAGACAAGAATGCCTTGTAGCACTAGGAGATAGGATGACATGGCAGAGAGATGCACCTGGAACTAATGTGGTGCTGTCAGGATGATTCATGAAGATGGATGAAACACCGAATGAAATGCTGCTGGCCACCTAGGCTCGTGAAGGTTATTTCGGCCTGCCAACTCCTGTAAAAAATTCATTACACATATCTTGAGAGCTGGAGATACCAACAGCAGCAATTTATGGAAATAACAACAAATAATGCATACGCTGAGGCTATTTAGTTTATATACCAGTTGGTGCAAGGAGGAAATGTGCCCTAAGAAGGCATAGACTAGATCTCGTAGTTGATCATGTGCCTTGTAGGATGTGTGACAACTGTTTGGCAGCACTAGATTATGAGAATATATAGCAAATATTTCCAGACAATGCTCGCCCCAAAAATCTTATGAACTGTTGCAAAATTCTCACCGCCTTCATCATAGCCTTAGTATGGAGAGAACAACATCCTTTCACCCATTTCCTTCTAAGAAACTTGCAAGCCCTGAAGGCGCTCCTCCAATGCACAAGATTTGAACTACCGAGTCCCGATGGTGAGTTTTCTGAGGTATCCTTGATGGATCTTCTGCCATGGCGAAGAATGGAGGAAATTGGTGAGGAACTGTCCTTTGGTAACTTTCGTGGAGCGCGGGCAATTGAGATTTGAAATTCAAATTCGCTTTTTTGAACACCGTGTCTGAACATTGAAGGGACAGGATATATATATTATGCATTATATGCATGGACTTGGTATATAACATACATTAGATTCTTAATAAATTTGTGGTCAAAATAGGTTATTTTGATATAAGATTATTTTATTTTTTATATATTTATTTCTTCTTCAAATATAGGATCAAAATAAGATTGAGTTACAAATTTTTTAATTGAACTAGCTCAGACTTTAGAGTGCTGACAATATATTAAATGAACTAAATCTGTGAAGTTGGTTATTATTACAGCAAACTAAAGAGCTGATGGGCATAATTCTATGAAATCATATTTATGCAGGCTAAGTACAATGCTTCGAAAGATATAAGTTGAAAATAGAAAAGCACTACAAACATAAAAGTTGAAACAATTTTAGAGGGCATACAAAACCAAATTATAATAAGGGAATTTCTCTAGTCATTTTCATTACTCAAACATAACAATATATATACACATTTACAACATTTGCCTTACCACTATGTTTGAGGTCCATGGTAGACTCTCTCAATTGCCATGTCTCAAGACCATCTAGCTAACCCCTCTCAAATGACAACCATTTTTTTATTATTCATGTTTACTCATGGTGCAACTTCCCCTACGCTTCATCCATCTTCAACTACTCTTTAACTTCCATATGACTACTTGAGCACATCTTTGTCGCTTCAACTTCCACATTGATATTTCATCTTCCCTTAGTGCACTTCATATGTCATGCACAGTTACCCCATGCTCATCATGTGCACTCATTGTCATGCACATTTTTGCTCACATGCACTTGACTCATAGTTGGAATAACTAACTTGCATCCTCCTTGGATGCACATTCCACTTGAGCACACCCCTCAAAGTATCTCATGTTTTTTTTGTTAATCCATGCATGATCGACATTATGTTATTTTCTCTTGCCGTACCACATTATATCTTCTATGTTTTCTTTTGTATCAAACTTGCTTGTGTAACACTAGCATGTACCAAGTACTGGTACATGCTAAGTACTGTACTTCCTTGAAGCCTGTACCAAGTCGCTTAAGTAGTCCTAGTCCCCTTGTTGTTACAACTATGTTTGAAATTCATGCAGGCAAGCATTCTTTGACATTGGTGTTCGTGGAAACAAAAAAGGGATCTGATTCATTGGAATACTGGTTGTGTTCCAATATGTTTCCACTGTTCTAGCAACCAGTATTCATGGAGACAGAAGCCAAAGGAGCGTGAGAAAACGACTTCAAGCATCGAGCTATTGACTCATCAACCGTGTGAGCTCCATCGACCATTCAACTAATGTTACATAACGATGTGCAGGCTCCATCGACCATTCAACCAATGTTACATAACCATGTGCGGGCTCCATCGACCATTCAACCAAAAGTTGTTTGATAGTGCATAGAGTCACATTGTATTGTTTTGTGCGGGCTCACGGTTATGATTGGAGACTAGTCCTTGGAGGGTGCACAAAATGGTACGCTGTGAAGCCCCTCCGTAATGCCAAGAGTCAAGACCATGATCTGTGCACAAAACTAAACTCGTTGTCCCATGTGCAAGCTTGACTCTACATGCGACGATACACATTTGATGGTTGCACCATGGTATTGCGGGCTCATCATATACACATTGGCCAGTGCAAAGGCGATTTGTGCGAGCTCACCATTTCATATGCCATTTCTGATATGTTACATGGGTGTATAAATCTATTTTTCCAAAATTATTTTTCCAAGGACGCTTCTTCGAAAAAACTAAGTCTTTTCTTATTTTTCTTTTAGGTTCACTCTTTGGATGGTTTAGGGGTGAAACAAACTGAGGGTTTTCATCAAGTGGAATTTAAGCTTATGGAATCAGGGATAGTTTTCTCACTCATATTTTGTCAAACTTTTCAAGGATGAATTGCTTGTATAGAAAGAATAGGCAGTAAGGGCAGGGGGGGTTTACTATATCCAAGTGTATGGCATGATAATAAAAAATTCCTGTAAAGGAGAAATATTAGACATAATATGATAAAACATACCTTATAAGGACTCCGTCCAAATTGTAGTTGTATAGACATCATTAAAGAGTAACAACACTTGGATCAGTGGCCTTTAGCTCAAAATTTCAGGTGGGGCCCCACATCACATAACTTGGGGAGTTGTTGAGGGATCAATAGATTATTACATACACCAAAGGAGAAGCTCAAACTAGGCATAAAATTACTTGTGGAAGGTATTCCAAGACTAGGAAAATGTAGGGTTGGAATGTGTTTGCTAATAGATGGCATTATGAATGAAGAGACATTGGGAACATGTGGCATATGGGTAGAAGAAATGATTTTGATAACTAAATATACATAAGAAGCATTAATGTTTCCTCAAAAGACACTAGGTGTAGTGGAAGTACATCCCATGCTTGTTAGATTAACCATAATTTGGTTCTAGACATATTATGTTGTACATTTTGAACAAATTTAAAGGGATCTATGGGAAAAGGTAAATCTAGTTGTATCAAGACATGATCGTCAGGTTGTGTCAAGGGAGGATTATAATGGGTCAGTGTCTAAATGTCAATAACTTCAATTTTAGGTGTCCCTAAATATTCGGTTAAGTTATGTTCAGTGTATGTATAAATAGGTACTTCTCTTTCAAGTCTCTCTCAAATTATCAATGTGTGATTGTTTCTCATCTTAGCCTATGTTATAGTTATTTAACCATTTGCAGGTCAGAGGTGGTTTGACACTTTTGGTCGGAGACCTTCTTAACCCCAAGACTTACAAGTTAGATAGTAAACCACATTTTCTTGTTTTAAGTTTAACCAAATTTGTCTTTTATGTAAGAACAAACAAAACTAAGGAATTTTATGACACAAATCAACAAGAATAAATAACATGTGCAATAATTCTACCAACATCAATAAGAAAATAGAGTAGGGAACCCTCCAACAATTAGATTGGAAGTATGAAGTCTTAGGACCAAAATGTGTGTTGAATATTGTAACTTCTAAGAATATTATATTTGTACATTGTTTATTCCGGAGATGTTCCATCCCTCCGAGGTGATTCTATTATGTATCCGGAGATGTTTATTCCTCCGAGGAGTTGTGGCAACTAGGGTTATTAGACCCACCATGTGGGGGTCAGCCCAATCAGTTATAATAGGGTATTTAACCTAATGGTTAAATACGAGCCTACATGTACTTGTGTAAAATATATGTCAGAGTAGTGTATAAATAGAGGAGGTGTGTTCCTCATTTGATACACTCACACACTTGAGAGAGGCGCACTTGTGGAGGAGAGGTCTGCTATGGTGGAGGAGGAGATCATGTCTTTGGTTTGCATCTTTGTATATTGCTGGTCATCTATATTGATGAAGCTTTACTGGGTTTTCTACCCCATGAGGGTTTCCCAGGATAAATCTGTGTCTCTTGTGTTTATGCTATGCTTGTTGTTTCTTCAGTGATCCTGTATATGCTATTATTGTGAAATGGAATGTAATGCTACTATTTTCTGTCTTAGCATATTAAATTTTAACATGGTATCAGAGCTAACCTGAAGGAAGACAAGGTATGTCACTTACGACACTTGCTTTACTTACGACAATTTGAAGGTTAGGGTTTTACATAGCAAAAACCAGTCATCGTGGAACTTTCGCTATAAATCCATTTCTGCAAAGGTTCAGGGTCTAAAAAGTTTACAGGTCGAAGATAACATCCCCAGGTACCTTGTGTCCAAAGGGTACCCTCAGATTCATTGTACTTTATGATTTATGATCAGTACAAGTTAGGGTTTCTGCCTCTTCCAGATCTCAGTCAAAATCAGGTGACCTTGGAAAAAAGGTCATAACTTGGGCTAGGAAGCTCCAAATGAAATTTCGTAAAAAGTGACAGGTAGTACATAGTGACACTTTGAAGGTGAACCAGTGACACGTGTCACTCCGTACAAGTTCACTCTCCTGTTTTATCCCATAAACAAGTCACGTTGCGACACTTGGCATAACCCTCTCTCAGAAAATCCAATTGAGGTCAGACCTGTCAGGATGGAAAGATGACAGGTCAGGATACTTCAGAAAAAGTTTTCAGACCCTGTGGAGCAAAAATTTTAGAGTTATAGTAGAAGCAATCAGGTGCATATTTCTGTCAAAACAAAATTATTTTTAGCACCTTTATTCATGGCTTCCGGAATTTAGGATTTCGGAGAAAGTTGGAATTTTTGAAGTCTGTAACCACGGCTGGAAGCTCCTCAGAAAAATAAGAGTTTGGAGCCTTGGATTGAACCTTTTTATTGGACAAAAGGGTGGGCTTCATCAAACCCTAGTTTGGGTTCCTATCCAGAAGATCCAGAAGTTTCGAAGGCAATTTTGAGGGGTCAAATTTTGGAGATTTCAAAATTGAAGAATGCTAGGTTGATCAGCTCAACAAGACACATTCTTCCATCCATTCAGAAGTATGAAAGTCAAAGATTGAATTTTTAGGGTTTCTCTAGCAAACCCTAATCAAGCTCCATATCAAGTTTCAGGGGGAGTTGAGGCTAAGGCCTTACATAAGAAGACTACAAAAAGTCTCGACAGGTATGACTTAAGGAGGTTCAGGTATGCCTTGAAATCTGATTTTTGATTAAGTTCATAATGTGTTTGTCTTCATGTTATTTAGTACAATCTTGATTAATGTTATTAATTGTCTTATCACCCTAGTAACAATATGAATGCATGTGAATGATCGAAGACATTCATTGATTAGGGCTATATGATTGTACTTATGCATTATGGTGTTGTGTGAGGTTGATGTTGTCTGCTAACAAGACAAAGGTACATTACAAAAGACAAATCAAGTTCCATGACCATGACAACATGAAGACAAAGACTAACGAGGTATGTATGACTTTGATATATTATGTTTAACCTATGAGACATGCAGGTTCTAGCTCAGGATCTCTAAATCATTGAAGAGATTGTTTAGGTATGTTGTACATAACTAAGCAGGTATACTAATCCAGGTATGTTTTCCTATGTCATGTTAGAATCTTACCTTGTGTAAGTATACTTGGTATGATTGGTTAGTAATCAAGGGTTTATGCATATTATGTCTCTTATCTTGGTTGATGATTTAACTAACTAGATCAAACAAGAATATGCATGAGTAAAAGAAGACTTCCTTGAAACCCTGAATACTAATGATCATGACTGTACATATTCAAGATTATTTAGAATTAGAATGTTTTGATAATATTGAGAATATACTAATGAATGTATGTTTGTGTATGAGATCATGAGGATGACACTAGTGTACACTTGAACATGCACAGTGGTACAGAATGAATAGAAGTTCAGAAGACATACAGAAGATCAAGCGGGAGGAAACCACACAAACATAAAAGATAAGTATTTGAGTTGTTATTAGAAATAGTAAATGATATTGCTTGTATGCATATTTGTATTCCTAGAATATATCATGCTGAGTGTAAACATTCATAAAGCATTGAACAATATACTACTAATATGCATATGATTGGTAAGTTGGACTAACATTCCATTGTTGCTTGTCTAGAATGAAACCTCTTTGCTAACATGATGAGAGCTGTGCACACTCTCGATAGTATGTTCTGGTAGAGATGGAAGGCATCTAGATAGCCACTGTATGCATACAGGATATGGGAAAGTGTTGTGCCAAAGTATTGGTCAAAATAGTTGCATAACTATGTAAATGATATCTGTATGCATAATAGGTTATCATGTCAATATGATTTGATGATTATGAAGTATTACTAATCATGTACTTAATTTTGATTTGTAGGAAAGATCATGATGAATGATGAGCTCTGAACAAGCGATGGATGTTCAATAGACATGAGGTCTCTGAGAATTGAATAGGACTGGATCGTCCCTGAGCTTCGGTTCAAAAGGTACATGATAGGACTGGATCGTCCCTGAGCTTCGGTTCAAAAGGTACATGATAGGACTGGATCGTCCCTGGACCTCAGTTCAAAATGTACATGATAAATCCTAGAATTGTTCTAGGTTACATCCAGCATGAAACAGGGCTGGCTCTGTAGATATGATACATCCAGCATGAAACAGGGCTGGCTCTGTAGATGTGATACATCCAACATGAAACAGGGCTGGCTCTGTAGATGTGATACATCCAGCATGAAACAGGGCTGGCTCTGTAGATGTGATACATCCAGCATGAAACAGGGCTGGCTCTATAGATGTGATACATCCAGCATGAAACAGGGCTGGCTCTGTAGATGTGATACATCCAGCATGAAACAGGGCTGGCTCTGTAGATGTGACACATCCAGTATGAAAGAGGACTGGCTCTGTGGCGGTAAATCCTAGATCTGATCTAGCTCACATCCAGTATGAAAAAGGAATGGCACTGTGGTTGGGATTGGATCATCCCTAGACATGAGACTTGTCTTAAAGAGATAAGGATTGATCATCCTGGAACTTGATCTGGATTGCATCATCCATGGACCTATGTCCTAAAGAGAGCAGGATTGATCATCCTGTAATATGATCGTGTGATGACGATGCTGCGGATCGTGTGATGACGATGCTGATCGTATGATGACGATGCTGATCGTGTGATGACGATGCTTCCGATCATGTGATGACGATGCTGATCGTATGATGATGATGCTACTGATCGTGTGATGACGATGCTGATCGTATGATGACGATGTTGATCGTATGATGACGATGCTGCTGATTGTGTGATGACGATGCTGATGATCGTGTGATGATAATGCTGATGATCGTGTGATGATGATGCTGATGATCATGTGATGACGATGATGATGATCGTGTGATGATGATGCTGATGATCGAGTAATATCAACTCTGATGATGTTGATGTTCCAGTAACTAGTTGAGTTACTGATGATGATGAATTGAAGAAAGCTTCCGATGATATATAGATGACGTAGTCAATGACTCCTTGCTCCTGCAGATGTTGTTATAATATCCTTCTCGTTAAGGGGGAGTGTTGAATATTGTAACTTCTAAGAATATTATATTTGTACATTATTTATTCTGGAGATGTTCCATCCCTCCGAGGTGATTCTATTATGTATCCGGAGATGTTTATTCCTCCGAGGAGTTGTGGCAACTAGGGTTATTAGACCCACCATGTGGGGGTCGGCCCAGTCAGTTATAATAGGGTATTTAACCTAATGGTTAAATACGAGCCTACATGTACTTGTGTAAAATATATGTCAGAGTAGTGTATAAATAGAGGAGGTGTGTTCCTCATTTGATACACTCACACACTTGAGAGAGGCGCACTTGTGGAGGAGAGGTCTGCTATGGTGGAGGAGGAGATCATGTCTTTGGTTTGCATCTTTGTATATTGCTGGTCATCTATATTGAGGAAGCTTTACTGGGTTTTCTACCCCATGAGGGTTTCCCAGGATAAATCTGTGTCTCTTGTGTTTATGCTATGCTTGTTGTTTCTTCAGTGATCCTGTATATGCTATTATTGTGAAATGGAATGTAATGCTACTATTTTTTTGTCTTAGCATATTAAATTTTAACAATGTGAAGGTGAGAATGATGCATTTACGGTAACTCTCACACAACTCTCACACAATATGAAAATACTCTCATGAAGACAAGTACCCTCCAAGTGAGTTGAAATGGTCTTTATAAGTCTACCTTAGGTATCACAAGCACGCCCCTCTTATAATCATTTGTGTGAAATTAGAAAAAACCATTAAGATTACCATTTCGCATATCAATGGTTGAGGGGAAAAATTGTGGGTTAGGTGTTTGGATATAGCTAGGGAACATGGGATGTATGTATCAGGCCTAAGACTCTAAGAGAATTGGTTTCACCTTAAGGAATTTTCAATTATATCAAAGCTCCTATACATGCTTAACTTACTAGACATGCAAGAGGGGATAATCAAGTGGTTTTTTACGTGTACTTCAGATATAGGAGCATCATATAAATACCCAACTTAAAGAAATAGGCACAATCAAGCTAATGTGAAGTTTAAAATCAAGCAAATATGTCAATCGAAGGAGGAAACTGTTGTATTGCAAAGAAGCTCTGAATCACTAAAAAAGGAAAATGTGGCCTTCCAATGCAGTAGATCGACAATGTAATAATTTGCCATAACATTCTCCAATGATTGTTTATGTTTAGATATATGCAAATGCCTAAAGTACTCAAATGCATTTCTAAGTAATGCTCTAGGTGCAAACTTATATGTTTTTATGCAGTTAAGTTTAACAAGCATTTTCACTAGGACCCCAGTGCCGCGTCGTTAGGCTTCCCCGTTCCTTAATTTAATTTCCCCGACATGGCACCACTCTGTCGGGTCCAGTCATTCGTAGTTTCCATTCTTCGGCAAGGTACCACGTCATTGGGTCCTTGCGTCCACTCTTTCCGTTCTCGACAGGGTACCACACCGTCGGGCCCTTCTGCCATCATCCTTTCGTTTTGACTTGTGGGAACTTAATGTAGGGATTTCAGGAGCCGTTACCTTCTATCCATCTCTATTCGACAATTTAATGCTCGTAGTTAGTGAATGTTTTTTTTTTTTTTTCTTCTTCTTCTTCTTTTTTTTTTTTTATACTATAAGTGTCTACTCCTAAGTTATAGTTCTTTGGCTTTCCAAAGCATTTGTTCTGGAACAATTATTCCATATGTGAATTGGCAAGGATCTCTATCATAGTTGAAATATATCTTAAATAAGTAACACTTGCAAACGGAAACCCTAAGGGTACAATTTGACAAAAAGGAAGGCTATGTCTTTAATCTTACAACCTACAATCCCCTAAGTGAACTGTGAAATATAGGCATGTGTTAACTTTTCATCTAGTTCATTTTATAACATCAAGAAATATCATAACAGTATCTTATCTTTCAACCAGTTCATATTATCATATAAACGTAGTATAAATATAATAATACATTAGCCTTTCATAGTATCCCATAAAATAATTATGAACTATAAACAAAGCATTAACCTTTCCTTTACATCTTGTTATCCCATTAACGAAATATGAAATATGGTGATGCATTATCCTAAATTTACCTAATTCATTTCATCACATAAACGTAATATAAAATATAATATAATAATACATTTAACTTTTCAAATTACATAAGAAAGTACAAAATATAGACAAAATATTAATCTTTCTTCTACTTCCAGTTATCCCCAAAAAAATATGTAATATCACACTACTTTATACTATCATGCATAAATAAAAATTATTACAATATCTTTCAACTAAATCTTATAATTATAATAAGGTATTATAAAATATAATAATACATTAACTTTTCATTCATGCCATAAAGAAATATGAAATAAGAACATGCCATAAAGGAATATGAAATAAGAACATACCATACATTATCATCCATTTCATGTCATTGCATAAATGAGAAATATTGCAATATCATTCAACTAGTTTTTATAATTATAATAATGTATTATAATTATTGACGTAGTACCACACGAAGCGCCACACAGTCCCATCGAAAACCTGCAGGTTGATCATGAGCCAGCTGCAGCCATATCCTGGAGATCTCATCATACACAGTCTCGCTCCCGCCATATCCTCAAGGTTCAATGCCCATCTACCTGCATTCAACACCCATCTACCTGCATTCAAGGTAGTGCAGTCCATTGCAAAATGCCAAGAGACCTGGTCCTCATTCTCGTCCTGCAAATTCCTATAGCTGGAGCTGCTGAAACATTGTTCTTGTCCTCTGCAAATTAGAACCTGAATCCTATTGCGAGCAGCTGGAGCGGCTGAATCATCCTCCTATAAATTCGAACTTCAGGTACTCCTCGTCCTACAAATTCCTATCATTCTCGTCCATTTAGTTTAGTATCTGGATTTTGTACAAGGCCCATGGGGTATGGGTATTTTTGTGCCTTCTTCAAGTTATAAGAGGTTGCATATTTCAGTTACTGGAGATATCTGCGAGTCTGTTGTATGCTTGAAAATCTTCATCTGAACATTCCCATATAAATTTCGTAGCAACGTTTTGTAGTTTGTATGTTCTTATTTCAAACTTTATCAGTTTTTAGAGGTTTGTACTGGTTCTTATACTTTGTAGTGGTTGTTATGCCATAGCATGGATTTATATTTAGTGTACCTGACTATTGCTCAAGGGACGCTCCCTCCAGTCACTCATCCTAGTACTTTTGTTTAAAGCACTTCCCAGCACAGTCTTTGCAAGGTCGGAAAGCCCCCCTGGAACAGATGGAAAAACCTTTTGAAGGTCTAATTTAGGCGCTTCACAGTAGTGAAAACACTCCAGCTCTCCATAGGAATCAGAAAGACGCTTCAGGTCAGAGTGCAAAGCATACCCTAACTTCAAAAAGCTAGTTGAATGAAATACAGCTTTAAGGCACAAGTCCAGTGCACCTGGTTCTTTGTTAAATAAATTCACCATCTCAAATATAAAAACCTTTTTTGCAGTAGCAATCTCTGATATCGAAGCCTACAGAATTAAAGGTAATTCAAAGTTCCAAAAAAAATAAAAGACAAATCATCCTTGGTTAATTGAGACGATGGAAGGGATGATTTTCCATAACTTGATTGCAATTATCTTTTTGAGGATCTTGTATTAAACGTTTGTAGAGGGAGATGGGCCTAAATCTATCTACAGATGTCTATATTAACGTCGTTTTCCATGAAACCGTTTTCCTGTATCGCACTGAAACATTTGCTCCGATGGATGTCCATCAATATAACCCTGGCATCCATCAGTATCACCCTGCATCCAAGCATCAGATGGTGGATTCCAAGTATGTAGGCAATGTGATGAATGGTAAACAACCTTTAACACCCTGCCCGACTGCGCGATCGTCGCTTCAGATAATTTTGTCATAAATGTTATTCATTTGAGTAATCTTTTCCAACTTGGGCAATACATTACGATTTGGTGGAGAAACACTTAGTATTAATGCAACCGTCTGACATGCTCATGCAGCCATGCCCATTTGAATTTTGAATTTTGAAATTTTTTGTTTCGCCTTACTACCAGATACAAGTGACATTGCCGCTTCCCGCCCTCGTTTGAGTTCGAACATATTCATAGATAGGAGCACACGATATTTTTTTGTCACTGGCTTGGAGTTTAATTCACAGCCATGGCTGACCTAAAGCCTATAAAATCCTATTTGTATGGATGAGCTGCTTACTATCTTATGAAAATCTGCCTCCTCAAATGATGATGAGAAGCCCAAATTGAGAGTAAGAGGTTATATAATTCTCTTTGTGGAGAC
The DNA here is from genome assembly GCA_027924585.1 of Larix kaempferi. Taxonomy (NCBI): domain Eukaryota; kingdom Viridiplantae; phylum Streptophyta; class Pinopsida; order Pinales; family Pinaceae; genus Larix; species Larix kaempferi. The sequence goes on from BSBM01000269.1 coordinate 3,624,155, forward strand.
TTTTGCGGGGGATTTCTCCCTACTTCATGTCTAAATAATGACACTGATATTACTATTTGCATTTTACACCACTGTCATTACGATTTGCATTTACACCTCTCTCACTCTGCTGTCGTGACTATGCAAATTTAGGTAGTTACCATCCGACTCAATTTTCCAGCATGATGAATCTTTACCGCCAACCTTTATAGGTTTTGTAAATGGGAGTAAAATGGTACTAGTGTAGTGTTCTTCCGTAAAAATATATTAAGAAAGGGTTCACTCAGGTGTAGAACTATAGACTTATTTGATTATTCTGCCAACTCAATGCAAGTTTTGGTTACAACTCTTTTGACATTAACATGGTTGGAAACTTTTAATGTCAAAAATAAAAATGTATTTTATTTTTAGATAATTTATTTTTTATTTATCAAATTTAAAAAATGTAGATGTTATAAATTGTGAAAACTTCAATTTTATAATACCATGAATCTGGGATTTTGACAAATGGTACTGACATGATAACATGATAGTAATTTCACAATTGCATTTAATATAGGCCGTTATTAGGTTTTCTTAATATAATTGATCTATATTAAGCATAACCTCTTCTCAATTGAAATATATACTTATTGTTGTGCTCCAAACTAACTTTATATGAGTCGATTGAATTGTAAAAGTTTGTAACTTCATATGAGTAGGCTGATTTGTAAAAGAAATATATACTTATTCTTTTGTTCCAAACTAACGGCATATGACTGGGTTGAATTGTAAAAGTTTGTAACTCCATATGAGTAGGCTGAATTGTAAAAGTTTGTAACTCCATATGAAAGTGTCTATTGTTTGGATTTTTTTAGTATTTTTTAAATTATTAATGATATTTTAATGGAATTTAATATTTATGTTAATTACTTTTAAACCATTCACATTATCACATTATCATTGATGTTTATCTTAATTAAAAAAAAAAATCTAAATTATCAAAACATTTTATGATTTTGGTTTGGATTGTTTATTTTATGAGATTGTTTAAAAAATAAATATTTGTCATTAGAATTATAAAAATATTTTATGATTATGTTTTTGAAAAAACATTTAATGATTTTGCTGACTTGAATTACATTACATCATTTAATGATTTTGTTTTTCCACTACCCTTGATCAATACATTGATTGCATTATATCATCTCAATTATTGGCATATGACTTGTACCACATCTCCTTCATCTTCTTGCCACATATTTTCTACTCATCCCAAGGATTTTTTTGACTTTCTACTTTCCATAACACTTACTTAAAAATGAAGGGCTAACATAGAACATGTTATTATGAGTGTATAAATATTATTGCGTCTAAATTTATGATAGAAATAGGAAGTGTTCCCCTTGTCATCCATAAGCAAATGGAATAGTTGAGTGATTTAATAAAAAATTTGTAAAAGGATTTAATAACAATCCACCAGTCTTTGGTCTTGGAACCCTCTCTTATTCTTGAGGTTTTGGAATCCTTAATTTTCTTTAAAATATAGATAAATTTCTAGGAAATAGTTTACATTGTATATGGAACACTAACTCTCTCCTTTTTTTTATCATTATATAATTACACCTACATATTTTTTGAATTTAATTTTATGTAGGATGTTAAATATAATAAATACTAAGACAATTTGATTAAATACATGGATTTATTAAACCCTATATCTTCACCAAACCACTTAAACCACTCTTTATTATTTATTTATATATATATATATTTATTTATTTCTTTTCCAAAATTTTAAATATTTATATATATTAAATTTAAATATTTTAAATTTCTCCCTTAAATATAAATTATAATTTAAATTTTATCTATGATAATTTAAATATTACTTCACCAACCACTTCAACCTAATACTATAATTGACCTTAAAACTTTAAATCTATGAAGAACTTTTAAATTGAAAGTTCGTGAGTAGCTTTCTATTTTTAAATATTAACATTTAATTTTTTAACAAACCTAGGTTATAACATTATATGGAATCTAATTAAATTTAAATAAAATAATACTAGCGCTATCTAATTATACACGAAATTTAAATAAAAATATATACAAAATTTAATTAAATATAAATAAAATAACACTAGCATTATATAATTATATAATAAATTTTGCCGAAACCCCTTTTTTTTGACATGGTATTTCTTTTTTTTCTTTTTTTAATTCTTATCAACAACTAAATTAAATTAAATTAAATAATAATTAAAAAAATTAAATTAAAAAAATTAAATTAAATTGAATTAATTAAAAAAAATTAAATTGAATTAATTAAATTAAATTAATTAATTAAATGACATTAAATTAAATTAATTAAATCAAATTAAATTAAAAGTCATTAAATTAAATTAAACGAATTAAATTAAATGAATGTTAAGAGACACTACATTAAATTAATAAAATTAAATTAATATTTAAAAAACATTAATTTAAAATAATAATAAAAAAAATTAAAACAATATAAAACGCAAAAAAAAACCTTTTCTTTTTCGCATGGGGATTGACGCCAAGGCAGGATCGACGGCTCTCCTTAATCCGCGTCGGCAACATGCACGCATGGTAAGGGTGGTTGGTGGTCGCGGAAAGGAAACCACCATCCCACGTGTTCATTCCTTACTCGTCCGCATACCAATAAAGTGGTATAGTAAACCGCTCATGGGCAATGCGGAAACCGTCTCACGTGCCGTCAAAAGTATGCCTACAGGATCGACGGCTCTCCTTAATCCGCGTCGGCAACATGCACGCATGGTAAGGGTGGTTGGTGGTCGTGGAAAGGAAACCACCATCCCACGTGTTCATTCCTTACGCGTCCACATACCAATAAAGCGGTATAGTAAACCGCTCATGGGCAACGCGAAAACCATTTCACATGTCGTCAAAAGTATGCCTATTTAAGGAGGAAATAAGGTTTTATTTGGCATTGTAGGGCTGCTTCTCGCGTGGAGAGCTCGCGGTGCCGAGCGCTAGGGTTTAAGGGTGTGCGTGATGTGTTGAGTACGTAGACCCAAGAAGGTAATGCTCTTGTGAGAGCTCTGTGCTTGAAATTCGATGGAGTGCGCGGTTCCGACTCGTCTTGGTAGCTGGTTGTCTTGGAGCTGAGCGCATAGGCTGGCCTTGGAAATGATTGCTCTGGCGCTTGCAGGGTGGTTGAGATGCGTGGCAGCCCCCGTGGGTGTACTGGTGCATGAGGGCCCCCTTCAGGATTGGCCTTCGGTCATCTGAAATGCTCTTGGTGTTGAGCGATAGGGCTTGGCCCAATAAAACAAAGTGAAGAAAAATATCACACAGATTTGAAACTGTCTGAAATTATAAATGTAAGGTTATATTACATAATCCCAAAATAGGTTTTCATGGGGATAATATTTGTTAACTAAAAAGCTAATCCTCTTCCAGGAAAGTAAGCTTTAATTTTATGTATATTATTTATAAATCCAACTCCATCGTCGAAATAATCTCTCCAACTACGTTAGTTGGATTTGCTGCGATGCTTGTATTATAAACAATATTGCAGGCAACAATATTATTTGAATATTTGTTTTATGCCACATTTATTGAAATGAATGTTTAAAACAAAATGTTACAGGCAAGAAGGTAGATTTGCATTAAAATAATAGGAAATGAAAACTGATCACTTTGGCTGCAGGTCTGAAATTTGGAGAACCCTCTGTAAATCCTGTGCGAGACTCATTGTTTCGTATTTATTATGAATACAATTTCTTTATATAAATGCAATGAAGTGTTTTTTTTTTTGTTAGTATTAAATTTTAGATCCAAATATTATAACGGTAATATATATAGTGTTGTAACTTGGTTTATATGTATTTATTTATTTGTTTAAAAACATTGTTTATCCCAAATGCTTTAGCATTGGATTAATATTAGGGTTTGAATATTAAAAGAGTGTATATAGAAATGTTGTTGTTTTTCTGGAAAGGTTTGTTTAATGGGGTCTAGACTGAGCCCTAAATAAGAAGTTATATATATATATCATTCAAATTCTGTTTCTGTTACGCCTTACGAATAAATGGGAAAAGGCTCTTCAAATTATCTTTTTGCAGCCATCATACTGGTTTGTTATTTTCTAGTAAATTTCACTAAAGTTCCAGGTGTAGTTAGGCCCTAAGGTCTCAGTGTCTGAGCCTTGTGCTCTGATACCAACTGTAGTGCCCTATCAAGGCACTGGGTCTATTCCAGGTTATCAGGTTATACCTAGTTTTTCCCTTAATTATTGTTAGAAGAAAACAAGAGATTCAACCATCTATATTTATGTTTCTGTAAATGTTTAACTGTCTGTTTTCTATATGTTTACATGTCTCTACAGTTAAATAAACATAATCCTAAAACTTTCCATTTAATTATGTTCGTTTGACATGCATAGCTTGGAAATAAAAGAAAATACATTCTAATTAAGCTGGTTCAGAAAAATACCTGAAGCCGTCGATTGTAGTAAGATAAGAAGATTTCTGGAATGGATTCTGTAAGTTACCTTAACAACCCCAAAATGATGTGTCCACCCTGCTGATCAGCTATTATCGTGCTGACCCTAGGAAATCAACGGATTTCCTAGCCCCCGAGCCCACAGACCGATAATCCCGACAGCCACTTTCCATGGTAATCATCCGCTGAGTTATCCCCGTCCTCAGTCTTTTCTTTTGAGTTTCCCACCTCCTCAAAGCTTCGAGTTAACCCCCTCCTCGGTATTCCTCCTTTTTCACAAAAATACTCACAGTTCTCCCACAATAACCCCCTTACTACTTTGTTAATTCTCCTCTTTATAGGAATCCACCTCCTTCAAAAGTCAACTTCCTTATCAGCTGTCGTGGTCTTGGAATACATATCATTAATGCATCCCCTTTTGAGGTAATAAGGTGGATTATATATTATTTTATAGCATCCCAATTTCTCTCTAGTAATGGAATTATTCAATAATTTATTCAAACATATCCTTTTAATTTACTTGGGATGATTCCGTCCGTTAATTAAATTAATAATTTATTTAATAAATTCATTATTATTCAACCCACTATACTTTATAAAAGGGATTATTATCATTATTATTATTAATTAAATAATATTAATAATATAATAATAATAACAATAACAATTAATAATAATAGTAATTAATTTAAATTGTGAATAGTAATTTAAAATATTTATTTGGTTAATGGATAAGTGTCAACATAGTACCTCTGTGTATAAACAATGAAATATAATTAATTATTTAATTAATCATGATCAACGATTATATAGCACACTCCTCTATTATTAATGTTTAACTTGTATACTTCACCTTGAAGACACCTTTACTTGAGGATACTTACAATTACTAACATTTATTTTACACATGAGAACTTGATAATATTTTACTAATTAAGTCATCCACTAAACACTTAATTGACTTATCCATGATAACTTATATCATTGTTAAATCTTGATAAGTAGGTTGTAAACCAATATTATTGCGCATGTGCATAATGTGCATGCGTGGCCAGCGTATGCACAGGACGGACATGTACTATAGACATACGTCATATTTCCTATGCATAACAGCTAACTAATACTAATAATACTCTATGCAACTGAACAAGTATACATTCCTCATAATATTACTAAAACATCATTGGTTATTTTATCAGTTAACCTTTAATATTTCATTTCATTATTCTTATGATTACATTTGTTTAATCAATCAGGTGCAAGGAAAGCTACCTACTACCACTAATTCCAGGTCAACGAATACCCAACCCTCAACAGTACTAACTATCATATCCTCCCATCCCAACCTACTGCCACATCCTCCCTATCCTTCCTCTGCTAGTACAAAAGTGGATGTCGGACTCATCGACCTGACCACATAGAACTTGAGATCGATAGCGTCGGCTGTACAGCGGACCTATCCTCCCCTAGCAGGCATCCGACTGTCGTCATCACAACTACATGGGGAGCGTGTCTCAGCACGGCCCTCCCACAACTTCGGGTATCATAGGAACATAGGGTGGGCAACACATCCATCCCTCTCAACATAATGGGCCTACGCCCTTATCAAATCATACTCTGTTGCTCTCGAGATTATCGGTCCATGTCATCGTTTCATCAATTTCGGTTGCTAAGGTTTACTGCTTGGATAGGTTCTTCTCCATATATCAGATCAAGTACCCGGCTATCCCATAGCCCTCGTGTCCTGTAGGTTAGTATTCCGCAAGATACACCTTTTATAACAAGCATTTCCATTCGATCACCAATTGATCCATAACATCAACATCATTTTATTTCACGTCACAATTCCATGAGAACAACATGAATAAAAAAGATCAAGGGAAAATTAAAGCAGGACAACAAATGGAAGAAGTCCTCAATGGAAATTATCTTGGCTCTTAAACTTCTCATATATGCATTTTACTTGTCTTGTTTATTAGTAATTATGTAAAGTAGTATAGCACTAAATTTGAAATTCATAAGGTAGGTATTGTAAGAAAGAAAAAGCATCATGACCAATTAACATATTTGTTGAAAATATTTATACAAGAATACTATAATGTTTTTTGAAATTTTTGTACTTTTTATGTTATTTGGTTTGTCAACAACCTTTTTATAAATATATAACTACCTCTTTTTTGTGATATATATATATATATATATATATATATACATATATATATATATTTCCTATGGGATATAGGAGGGCATCTTTTAACACATTGGTGACCCATTCTAAGTTTTCCGGTTTTCCCCAAGTACTGAACTGGTAATATTGGTGACCTAAATAACTATTTTAAATAATTGCCAATCATTTATTTGAATGTTGTATTTCTAAATTTCATTTTGTAAACCTCCATGCTATAATCAACTCTATGAATGTATGTAGGATGTAATATATAGCATTACTTGTACATAAAAATAGCTATCACCTCTATGAATGTATATAAGTATATGGCATTACTTGTACATAAAAATAGTTATCAACTCTATGAATGTATATAAGATGTAATATATAGCATTACTTGTATATAAAAATAGCTAAATAGCTAGTGTTTTTTATATTTAATTATTTGATATAAGTTTGTAACTTACAGATAGTTTCAATATATTGTACAGTTTCCATTCAAGTAGTCTTGGCTTCACTAATTCTAGATTATTGCCTGTCAAAGAAGCAAGACCAACTAAGATGAAGATGAAGTTATGGGAAAAAATGGCATTGGCATTGGCATTAGCTTTAGTCTTAGCCAAACAAAAAGTAAAGAAGAAGACTGGATTAAAAAGAGGTTGAAAATCTTGGTAAGTTTATAGATTTTTTTTTACTTTTACAATTTTGTTTATAGATTTTTTTTTATTTTTACAATTTATTTTATTTAGTTTTTTTTACATGGTTTACATGGTTTATTTAGTTGTTTTTCTATTAGGTTGAGTTGCATTATTTTCATTTTAAAAGAAAAGCCTTTTCATCAGATTCATGATGCCATCGGGGCATCACAGGAACTCCTACATTCCATCAAGAGCCGTAGACTCAGAGCTTTATTGCTTAAATTAGACTTGGAGAAGGCATATGATCGGGTAAATTGGTCATTTTTAAGGCTCATTCTAATCCAAATTGGGGTCCCGCCACTGGTCATTAACTGGATCATGTCTTGTGTCTCATCAACTAGTATTGCTATTTTGATAAATGGTTCCCCTTCTACATTTTTCCAGTGCTCGAGGGGGATAAGGCAGGGCTGTCCTTTATCCCCTTTGTTGTTCCTTTTGATCGTTGATGCACTTAGCAGAATGATAAACTTTGCAAAGCAGGAAGGTATTCTCAAAGGTATAGAGGTGGGGATAAATTGTGTTATATCACATCTTATCTTTGTGGATGATGTTTTACTGGCTGGTTTGGCAACAACTGATGAGTGGAGGGTCTTCAAGAACATTTTAAATTGCTTTTGTCGAGTTTCGGGGATGAAGATCAGCCACACAAAATCTAGTTTCTATTTTCATAATTTGAGCGATGTTGATAGAAGGGATATTGCTTCCTTTCTACCTTTTAGTTGGTATCCATTAGAGGATGGGTTAAAATATTTAGGATTTTTCTTGAGACTAAATAATTATCAGATAAAGGATTGGTGGTGGCTTGTTCGGAAGTTTGAAGCCAGGATTACTCACTGGTCCTATAGATGGCTATTTGTGGGTGGCAGACTTACATTGATTAAGGCAGTTTTGATGGGAATACCTGTTTATTGGTTATCTCTTCTTGAGATACCTGTATACATCCTCAATGTTATCAGAAAATTGATTTTTAACTTTCTGTGGTCAGGTGGCTTGGACAGGGCTTCATTGGTTATGACAGGCTGGGAATCAGTCTCCAGACCAGAGCGTTTTGATGGGGCTTCCCAGAATGGATTTTGTGCAGCGGGTGGTATAATATACTTGAATGAGGATCACTATTACACGTTCTGTCTCAACTGTGGTCTAGGAAACAATATGAAAGCAGAACTACTTGCACTTTGGTGCATTCTGAGATGTGCCAACATTTTTGGTCTTGTTAATTTAAAGGTCTATGGAGATTCCCGTGTTACTATAAAATGGGCTGCAAAAGAATTTGATATTAATGTTATTGAGATATCACATTGGTGTGCTCGAACTAGGATGGAAATTGAAAGGCAGGAGCACATTTCCTTTGTGCATATCTTTCGAGAACACAATGGTCTGGCGGATGATCTCTCAAAGAAAGCTTTATTGGGCCCTGTAGGTTTACTGGTTTGGGAGGAATGGATGGATTCCAGCTTATTGGAATCTGGAGATGTTATTTTCTTTTAGACTATATTAGGGAAGACATCTGAAGTGATCCACATTTTGTATGTTGATAGAACTATGTCTTTTTTTGATGTATACAGATTTTGTATGGTCAGAACTTATGTAGTGGATTAGTGGTAATGGTATATGGGTCAATGACCACATTATATGCTGAAAATTCCTTTTGCAGAAAAGGGAAACTTTTTGTACTATGTGATTCAAAGGAATAGCAATAGTACGTCTTTTTTTCGGTTGAAAAAAAAAAAATCAATATCTCATGTGCGCTCAAAACCGTCATTTTCTTTGATGCACACACACACACACAAGAAACTCTCTCGTCACTCACTAAGTTCAAAAATAGCTTAAATCTACTCACTTAATACCTCCATAGGAGGGCACAAAAGAATCTTGTAGTTTAGGTAGGATTTTGGGGCTAGGCATCCAAAAACATAGTTGTTGTCCTTAGGGTGCTTTATAAATCCTGCTATAAGCAAGTGTTAAAAGAAAACCTGGATCATTTATATGGGTTCAATTTATTTATTTTTTTGTTCACGGGTCTTTAAGTAAACCAATAAACTTAATTTGGTATAAAAGCTATAATGAAGGAGGTCTTCTTTATGTATATTTTACTATGTTTATGTCTATTTTTGCATTAGAGGTAATATATATGTAACATTGAATTGTTATTAGCAATAGAAAACTAGAGGTAGTGTCTTTGTATAATTTACTTGTTATTAGCAATAGAAGTTATCTCAAAAATTATATTCTTGGTGTAGCCTCCAAGCTTCACATGAGGTCACAAAACATAAATTAGTTAGGTAGGATTGATTGGGCTAGGAATCCATTAATGCCCTCCAATCTACTTTCATTAGGTATATTTTGAAACATAGCATTGTTGACTTATAGGGTGCTTTATAAATCCTGCTATAATCAAGTGTTAAAAGAAAACCCGGATCAGAAGTGCGCCGTGCCCAAGGAGGTTAAAGCCGAGGTATAGTTGCCCTGCTCTCCCCTATGAGTCACCCAACTCATTGTAGGGAGACGACACTATACCGTACAGGCTGAACCACTGATCCACACTTGATGCAAGGTATCTTAGTGGCCAAAGTTAGGAAATCACCAAGGAGCACTTGTGGGTGCAATTGACTCCTAAAGTCAGCTATTGCCGTTGGGAGGTGTTGCCAAGTCTTCTAGATTGGAACATTTGCCCCATCGCCAGTAGAACTGCCTCTTTCTTAACTTCACTAGTCAATTGGTGTGTGGACTCCATTGTCACCATCAATTGTGCTTTTGGAAGGCCCAGTTACATATCCGCGGAAAACCATACACTTTTTTTATATTTATATATTCATCCTACCAAACTCATAATTAAACATAATCTACATTTTGTGACTCTTTCACTAAACCGACTTTGAACATATCACTCACTTGTTGCACCTTTTACACTAATTTGTAGCTTGTGATTTGTCTTGTTCATAGTCCATTAACCATGATAGATTAGAGTGGGAACAATAAAAATTCGTAGTAGAATTCTTTACCCACACAATATGTGCAGTTTTGAAGAGCTGGGTAAACATGCACTTGAAGTTGTTTTTTTGTTTTGCTTTTAAATCGTGAAACTTTGGACAAACATAATTGCATGTTTAGCAAGTCCCCACATCCTTATAATCATTTGGAAGGTCTTCTTGTAGAAGTTGATAAGAATTTCTAACAGCAAAGGTTTTTAAATTTTACATTTTATTTTTTACAATTTCAAATATTATGAGTGATTCAATATCAAGTACTTATATTGAAAAATCCATGGAAGTACATCCCATTGGAGATTCACTACTCGTCAATCTTTTTTTCTCTTCATCTCATTCTCATCCTCCTCTTGATTATTTATCTCCTTTGTTTAAGAAAGAGGGTTCGTGAACACCCCAAACATATTAATGAACTCGGCACAAGTCCTCTCTAAATGATTCACATGATATTAATCATATATTTCTCCATAAGTATAGTGCAAACTCACATGTCTTTTCGTTTAAGTCATGACTTTCCATTTCGAGCCTACATGAAATACAATGGGCTCTATTTTGCCATGTGCTCTATTTTGAATGAATGCTAGCTCTCCTTCTAGCATAACACACATGCTTATGTTAGAAGAAAAGCTATCAGTCGCTAGCTTTCCAATATAAAAACCCTGAGCATGGTGATTGGTGGTTGGTTGCTAGCTTATACCTTGAGCTTGTGCCATCTACTCTATTTTCAAATAAGCACATGGCACAAGATCAAGGAAAGCTAGCGACTGCTAGCTTTCTTTCTAGGATAATAACACATACTTATGTTAGAATGAAAGCTGGCAGTCGCTGGCTTTCCAATAGAAAAATCATGTCCATGGTGATTGGTGGTTGCTAGCTTATACCTTGATCTTGTGTCATGTGATCTATTTTGAAATAGGCACATGGAAAAATATCAAGGAAAGCTAGCAACTGCTAGCTTTCCTTCTAGCATAATCATTTCCTTCTAGCATAAACACACATGCTTATGCTAGAAGGAAAGCTAACAGTCGCTAGCTTTCCAATAGAAAAACCTTGTCCATAGTGATTGGTGGTTGTTAGCTTATACCTTGAGCTTGTTCCATGTGCTCTATTTTGAACAAATGCTAGCTTTTCTTCTAGCATAAATATTTCCTTATAGCATAACACACGTGTTTATGTTAGAAGGAAAGCTAGCAGTCGCTAGCTTTACATGGTGATTGGTGGTTGCTCACTTATACTTTGAATTTGTGCCATGTGCTCTATTTTGAACGAATGCTAGCTTCCTTTCTAGCATAAGCATTTCCTTTTAGCATAACCCACATGCTTATGTTAGAATGAAAGCTAGCAGTCGCTAGCTTTCCAATAGAAAACCCTGGACATGGTGATTGGTGGTTGCTAGTTTATAGCTTGAGCTTGTGCCATGTATTCTATTTTCAAATAAGCACATGGTACAAGATCAAGGAAAGCTAGCGACTGCTAGCTTTCCTTCTAACATAAGCATTTCCTTCTAGAATAATAACACATACTTATGCTAGAAGGAAATCTAGTTGTCGCTAGCTTTCCAATAGAAAAATCATGTCCATTGTGATTGGTGGTTGCTAGCTTATACCTTGAGCTTGTGCCATGTGCTCTATTTTGAAATAAGCACATGGCAAAAGATCAAGGAAAGCTAGCGACTGCTAGCTTTCCTTCTAGCATAAGCATTTCCTTCTAGCATAAACACATATGCTTATGCTAGAAGGAAAGCTAACAGTCACTAGCTTTCCAATAGAAAAACCCTGTTCATGGTGATTGGTGATTGCTAGCTTATACCTTGAGCTTGTGCCATGTACTCTATTTTGAACGAATGCTACATTTCATTCTAGCATAAACATTTTTTTCTAGCATGTCACACATGCTTATGGTAGAAGGAAAGCTAGCAGTCGCTAGCTTTCCAATAGAAAAACCCTAGGCATGGTGATTGGTGGTTGCTAGCTTATACCTTGAACTTGTGCCATGTACTCTATTTTCAAATAAGCACATGGCACAAGATCAAGGAAAGCCTTGAACTTGTGCCATGTACTCTATTTTCAAATAAGCACATGGCATAAGATCAAGGAAAGCTAGCGACTGCTAGCTTTCCTTCTAGCATAAGCATTTACTTATAGGATAATAACACATACCTATGCTAGAAAGAAAGCTAGCAGTCGCTAGCTTTCCAATAGAAAAATCCTATCCATGGTGATTGGTTGTTGCTAGCTTATACCTTGAGCTTGTGCCATGTGCTCTATTTTGAAATAAGCACATGGCAATAGATCAAGGAAAGCTAGCGACTGCTAGCTTTCTTTCTAGCATAAGCATTTCCTTCTAGCATTTTTGAGAAGGAAAACTTTTCTTTTTAATGAGTCTCTACTTGTGCTATATGCAATGGATTTTTATTTATCTCTAAGTATTTAATATGTTTCCATAACACATGACCCTTATTATTCTTGTGCATGTGAATAAAAGACATGTAATAGAATATTGTTTGATAATGCTCATTATTTCATGTATTTTTAAAACAATTTAAACTTATAGTCGACTATTTATTATTGTTTTTAGAAGCTATGGACTCTGGTGCAATGACAATTCCAAGGAATAATTTGAAGAAAAAACGAATTGCAAGTGACACACAAACAACGTCTCCCTCATGTGGTATGGTTGTTTTAAATATTATTCTCTCATTTCTAAATGGTTAGACTAGAAGACTATATGGTAATATTTGTGATTTTGATTTCATTTTATTATAGTAATAATTGCTTATTATTGTTTTTAGAAGCTGTCGTCTCCAAAGCAAGTAAAATGCCACAATCAACATTCAAAAAACAAAAGCGTCATTCAACTCAGATTATAAATTCAACAATGGGTTCTAATTTTGAAATGATTAAAAGGTTCAAAACATCTGCTGCATATGAGTATGTCGAAGATTGGTATGTTGAGATTGAAAGTCCCATGAATATGTTTCCAGATATGTATCTATTTGGATCCATGCATGGAAATGATATACAAAGGCTAGGGATAATTGTTAGTTGCTATGCTCTCAATCATAGTCAGATCGATTTTCAAATGGAGGTAATTGAAGAAAATGAAGTGAAATTATTTTCTTGCCAAGTTGATTACACAAAATTTAGACCAGATTTGATTGATACTAATACAGAATTCCCAGAGTCAATAAAAAAGTCACAGTTTAAGTTGGACAGTTTTGAGAGCTTCAATGAATCTGGTCTAAAGAGTTGTGATGATCTTGTACAACGTATTACCAACGTTATGAAATATCGCTATGTGAGATGTAAGAAAACATCATCCGTGTTTCTTTATTTGCAACAAAGAGGTAAACTACTTGATAAAATACCAGATGATAAACTCGAGGCTCAAATGCTTGCTTTGAGAAGGGTATATTTAGCTGAGCTAGAACAGAGCATTAAAGAAAGTGAGTTCATGCCTACTACAGAGTTTGTAAAATCCCAAAAAGAAGACTCTCAGATAGAGAAGCTTGCTGACCAATGCGATGAAATCCATGAAAATTTTAAGGACAGTTATTTATTTTCAAGCTCTTTAACCATGAAGGTGGATGTTCGAAGATGTGTAGAAGCACCCAAGTTATATAAATTGAGATCACGGGATGATTTAAATGTTCGAGTATTAGTAAAATCATTCCTACAGAAATTTCAAGCATCATTGCCTGATGCTCTTCTGATTCCATTTGACACAAAAGAGTCTGATCCGATTGGAAACCCTGTGAAAATCATGAATGAAATGGATATAAATGCCAAGAACATCAATTTTTGGATAGTCGATGGGCAACACACCATTCAAGCAGCAAAAGAAATATTATCAAATCCTAAATTCAGTCTATCTAGGGAGGCAAAACAGAAGTACAAAGAACGTAATGCTCGATTCTTAGATCCATTAGTTGCTCCCAGTGTGGTGATTCGTATTTGCTGCCAGTTAAATTCTGCAAACACAGTGTTCTTCAAAACTCCATTCATTGATTCTGTGCGATCTGCAAGACAATTCCTAATTGCCACAAATAAATTAAAGAAACAAAAATGTGGGAATTCTAAGACGGTTGAAGACAAGGTATGCAATTTTTTTTTTTTTGCACTTAGTTTATATTGTTATAACTAAATTCATGGCTATTTTATTTTTGATATCACATTCTTACTAATTTATATTTGTTATTTTTTAACAGGTTGATGATGAAATGTTGTGCTCTTTCTTCGATTGTCCACTAACAAACTTTGCTGAAAAAAAGTCTTGTTATATCTTGATGATACAACTTGGGATAAATGGGAAGTTGTTTTTAATTGTTACAAACTAGGGACATTAATGTGTTCTCCAAACCAACCTAAGGATCCAAACTATAAGTCAAATAGTCTGAACAGTTTGGTATCAAGTTCTTTCCGTCCCCTTCAGGGACTAACCGCTGAAGAAATGTGTTCTGTAGCAGATAAACTATTGGATGGAACTGTCTAGTTTTCTATTCCAGTGAACCATCCAACCAATTCCATAAAAATGAAATATTATTGTTCACAATTGAAAACCAAAAGAACAATTTTGGAGGCAATGGTAACATATTGCAAAAGTCATGATAAGAATCTGAATGATAAGATTCTGACAATATCCAATATTCTTGAGCATTATGGAATTACTGATATCATATTTTCCAACTTCTGTAAGACAATGGAAGGGTGTAAATATGTAAAAGGATCACGAAATACAAAAATAGAGTCCTTTTCTCCACAAGCCTGTGTGGTCCTTGATAGAATAATTGATGCATCGACAGATATACAGGAAATTGAGAACAGTTTTGAATTCAGTTGTCATTATGGGGGTCCTAGCCTCTTGTCAACACTTTTGCACTCTTTTCCTTGTCAGTTTCAACCAATGTTATACACTGACTTTGTTGTGTTGGATACATTGGCTTTGAAAGATGAATCATTCCTTAAGGATCACTATATTGAATTGTTTCGATTTTTAATCGAAAAAAAAATGGGTTGAAAGATTTTACTATGATTATCTTAGTAGAAATTTGGTCTTGTAAGGATGTACGCCAAGCTCTAGAGATTGTTGTCAAGGACTCAAATGTCAACTATAAAATGGCTACCGGTCTTTATGAATATAAAGAACAAAATAACTATAGTTATGATATAGTTTTAACTATACATTTCTATAGTGAAGAGTCAAAAAGTTTAGAGGCCTCAAGATACTCTCACAGTTTTAGAGACATATCTGATGAAAAGGGGAGAGATTTTGAATTCTAGGAAGAATTATTGCAAATGCATCAACAACATAGTGATCTAAATTTGATTATTTCTCTTTATGCGGGGACAAATTTACAACAGGCTTGCTGTACATATGGAAGAAGAATGGCATGTGTCGTAGAAAACGAGTTACAAAGGACTACCATGTTGACTAATCAAGAATCCTTCCAATTGCAAAAACCAATGTCTAATATATTGCTGTTGGAATATCCAGGTATTGTACTTGTTTTGTTCTTTCTCTAGTGATTCTTTGGATTCTATGCTATTTATAAATCTTGATTAACAAGATGTTTACTATAACTACTAATGGCAGAAATTGTAAAGAAAACAACGACGACACTTTGCAACAAAGCAATGATCAACATAGTGTGCACAATGTCGAAGAAGTTTTCGAGATGCAAATACAAGACGAAGAAAATACCATACCAGGTACATAATTTATTTTGTTTCTTTTGTTGTATTGTACTTGTTTTGTTCTTTCTCTAGTGATTCTTTGGATTATATGCCTATTTATTTAATGAATTTCATTCGTTGATACATTTTATAACATTTCATATGTTTATTACAATGGCAAATGAGGAGAAAAAAGACAGTGATCAATGGAATGTGACAGAAAGCCATAGTCAAGAACATGATATCATATCAGGTACTTCACATGTCTCTTATTTTCAATTAAACATAAAATATGTCTTATAAAAAAAAAATTGATTTAAAGAAGTATTATTGGTATTTGATAGAAGGTTTGTTATTTTGGCTCTAGGTTCTATGAAGACAATACAAGAAAAGTGTGGCTTATCAATAACTTGTACAAAAAATACTCAAAGTGAGTGTATTTCTTCAACAATTTTTTTTAATAATAATTTATGTAGCATGAATAAAATGAATTTACTATGATATCCATTATTGTTTTGCAGCTATTATAAGTCAAAAGAAATTAGTTATTTTTGAATTGAATAACATTTTCTATCAGAGCGTTGATGGTGATGCATCACAAAAAGAATTTATCGAGAAAATGGGAAGGGCCGCAGATTACACGATAGAGAAAAAATCATTTTGGTTTCATCCACATGCAAAAACATTTCTTGAAATGTGTTCCAGAAAAGAATCTCTTGACATTGCAAGTTGGACGACATCTTTGAAACAAAACACAACAAGAGTTATGAAAAAGCTGGTTTCAGAAACATTACAAGCTAAATTTTTGTTTACATGGACTGCTTCAGATTGCAAACAACAAAAGGGAAAAAATGACATTGATAATTCAACACAAGTTATATACAAAAAACATCTGAAAAAAGTGGAGAATGTATTCTCAATATGATGCTACTAACACTATTCTAGTGGATTGTTCAATGGAGACAAAGAAAGAAAATCCCAAAGAAAATGTGATTATTGCCCATTCGTTTGATGGAAAGAATGAGGATAAATGGTTGATCGCTGATCTGTGGAGCTTATTAAATAAATTCTACAAGGCACCCGATGTTCGAGATATTTTGAAGAATCTTCAATGACTTTTAATAGTACATTAAGATGACTTATTCATTTCCTCTATAAACAAAATCTTGAAATTTATAATATAAATTCTTGGTCATTGTACATTTGATGACTTAATTCTACATGTGATGTGTTATTACTGTGTTTTATTTTATTATCAATTTAATGTCAATGTTATTTCATAATACTCATATAAGGATTGTTGTTGTGTCATTATTATAAATTAACATATTATTATTTTGTTTATTTATATTGAGATATTGAGTTATAAAAAGTTAGTGATTTGAATAATAGTCTTATGTGTTTGCATAAAAATGTAGTATTCCATATTAATTAAATAATTGTATTAGGTTGTATGTATAAATTAACGTACAATTACTATGTTTGAGCAATTGCAGTTTATTTATCAATTGTGTCTTAATTGATCATTATAACTCTTACAAATCAGTGATTTGAATGTTAGTTCAATGTTATCATATGAAATTTTCTTATTTCTTAGAAATTAAAAAAATGGAAAATCATATCAAGTTGTATGTAAAGATTACCTATAATTAGCTTGTTTAATTGAAATTTAAAAAATTGTAAATCTAGGTGGTGTGTATAAATTAACATATAATTGGTTTGAATTGGACCATTGTAACTATATTTTTAAATTGTGATTTGAATTTCATTGCAATGTGCTTATATGAATTTTTCTTATAATTTCTTGAAAATTAAAATATCGTATGAGGTTGTATGTAAAAATGAACATATAAATAATTTGCTTGATTTAAACTTAAAAACTGTAAATTTAGGTAGTATGTAGATATTAACATATAATTAGTTCAAATGAATTCGACTATTGTAATTATATTTTTAAATTGTAGCTTATCTCATTACAATTCTTAAAAATTAGTGATTTGAGTAGTAGTTGAATGTGTTTGTATAAAAAAACTATTCCATGGAAATTACTTTTATTTTTTTCATTAAGTTGTTTGTTTGGGAGTGGAAATAAATTGGATATGTTTTGATGCCATTAAGCAATGAAGTTTTGAAGTGAAAATATGTTAATGTTATATATGTGGCAGCAATGCAGATGGGAGTTAATATGAGTCGGAAGATCTTGTTGATCTTTGAAATGGAAGGAGTATTCTTCTCATTGTATTCCAAAGATGAAACGAGTTGTCAAATTCAAAGAAAACCAAATTGGGAGCTTGGTGATAGATCCTACTTTTGTAGGCCTTTTCAATTAGAAGTATTAAAATACTGCCTAAAACATTATGATGTTGCGATATGGACATCAAATGTTACTAACAAGTACATTCGACAAGTACTTGAAAAATCAAATATTGATACAAGTGACTTTGAATTCATATGGGATAGGTCCCATTGTCACTTGCAAACAAAATCCAAATCATGTAGTATGATACAGTTTTATGAGAAAAGGCTAAGCGACGTGTGGTCCCAATATGGAAATAAGTACACAGAATCAAATGTATTGCTAATAGATACATCAAAGCCTACTTCTCAATTCCTCGGATATCGGTCAAACTGTATCTTAATAAAGGCTTATATAGGACATGAACACGATACTTGGCTTGTGCAAGTTCTATTCCCCTTTTTAAAGACACTTCATCATATCAAACAGAAACGCAACTACATTCGAATGTTCAATAGAACATTGAGTTCTTTGTATTAAGTGAAGATATTATTTTATGGAAATTTGTTGATGATTACATTGCAATATTTCAATACAAGTTGGACACATTTTTTGGTGAATTAATTTGTATGATTTTATAACTTTTATAGATAGATGATAATTGACAATGATATATAAATACAATTATTAGTATTATTTATGATTGCTTTTAGATTGACAAGTTTTTGCATCATACAACACTTGATTTCCCCATTCAAAATATTTTCTAAATTTGTGCTCTTAAATCAACTATTTGTAATTTAAATCATCTCATAAAAGCCAACAAGGCATGCAAGAAACTCTCTTTAGTTTTATTTATCTATATGTATTAATACAAGTGCATTACAACACTTGATTTCTCTATTCAAAATATTTTTTAAATTACATACTCTTAAATCAATTATTTGTAATTTAAATCATCTCACAAAAGCCAACAAGGAATGAAGTTCTCTTTAGTTTTATTGATCTATATGCATTAATACAAGTGACACACAAATTTTGAATTAAACCTCCATCTATATAAAAGCACATTTCTTACAAAAAATATTACTTCAATGATAATGAGTGCTAAGTGTACTAGAATTTAGATTAAAGCATGATGAGTCATAGATGAATGATTTTGAAAGGTATAGGCATTTGATTTCCCAATCTATAACTTATTGTAAATGTGTATTCTTAAGTTAATAGTTTATAATTGCAATAATCTCATATAAGCCAACAAGACATGAAATAAATTATTGACTGTTATTAGCCTATATTCATTAATACGAGGAGTTTATCAATGCAATATGTAATTTTTGAAATAAAACCCCAGATAATTGAAGTTGCAATTGTTTTAAAACACAAAATTAATTGATAATGAGTGCTAAGTGGTATTAAGGGTAGTACGAGATTGGTCATAAGTGAGTGACATTGAACTATAAGAAATTTGATTTCTCATTTCATTTTTTTGTAAGTTTGTATTATTAACTCAATTACGATTAATTGAAATAATCTCATAAAAGCCAACAAAGCATGAGATACGCTCTATGTTTTATCTTCTTCTATGCATTAAATGAATGTATAAATGTGATATGTATTTTTTGGAATAAAATACAATGTAAAAACATTCAACAAGTAGTTGAAAAATCAAATACCGATACAAGTGACTTTGAATTCATATGGGACAGGTCTCATTGTCACTTGCAAACAAAATTCAAATAATGTAGTGTGATACAATTTTATGAGAAAATGTTAAGTGATGTGTGGTCCAAATATGGAAATATGTACGAAGAATCAAATATATTGCTAATAGATACATCAAAGCTTACTTCTCAATTCCTCGGATATCGGTCAAATTGTATCTTAACAAAGGCTTATATAGGACATGAACCTGATACTTGGCTTGTCCAAATTCTATTCCCCCTTTTTAAGACACTTCATCGTATCAAAGAGAAACGCAACTACATTCGAATGTTCAATAGAACATTGAGTTCTTTATAGTAGGTGAAAATATTAATTTTTAGAAATTTGTTAACGCGTACATTGCAATATTTCAATACAAGTTGGACACATTTTTTGATGAATTAATTTGTATGTTTTTAAAACTTTTATAGATAGATGATAATTAACAATAATATTTAAATACAATTATTAATATTATTTATGATTGCCTTTAGTTTGACATTTTTTTGCATCATACACCACTTGATTTCCCCATTCAAAATATTTTTTTAATTTGCGTTCTTAAATCAAATATTTGTAATTAAAATCATCTCATAAAAGCCAACAAGGCACGCACAAAGTTTTGTAAATGTGTATTCTTAAGTTAATAGTTTATAATTGCAATAATCTCATATAAGCCAACAAGGCATGAAATAAATTATTGACTTTTATTTGCGTATATTCATTAATAAAAGGAGTTTATCAATGCAGTATGTAATTTTTGAAATAAAGCCCCATATAATTAAAGTTGCAATTGTTTAAAAACACAAAATTTATTGCTAATGAGTGCTAAGTGGTATTAAGGGTAGTACGTGATTGGTCATAAGTGAGTGACATTGAACTATAAGAAATTTGATTTCTCAATTCATTTTTTTGTAAGTTTGTATTACTAACTCAATTATGATTAACTAAAATAATCTCTTAGAGGCCAACAAAGCACGAGATATGTTCTATCTTTTATCTTCTTATATGCATTAAATGAATGTATAAATGTGGTATGTAATTTTTGGAATAAAATACAATGTAAAACGATATAATTAATATATAATGAGTACTAAGTGGACTATTTAGACTCATTCGATATGTGCCATAAATAAATTCAAAAGAGCATGGGGTCACATATAAAGTTCAACTAAAAGATTTGAAAAATATGTTTCAACATCTATTTCTTCGACATTTAAAAATCTTATCATTTTCTTTGCCTTTTGGTGAAAGTAATTCTCGGCCATGATTTCTTAATTCGATTTCTTCACACTTTCATTGTGTATGTATAATGGTGTACCTAACAACTATCCCAATTTTGACAAATTTATAGTTATTATTTGGTTCGACATCAATACATTTCTTATAATTTATTTTATTTTAATTTAATATTGTGATTTCCTTCCAATCATGCTATATTATAATATGTTATTTAACAATAAAAATATTTAATATGATACTTTGTTCACTTCAAATATAGATAGAGATCTTCTTGTAATAAAACATGCAATTATGTGTGCAACTTAACTTCATTAATCCTACATTTTATATCTTCATGAATATTTTTTCTCACGATTCAACAAATTACAGATTTTCATATACTCCTCCTAATTTATGGCATACCGAACTAGTTATAAATGATACAACATTTCATTTTTTATGATTGTATATTAAAAACACTTGGAGTAAATAAAATTTGTGATCAATAAAAACATTCTTTCTAGGATTAGTTTTTCCAATTTTAATGGAATATTTCTTTAATGCATAATTTTTACAAATTAAATGAAATAAATAAAATGTTTACAAAAAAATTCAATGTCATAGAAGTCCTTGTAATAGAATTTTTCTAGATTTCTTGAAATATGTGTTACTGTGTTTATCTCAAGAAGCTAGACAATGAAAGATAAATTATCTTGTTATTGTATGTGGATGACATGCTTATTGCAGGGTTTAACATGCATGATATAAATGTACTCAAAAGGAAGCTAGCTAATTCATTTGCGATGAAGGATTTGGGTGTTGCAAAGCAAATCCTTGGTATGAGAATAATGAGAGACAAGAAAAATTGAAAATTGACATTGTCTCAGAGTGAGTACATACAAAAGGTGTTGGAGAGATTCAGAATGCAGAATGCAAAACCAGTTAGCACACCTTTGGACAGCCATTTCAGTCTAAGTAAGGAAATGTGTCCCAAGACACAAGAAGAGACAGATTACATGTCCAAGATTCCATATCAATTAGCAGTTGGCAGCTTGATGTATGCCATGGTGTGCACAAGACCATATATTGCACAAGTAGTGGGAGTTGTGAGAATATATATGAACAATCTAGGTAAAGAACATTGGAAGGCAGTACAATGGATTCTCAGGTATTTGAGAGGTACTACCACTCAGGCATTATGTTTTGGAGCTTCAGACATTGTTCTACAGGGATATGTTGATGCAGATATGGAAGGTGATAAGGATAGCAGGAGGAGCACCACAGGGTATGTGTTTACTGTAGGTGGAACAGCAGTACATTGGATTTCGAGACTACAAAAGGTTGTTCCACTTTCAACAGTGGAAGCAGAGTATGTTGTTGTTACAGAGGCTAGCAAAGAGATGATTTGGTTGCAGAGGTTTATGGAGGAATTGAGTAAGAATCAGAAGGATAGAAGGTTGTATAGTGATAGCCAGAGTGCCATTCATCTTGCAAAGAACCCAACATTCCATTCGAGGGCTAAACATATATGGCTCAAGTACCATTTCATACGCTCTATTTGGGAAGATGAACTGTTGAAGCTGGAAAAGATACACACTAGCCATAATCCTACAGACATGTTTACAAAGGTAGTGACCAGAGATAAATTGAGTTCCTGCTCAGTTTTAGTTGGCCTTCTAGTGTGAAGGTGAAGAGGAGAAATTTTCCAAGTCCAAGGTCCAGCAAGTGTAGCAGTGGTGGAGTTGTTGTGATCAGTCTCCAAGTGGGAGATTGTTGGTTGTGGAGCCAGATATTCCAGTCTCATAGATGATATTATCTTAGTCGTGCACCCCAGAGGACTGTACACTCATTTCCCAACCTTGGGGTTTGGGGCAGCGCCCCCGAGAAAAAAATTTGGGGTTGTTTTCGCCAACAGTTTTCGGGCCCATGGTTTTGGGTATCCCGTGCTATTTTCCCATTGTATTTCCCTTATAAAAGAAAGACATTGTAACACGGCTAGGGTTGATGTATTAGGTATTATGCATTGTAAAGATTTCTGAGATCGGAAGAGAGACTGTGAGAGAGTGTGAAGAGGAAGTAGAGCGGTTGTGCTGCAGGTTGTATCCCTTCACTTTGCTGGACGGTATAATTATAAGGACTGGCAATTTCAGTGTGGACATATCCCATATTGGGTGAACCACAATATATCTGTGTCTCTCTTGTAATGTGTATGTGTGATTATATTTGCATTTCTGTTTATTGTTATTGCTCTGCGATCGTATTTTTCTAACAAAGACTTGTCTTTGAGTCTTTGTATAAGGTTTTTTTCCCTTAACAATAAGAGTTACATCATAAATATTTTCACACATCTCGTCCACAGGTGCATTCTCATTCATGGAAATAAATGTATCATGGATCAACCTATTTATCCATTCATTCTCAATAATATTATGTTCATTTTCTTCCCTTGTATCAACGTCAATGTCATCACCCTCACCATGTCTTGTATGAATTGTAGTGTGTGGATTTCCAAGCATTGGTGGACTTGTTTTTGCAATAATTATGGAAAAATACATCCAATTAGTATCAAAATAAACATAGATATTAATATGATTGAAAAATGAGAAAACACATGTTTTCGATATCTTACCAAGGGATGATATTCTTTTCCACTTTCCAAGTGCTTATGCTTTTTGCAATGTTGCCTGATCATTTCCTTAACAACTCTTCTTCATTGTATCCATTTGCATTTTGTATGAGTGCACCAACATTTTCCATCACCAATTATAGATTCAACATAAATGGCTTGATTTTGATCATATGTTTTACCATGGTTGCTTCTATCACCCAATACATAATCGATAACTACTTGCATAGTAGCATCTCTTTCGGATCTACTAGCATATCGGTGAACATGGTTGTTTGGCATTGTTCTCTATCTCAATAAAATACATTATTAAACCACTAGTATAGTAACAAGAATGATAGAGAAATCATTGATCCAATCAAAACAAATTAATTCAAGGGATAATCTCATTAGTCAACAATAAATTTTACCTCTAATCAAAGTTCTCCTCCCTCCAAAACCCGTGGGATTTTAGAATGGGAACTCTTAGTTTCTAGATAAATAGGAATTGGAGCAAATTTATTCAATGACGGAATTGACAATTTGCTTCGTTTTTTGAAATGCACTACATGATTGGATTGATTGGTAGCCACAGTAGGGGAAGGTCATTCTAATTCTCCCGCTGAAATAGGGATGAAATAAAAACAATATATGAAAGATGTTTATGGGTCCATCAATGAAATTTTAGATGATATTCACACAAATACTTTGGCTTTAGCATCCGTGAGGTTGAATTATGTTGAATGGAAAGGAAAAGAAGCATTGTATGACCCTGGGATTATATACAAGCAACAATATAAATATGAGGTGCAAAAGATGTAGGAAGAGTGGTATGCCAAATATTTAGCTAAGGAACATAAATGGAAACCAAAATACATAGACTTCAAAATCAATTAGTAGTGCTACAACATGGTAAACAAATTATGTATCAATTAGATAGTCAAGCAATATCATGTAAAATTCCAAGAAGAGTATACTCCATATAATTGAAAGAACGATGGACTTAGTTTAGAATCTCAAGACTAAACTCAGGAAAAAGGTTTGAAATCAAAATGATGCTTGAATTTATAGATGTGTACAATAAGTCTACAAATAGAGAGCAGAACCTCCTATGTGAACTTTACTAGTTTAACTTCTTCTTGGTGAATGAAACTAAATGGAATCCCAACTTAATTGTAGGAGATGTACAATTAAGGGAATTTGCTTCTTGCATGCACCATCAAGTAAAATGGGAGCTTGGTATGAGTTTCTTTCAAGAGTGTGAAACTCTTTATGAAATGAAAGTAAGAGCAGAACATCATATGCCTGTAGTAGTTTTCAATAGTCATGAGGACATATTGGCCAATCCTAAATAGTTGAAATCCTTCATAATCAATTCGAGAATAACACTTAATGAATTTGAGGATGTGAGGGATCAATATGCTTTAGCCACCCTTCTATTTTCTAAAAGAAGATGGAATTTATTATCTCACTCATTGCATTAATGTGACCCCATATATTATCCTCTCTTCACGATTGCATTAGAAATATCATATCTCTACATCAAATACTTAAGAATAAATGGTACAAAATGGCTTGGACTCAAGTTTCATTTCCTATTACTATGGTGCAACAAGAAATTTTATAGGGCGATAGGTCGATGGAATGAATATGAAGAGATAGCAATACATATGGAAGTGGATAAAAGTCTTGGATTTCATTCATAAACATAAAATGGGAATCCCTCCTATATATGGAAACACACACACTTGGAAACTGTTAGTGTGGATTAATTCATGACTTGAGGAAATACCATAACTTAGGCATGGGGGAGATGTTGGGTGCTCGAATTGTGATTATTTTGGCTTGCAATTTTGGATTTTTGTGTCATCCAGATCATCCTTTTTTCCATTATAACCTACCATTTTCTTTCTGGAACCCATGAAAACTCCATAATTCCATGACAGTAAGAATTCCAAGTAATTAAGGTTGTTCTCCACCCATGTTCCTATTATTTGGTGTTTTAGATAAGTTTTAAATCATTAAAAAGGTGAAATAACAATAGTTTACAGGAATCTCAAATTCCCTTAATTCGAGTAGCTTTCAATACTTGTAGGTGGACCGCTCAAATTCTGCCACATGGTTTTTGATATGACATGTCAAACCATCTTATCCATCTCCTAGATTAATGAATTTGGATTAGAGGTTAGCACATGAGCCACAACTAGACATGGGTATAGAGGTAAAGTTAGTGCAACATTATTCCTACAATTCAACGATTTGTATGATCCACTAAATCATGATTAAACCTGTTACGATTTAAGGGAATTTCAGATAGGCAAAGGGATGTGATTGATGTTCCCAAATGCATAGAGGTATCTCCTATATTCTCTATATCGAATCCTGCATGCATTGCACAATGACTATAAAATTCAAGTTCATAAAAACAAATGACATATGAGCATACTGATCACCAATATTTCATCAAGAGAAATGGGTTCAAAATATAATAAGATAATGGAATGGAGTTTCCACATAAATGGATGCTAACCTCTTATTTATTAAGCTCCTTAGCGATATAAAACTAATATTAACAATATTTAGTATCCTAGTATATTGAGATTTATCTGCTGCCACTTGGAGAAGACCTAGAAACTAATATGAAATGGAGAATATCATAGCATGTAGGAATTTATATGCTGTCACAAATATTAGATCCCACGACCAATGCAGAAGAGAGGATCATAGTATGTTGAAATTTATATACTACAGCTAAGATCATACCTCATAACTAATAGATATTTTAAAGTGATTGAATCACACAAGCTTAACAAATATATATTATCATGTTTATTTCACACACAATGACCCATGCAACATGTTACACAAAGAAGGGGAAGATTAAAAAAAGCATTGGTTGGTATGAAGACATGAGCTTACCTTGGGACCTTGGAGACCACTTCTCCAAAGAAGCATCTTAGTTGTCTTGCAATCAACACAGACCCTGAGGGAATTATTCCAAGAACCACCACTTATAACTAGGATTCCCTAGGCCCAAGAAACATGGATTAGAGAAAGGCTTCGACAGTGATCTCTATATGCATGCTAAGTGGATGAATTCCTCATAGATTTGAGACCGATGCATCAAGGAACTGTCGATCACGTTGTTTCTAATAAAACAAGGTTTATGAATGAGAATGACCCACCAAGAAATCAATATATTGGAGCCAAGAAAACCATATGAATGGTCGAATATATTTCAACGTTGCGATCTACGGGAATTTTCCTAGTGGAGTCCTTGGCTGATGATGAAACATTTGATCTTGATTTTGGCCACTCCTCAAGATTCTCCTCATTATTAAAAAATGCCCTTTTACTTTTATAAGTTGAATGAATCCAACTTATTTCTCTCTTTGAAAGATGAATTCCTCCTCGACTCAAGTAGTTCTCTATGAGATCTAGCCTTAATGTTCGACGTGTTAAGAAGGACGTCTAATAAGCCACGTTTCACACCCACATTTCACGTTTCATATTTAAGAGACACCTTGTGGCATGGCTTAAGCAATTTTTTCCTTCACATGTCGCTTAAGCAATGTCACATTGGATTTCCCCCCAAAAAAACCCTGCCTAGATGACGTATTTCCAACTTTAAAAAGTTATTTTTACCTTAAAACGCCGGTTCAAATGTCGAATTTGGACCCAAATGTAGTAGTGACTTGTAATTTTTTTATAAAAAAAATCCATAATTTAGGTGCTCAATGCCAAGAAAAATATCATACCATTATTATAAATGCTCGGATTTCACATGGTCATACAAACAATACATAAACAAATATTATATATTCTATGAAAGGTAATTCAATTTCCTACATTTCATCTTCTTACACCATATTTAAATTCATCATGAAAGTACCTTAAATCATCCCTCAAAGTCAAGGGATTGTTGTTTTTCCATGTTTTCATTGCCACTAACCCATCATGAGAAACCATCATTAGCTTGCACACATCCATAAATCAACTAACCATATTTTATTTCTCATATCTAAATTCCATGACAATATCAATCATGGGAATCTAAAGTTAGGAGTATTGGTGCATTACCATTTGAAGTGATCAGAATTGACTAGTTTAGCACCAACAATAATAATCAAATTACAGAGAGTTAGTGCACCCAAAGTTTAGGATGAGGTTATTATATAATGGAAAAGGCATGGTCGACTAATTTCTAGGTCATGAGATTTGTTTCCCTTATTTCCCATCTTTTATGTTGGCTTTGTCACTCTCTCATTAATCATATTCTCTCATTAATTGTATTTTCACATTCTATTTTGTATTAATAGACATCACTTTGTAAATGATAATCATATTTTTTGTAGCAAGTTTAGTGGTACTCTTTTATGAGATTTAGCATTGCATAACTATTCTCGAGGTTTGAGTCAACACAACTTCAATCTAATATCATGATGTTGTATTTATAGCCCATTCTTGTATATAAGCCAATTTCTTGTGCTTTTCCTTTTTTTTGAGGTCTCTTTTATCTATTGTTTATTTTAATCAATTCCACTTAATTTTGTTAAGTTAACTTAGCATACTTTGTAGTTTATATTAAAGTGATAATCATACAAAACATCCCCTAGATTCACAATACCTCAAGAACCGGTTGTGGGATAACTCAGTAGGATCAACTTAGCTATTGTTGTATCGAGTAGCCTAGTATGGGGGAGATGTTGTAACGTGATGTAACGTTTGTAATAAAATAACAAAATAATAAAAAAAAATCATGTGGACTCATAAAATAAAAAATTATGGAAAGTATTTAAAAAAAAGTATGGGGGATATGTTGTAACATGATGTAATGTTTGTAACAGAATAATTAAAAAATATTTTAAAAAATTCCATGTTGGTTCATAAAATAATATATTATGAAAAGTAATTAAAAAATAGATGTTTGTTTATAAAATAAACTTAAAACTTAAACCCAGATCTTGATAGATATGGGTTTAAGATGGACCTATGCTGGTATTTAAAAGCAACTAATCTACATTGACATACTAAATGTCCACAAATATAGAAGGAAAGTGTGCAACTAAAATTTAAAGTTTTGTCACAATAACTAACTTAGTTGTTGTATTTAAAAATAACTAATCTACATTGACATGTACTGAATCTCCACAAATATTGAATGAAAATGTGTAACTAAATTTTGGTCATAACTTTGATCATCTAAATCAACTATGAATTCATAATATGTTATTGCATTTCACTTATAGAAACCTCTTCCAAAAAAATTCGTTATTAGAAATTGGAAAAGGATTTCATTCAATATTTGTGGAGATTTGGTACCATTGACATGTACTAAATCTCAACAAATATTGAATGAAAATGTGCAACTAAATTTTGGTCTTAACTTTGTTCATCTAAATCAAATATGAATTCAAAATATGTTATTGCATTTCACTTATAAAAACCTCCCAAAAAATTCGTTATTAAAAATTGGAAAAGGATTAATGTGTTAACCTATACTAAATCTCCACAAATATTGAATGAAAATGTGCAACTAAATTTTGGTCCTAACTTTGATCATCTAAATCAACTATGAATTTATAATATGTTGTTGCATTTCACTTATAGAAACCTCTTCCAAAAAAATCGTTATTAGAAATTGGAAAAGGATTAGTCTGGAGAAAAAGGGGCAATACTCTTACATGCAATTAGGGTAACGTAGGGCCCAAAAAACATATAATTTTATATTGATTGAAATAAAGTACATTTTCCTAATTTATTCTCCGAAATGATCTCTTATGAAATTTGAACGAAAGTCTCGGGTCACGGGCAAACTTGTGGCTTTCTTCAATCCACGTTCTCTGCATGGATCCAATCCACATCATCTACAAATAACTTGCAACTTGCAAGCAATATGCATAACAAACGACATTCTGTCTACATCCAATTGAAACGGCATATTCTTTCTATAAAGCAATTGGTATGGAGTACTTTTCTACATTGACTGGAGGACCCGTGCTTGTTACGTCTTGACATGGACTTCCAATATTCTGCTTATCTTTACTCCCACTACCGATATTTACACATCAAATAGTGTTATCAAGATTTGGGTGGAAGAAAAGTGATGGTTGAAAATACAATTCTCCCAGTGATTTTTCTTAAGTGCAACCTATGCTGCCCACCGTGTCAAGTAACTATAGATAGTTACATTTCATCCATGCTCACGAAGCTGTCGGTTGTTGTTGACCTAAAAGACTTTGACATAATCTTACTTTCCCAAAAGAAGTCTTCCAATTAAAAGACTCCCAATCTGTACCGTCGCGTGGATAACGGGTCGGAGAAAATCAAAGTATTCCTTTTCACGGCAGCATGATATTTTCTTCCAAACTTTTCTCTAGACATGATTAATTTATCCACTGCTGACGACCCAACGTAAATAATTTATTTGGAAATGCTGTATATTGGGAGGAGAAAGAGAGAGCGATAGTACTGAATTAGATTCTTTGACGTTTAGGTTCACGCGCGTTCACGCTGATTTCGTCCAATTTTATAGACTATCTTAAATAATTTAAGACTAGCTCGTTTCCTTGTCGCTCAGTCTGTTGCTGTTAGGTGATTATTTTCTTCGTTCCAACCCCGAGTCTATGCCTATCATCTCAACTTCTTGCGATGGAATTATATGATATTAGCCTTCTTCCTTCCCTTCCTCGACAGCTCTTCTTCCTTATCCTTGCTGCCTTCTGTGTCTCAGTATTCCCCTCCTGCTTATGCTTGGACGCGCAATATCAGAATTGCCTAGATAGTAAATGTGGGAGTACCGTTATCTCTTATCCTTTGGGTGTAGGAAATCGTGGGTGCGGTGACCCAGGATATCAGATACACTGTGTGCAGAACTCGGCTCTAGTAATCACGATTAAGAGAAGGAATTACACTATACTGGGGTTTCATTCTCCTCCTCCTCATGATCATCATCATGATCATGATCATGATCGTCATCCTCCCCCTTATCATCCTCCTCCACTTCCTGAATACATTGCCACGGGCGACAGTTGCCAATTTTTAGATGATCCTTTTAATATGCAGACATCGTCTTCACGAGATCCAGACACTGTAGTCAATATTACTGGTAGACAGAACATGACTCTAACCGTGTACAAGTGTGATAAACATCCTGGATTTGACGATTCAGTAATGGATTATTCAGTAACGGGCCTCTCGAAATGTAATGCAACTACCTATTTGGCTTTGGACGAGACTGAGAGTACAGTTAAGGGATGTTCTCTGATAAAAACGGTATCTGTTGAGTTGGGACTAATCAAGTGGCCTAATGACACAAACAGATATAACAGTTGTCTATCATGCCATCGAAGTGATGGAAAATGTGGTTACAACATTTCCGAACCAGCTCAGCCGTTCGTCTGCTATTGCGAGGATGGACCCCGTGCCCACGAATGCCCCGTCCACGGTATGCTCTATTTTACCCTTCTCCAAAACAACTTGGAACTACTAATTCGCTTCAGATTGAATGAATTTACTCTGTCAGTGCCCCAATGAATTTACTCTGTCAGTTTCGTTCCCCTCATTTGAAGTTTCATATATTGATATCAATGAGTGCACAAAACTCAAAACAACAAGATATTATCATATGTATATGTGAATCTCTCCCGTTACTTATATGTGTTATGGCCCTGTTACAGGTCGCCGAACGGCCGTTAATATTGTTATAATAGGTAAAGTTATGATTTCATCTTTTCTATTTTTCCGTTATAACCGTAGGGTGCGTTGGTTTCCATTATTCTATTCGAGGTTGGACGAAGATCACAATGATATCAATCTCTTCATTCCACCGCAGGTTGTTCCGTCGGAGGAGCTGCGCTGATAACGGTACTGTCCTTAGCTTATTACCTGAAGAAGAGAAAAGCTCCTAGCAGGGGTCTTCCGACACATTTGCCTGGGCGCGAACTAGGGAATCTGCCATTATTCTCATACGAAGCACTTCGTCAGTCTACAAATTGCTTCCACAAGGAGAACGAGCTTGGGGTTGGAGGGTTCGGGTCTGTCTATCTGGGCAAACTTTTGGACGGACGAATTGTGGCTGTAAAGAGACTTTATCAGGATAATTCTAGGAGACTCGAGCAGTTCCTCAACGAAGTGAGGATATTTTCGACCTTGAATCATCCACATCTCGTTCGTCTTTATGGCTGCAGCCCTGCAGATAGTCCAGAGCTGCTGCTTGTATACGAATTTGTCCCAAATGGTACCCTGGCTGATCATCTTCATGGCAATCTCAAGAACCCCAAGGGATTACCATGGAAAATTCGCTTGAACGTTGCTATTCAAACCGCCCAGGCCTTGGCTTTCCTTCACGGACTTGATCCGCCTATATTCCACAGAGACGTGAAATCTTCTAATATTCTCTTGGATGAGAATTTGGATGTCAAAGTGGCTGATTTTGGGCTTTGCAGGCTTGTGCCTGTGAATGCCTCACATGTCACTACTATCCCACAAGGCACGCCAGGGTATGTTGACCCAGAGTACTATCAGTGCTATCATCTGACAGACAAATCTGATGTGTACAGCTTCGGGGTCGTTTTGATGGAGATCATCTCTGCCAAAATAGCGATGGACATAAATCGGAGCAGAAAGGAAATCAACCTTGCTAACTTCGCGATAACGAAGATTCAAGAAGGGGCCTTGCATGAATTTGTGGATCCGCAGCTGCATATTGAAGTGTATCATCAGGTGAATGTGACGGTAGGTGCAGTTGCAGAATTGGCCTTCAGATGCCTGGCGTCGGAGAGGGATGACAGACCGTATATGAAAGAAGTTGTTGCTCAGCTTGAGGAAATCAGAAATTCATATGTTACCTCAAATGGTCCAGGTGAACAACAGTTGGGATCGTTTTCCGGCATCAAACAGCCATTGTCTCCGACCTCTGTGCAACATAAGTGGCCCAGCATAAGCTCTACATCCAACACCAGTTCATAAATTTCTCGATATAGTTTAATCTGCAACATTTCGCTTTGCTTAAAATTCAAGCTACTCCAGGGTAACACTCACATCGTAGTCCTGTTTTGTACCTTGTAATGTTTTAGCCCTCTTATCTGATATAATAATAATTTGAAATCTTTCCTTTAGTACGAAGACAAATTAGTATGATGGTTAAGCCACTTGTAATTCTGATTCCCAATACACGGCTAATTGCCATCCGTAACATCGGGCAATCTTCATGTATGTCATGGCCTTGGCGTATCAGTTTTTGTTTTGTATATTACGAGTAAAGAATAAAGTGCGACCCACATCTAAACAAAAGCAATTAACATGTTTCAGTTGTGAAATATTAAATTGGGCGAGATGCATGGTGAAACAAAATATTATGTCAGGGAATTATGTATTATGAATAGATCCTTTTGTTCTTTAAAATAAAAGAAAAAGCAAGCTGGCTGGCTGGCTGTAAAAATAATAATTTTATTAACTCAAAATTGTAATTTTGGCAAAAAGTTGTCAATTATTTTTAATAACGATAATTTGGGAAAGGTTACAAAATGTTTATCTCTATTTCACAACAAAATATAATTTTATCGATTACTAGATCTATTTCATAAAATATAAAATTGTTTGATTGCTTTTCCAAAAGTGAGACCTGAATCCATTGGTAATGGGTCCAAGACCAATATACACTTGCTCTATTCAAAATCCCTCATTACATGAGCAACACAAGAAAGCACACTAGGTTCTAAATTTTATTGAGACCATGACTCTAAATATAAATTCAATTTAGGAATCCCGTGTTCAAATTTTGAGCTCAACATTCCTTATATTAAACTTCAAAAACTCTATCAAAATTACATCCAGCCCTAAGGGATTTATCATTCTTCTATTACAACTAGGTGTTGAGACGTTTAAATTTATTTTCATTAATTCTATGCTGGTTGGTCTCCATCTCAAGTACGCACTTACATCAATTTCTCTAAGGAATTCGAAAGACCAAAACTTTAACTGTAGTTGTTGTAATTTATTCTTCAAAATACTTTAGTTTTTGAAATTTCGAGATTTTTTTTTATGGCTTTTCCATGACCATGCGCCCTCCTCAAGGGAAAGGTGTGTGGCCACTCACCATGTATGAAGAACAAGAGCATGGGTCTCATTTTGGCTCAGAACTCTATGATTTTAGAGGGACAAGCATTGGATTATCTTTAACGGGTTCAAACCATTAGGTAGGGTCAAATTGTGGTTGCTTCCATGATTATAGGTTTTTGTTTGTGAACAATCTTAGATACTTAAATGTCATCTTGAGATATTGTCGTAAAAAACATAGAAGTGTCAATTTGCGCTATAGCATATGCCCCCTGATGTGTGAGGTCAGAAGGGTCGATGCTGGTAGAAATACATTATAATTCCAATGAAGGGGAGTTGAGCGATATCAAGGCTGAAGTTTTCGATCATTGGTCCAAAGAGGTACCTATAACAAAGATAAAGGTGTTAGAAAATTCTCTTCCCTGAGGTGGGAATACCCATGCTCATATGTGACAAAACATAATCACCAAATCAAATACACTATGGATCCATGACATATAAAAGGTACAAAATCAAGGCCATGAAAAAAGACTTCATAGTGGATCCATGGATTATATATATAATTAGGGATCATGGCCATGACAATGATACATAGTGGATCTATGGGATCTTGAACAAAGTTGAGGGACCTTTTCGATGCAATTGTAGTTTTGCAAAACCTGCTACAATTTTTAAAAACAAAACGCATGTGTGTCCCTTAGTGCTAGATTTGGAGGGCCCAAAGCATCATAGGTAAGTTGATGTGTGCAAGGTGGGTAGATAGAAACGTGCATGTATTTTGTAGTTACAAAACATCAACATTGTAGTTACAAAACGTGCACACATTTTGTTGTTACAAAACACATGCATCTTGTAGTTACAAAACATATGTGTGATTTATAATACATGTTACAAACCCCTACATTTCCATCCCTCCCTCCATACACCTCTCCCTCTCTATCCAAGTATCTCCCACCTATCCCTCTCTCCCTCTCTTTATCCCTCCCTAAATCTCTCTCCCCTCTCCTTCCCTATCCCTCCCTCCCTGTTGGACGTGGCCCAAGTTGGGCACAATTTTGATAAGGACACAATTTTTGGAGCTACACAGCTTTTGGGCTGTGAAGTCAGAAGAAACGGTTCTGAGAAATGCGCAGCTCGGTGTACATATGCAATTTTGATGCAGCAGTGCTGATGCGCAGGGCCTACACAATAACTACTTTTGGTAAAAGAGTATAGAGGAAGGTCAAGTTGAGTAAGCGACCTATTTTGGGTAAGGAGCATAATGAAGGACGGGAAAAGTCTCCTGAAAAAGTGAGTGGCGGCAAAGCAGTTAAGGAGCCAGGCCACCAACCTTGACAGGCAGGCTAAAGGGACGGAAAGTGATAGGACATGATGTAGTGCAACCGTTTTGTGATGACTGCTGCTGTCAGAAGGCCGTCAGAGCCGCGAGTGGCCCAGTCAGGTGACCGAAGCAAGTGGAGTGACTTGGCGACGACGACAAGCAGGGTGGCGGGTATCCGCACCAGTTTTGGGAACCTTAGGGTTTTGCTGTGCATTGTAAAGACATGACCTACGGGCATGATCTATAAATAAAGCATATTTTGTAAGGAAAAGGGTTGTTGATTCTCTATTGTTGATTATTATTGAGACATCTTCTGTTGAGAGATAGATTTGTAAAGGCTCTACAAGCTGTGTGTGCAGAGGCCTATTAAGAGAGAAGAAAGTTTGCAGCTGAATGCATAGACTGTAACTATTGTACCATTCCTGAAATAATATAACAAAAGTTCTTGTGGATGTAGCTCCCATCCGAGGGTTGAACCACGTTAAACCCTATGTTGTGTGATTATTTGTATGTTTGCACTTGTTTATTTGCTTACTATGAATGCTTGAGCTCATGCTTGTCAGCATGTGCATTTTACTTTTATATGTATTCGCCAAAATAATGAGAATGGGGATAATATGTTAAGTGTAGCATATGCATGGATGAATGCCGTATGAACAAGTACTTCTAAGTATGTGAATGTATGAATCGATCGAGCAATCACTTAACGGAAAAGATCTTTACTATGCGCAGCACCGGAAGTGCGCAGGGTACTATGTTGTCATATTGTATGAATCATAAACCAATACTACGAAGTAACAGTGGATGCATAATATTTGTTAAGCCCTGTTAATTAAAGTAGTTAAGTGTCAAAGAGGCAGCACAACTATCAGTGGCGCCGGCCTACTATTGTATAAGATTTGCATCACGCAGCCCCTGGATGCATGCGTGGCGCAACATCTTAACCGGTATAAGCGTTAGTCCGCAGCGCAAGCTGCACAGTGCGTTGTTTATTGAATCTGCCTTAAACAACTCATCACATAGCTGTGAAAACTTTATTCCGCAGCTCCCCCATACCTTCGCCTTGGATGAGACCCCATTCATTTCGCAGGTTGTTGCCGAAAGGGCCGGTGAAAAGGGGTTTTGTTGGTTCATCGAGCCACCAAGAACCTGGGTCTATATTGGAAACTTCTAGAATGGTATATAAGCCAACAAATGGTTCCATTGCCATGCTAATAATCCGTGATGAGTTGAAGTCGTGATGTGCGACGAAGAAGAAGCTTCGTTGGGCATTGACGTTTGACATCTAGACAAGAAAGAAATCTGGGCTTGGTGTGACAAGACAGAGAGAGACTTCGCAAGGAAAGAAAACAGACACCCACATCTCTCTGACATTCAATGGTTCAACATGTTAGGATATTTAGACACTTAGGAGTTAGTTAAGATCAACTTGTGTAATAGATCCGTTAGGTAAAGTGTGTTTCTTTAGTATGCATTTGTAAATATTTAAATCCAATGGTCACGATATGTTCTAGACATAGAGTGATCCGACAGCTCAACTTCTCTTAGATCATACCTACCTTTGATCCATGGCTTAACACCCAATCGGTCCATGATCTCTATTTAAAGAGCATGGAGGGTCATTGGAGAGTTGATCGATTATGAGAAGCTCATTTGTAACTTTCCTTATTTGCATAATAAATTGCTCCGTATAAGTTATTTGGTCGGGGCCGTGGAGTGTTTCCCTCTCGAGGGTTTAAACCACGCCAAAACATTGGTGTATCAATATGTGATCTATTTATGTGAAGTGGTTTCTTTAGGTGTTCATTCTTTTGGGAGTACCCTGTGTACCCAAACATGGTATTAGAGCTTTTATGAAGAGCCGCTTCCGGTTATGATTTAGATCTTTAACTGGTGTTGTCGAAACTTGAAAGGGTTTCTGGTTCTGGTATTTTTGTGCATTTCTGGGTTGTGGGAGGTGTTCCATTGCATCCGGAGCATCGTTTCCATTGGGAAATAGTTTTTGTTTGATAAAAAACGGTTCCCAGTTGCTTCAGAAATGCGTATTTCATCAGATCTGAAGGTATAATGTTACAGTGACACCTTTTTTATTTTTGTTTTAAAAAAAATATTCCCCATATTTTATCAATTTTTATTATTAGATTTTTTTAGTTTCGGATTGTTGTTTTCCCTGTCTACGTATGCTCTTTTCCGTGCACCTTGTGCTATCTCGACGAATCAGAAATAGAAAGGGAAAGGGTTTTTCTCGGCTGCGTATGCTCTTTGCCGTGCACCTTGTGCGATCTCGGTAAATCAGAAGCAAAGAGAAAACGTATACTTTCCGGGCAAGCTAATAAGACCTAACCCCACAAGTGTGGAATTTTTTGTTTTGTTTTGTTTTGGTTTATGGTGTGAATTGCGGGAAAAGAAGGCAAGCACGAAAACCGAGCAAGAAGAGTAAAAAAAAAAAAAAAAAAAAACCCTTCCTCCTTCCCATATTTTACATACCTTTTAATCTAGTTCACTTGGTTCAAAGTTGCTTTATTCTTTAATAAGTCTTGAGTTCAAGTCTTAGGAAGTTACTTTTAAAAGAAAAAATGCATGCAATTTCTATTTTCAAGTTACTTTCTTGTAAAAGTGCATCTCACTTAAATAATAAAAAATAAAAATAAAAAGTGAGTCACTTAAGTTCATTTTTATTGCTGCACTATTTAAAGTAATATCTTTGTAAAAGTGAAATCACTTATTTTACAAAATTGATTCACTTAAAACAACTTTCTTGTAAAGTGATTGTC
This sequence comes from Larix kaempferi, assembly GCA_027924585.1. Taxonomy (NCBI): domain Eukaryota; kingdom Viridiplantae; phylum Streptophyta; class Pinopsida; order Pinales; family Pinaceae; genus Larix; species Larix kaempferi. Next base: position 3,662,051 of record BSBM01000269.1, read on the forward strand.
AAAGGTTAGAGGGGGGTCCTTTTTTTTAGCTGGTCATTCTCTATCTGCCACATCACTATTGGGGACATCTTTAACATTTTCTTTGATCAAGCATAACTTCATCATATGGAGTTAGTTTTTAGTGCCGTTTTTTCTTAAACCGCCTATTTTTACGAGCTCTTCGCATCCAGACTATTGGTTTATGATTTTAGAGCCATTAATTTACAAATATGGCCTCCCCTTGTGATATTTTACTTACCAGTTCTAACTATTTCTCATGGAAATCTCGTATGGAGGATGTTCTACGAAGTAGATGACTTTTCAGAATTACCTCAGGGAAAGAAACAAAACCCATTGATGTGATAAGAAAATCAAATTGGAAAATAAATGTGACAAAGCTCGTGTATTGATTGGAATGTCAATCTCTACTGATTTGCGATTCTACATATCTGGAATTGATGAACCTGATGCTGCTTGGGACAAGCTGGAATCCGTGTTTGGTAAACACAATGAAATTCGAAGTCACCAACTCGAAAATGAGTTGATTTCTTTAAATCCAAGTGATTTTTCATGCATAAAAGATTATTTATCTAAGTACAAAACTCTTAAACTCTTATGTGAAGAATGCAAGATTAAGAGGGAATACAAACAATGCATTTATCATATTCTTTCCAAACTTGGACTTGCATATTCTATTTTTGTATCTAAATTTTACTCCATGAAAGCATCCTTGAATGTAAATAGCTATCAAGAGCCTAGTCTTGAATCCTTTTGTGATTCCTTGATTAGAGAGCAAGATAAGCTCATCCATCTTGGAATAATTAACAATGCAGATACATCTAGGAAAGCCTTATTGTCCCAAAAGAAAGAAAAGTCCAAGCCTGCCAAGAAACAAAATTTTCACAATAATAAGTCAAACAAGGGTCCCAAACCCTCTCAGTCAACTCCTTCTTTAAAAAATGACAAAGGATACAAGCCAAAAGTCAAGAAGACTGAGCGTCATTTCAACTATTACGGGAAAGATAATCATGATGAATCTATGTGTTTCAAGAAGATGGCAGCCTTGGAAGCAGTAATGAAGAAGCACCACATCAGCTTAGATTATCCTTCATAATCTATCTCTCATAAACATGCACTTTGTGCTTCTGGTTATTCTTATAATGCATCTTCTTCTTCTACTTCAAATGAATGGTTCATTGATTCTGGAGCATCTTATCGTATGGCTAAGGATCAAGTCATATTTTCTACTATGCATGAATGTAACACCAAACAAATATTTGTTGGTGATGATAGATCTCTAAGTGTTGTAGGAGCTGGAACAGTTCTAGTAGATAATGGTCATTTCAGTGATGTACTATGTGTTCCAAGAATTTCCTGCAATTTGTTATCAGTCTATCTAATCACTCATTCTGGTGAAGGTAAAACTGTGACGTTTACACCTCACCAAGTTGTAATCAAGGATTTTAAAGATCCTCAACAGGTCCTAGCTACCGGAATTGTTGATGATATTACCAGGTTGTACAAATTTAACAACTTTGGGTCATCACATTTTCCTTCAGTTTTTGTTGCTCATAATGATAACTTGAGCAAACTTTGGCATGAGCGATTTGGTCACTTAAATTATCGCTCATTGCAACAACTATGTAAAGACAATATGGTGATAGGTCTTCCGATGGTATCTTGCAGGGATGGTGTCTGTTCCAGTTGTATACTCGAAAAACATCATCGGGACAGTTTTGACAAATGTGCCTCTTCACACGCCTCGGTTCCCTTGGAGCTTCTGCATAGTGACTTGTGTGGTCCTCTTCCATCTGCTTCCTTTTCTGGTTTCAAATATTTCTTAACTTTCATTGATGATTACACCAGAGGAACTTGGGTTTATTTCCTAAAACTTAAGAGCGAAGTGTTTAACATGTTCTTGGCCTACAAGGCCCTTGTTGAAAAATAATCTGGTCATCAAATTATTAAGTTAAGATCCGACAATGGAGGAGAATATGTTAACAAAAAGTTCACTACTTTCTGCACCGAACAAGGAATCCAACAACAACACATTGTTCCATATACACCACAACAAAATGGTGTAGCTGAACGGAAGAACCGCACTTTAAAAGAAATGACTAATTATATGATCCAATCTAAGGAACTAAGTCTTCAAATTTGGGTTGAAGCCATAAATTGTGCAAATTACATAGTTAATCGCACCCCCACTAAAGTTTTACAAGGTATCACATGGGAAGAAGCATGGAGTAAAATTAAACCAAATGTAAGTCACTTCCGTGTGTTTGGTAGTGAAGCATGGACTCACATTCCGGATGAAAAACGGAAAGCATTGCAACCTAAAAGTGAAAAGTGCATATTTTTTGGATATTCTGAAGATGTAAAAGGTTATAGACTTCTTCAACCACATTCTCATGATGTAATCATTAGAAGAGATGTTAAATTTGATGAAAATATCTTAGCCTGCGAGCCTAACTCGACGATTGTGCCATCTTTGGCCTGCGAGCCTGATTCGACGTTTGTGCCTTCTTCTTCTTCTTCCAACTTCCTTGATAGGTTTCCAACTCCAATTTCTGATGATGATAGTGAGGATGAAAATCCACCTCCACCTGCTCATGTTCCTCTAGTTGCACTAGCACAAGTGCTTCCTTGATGGGTCCGTTCAACATGTGAAGCAACTGGTGATCTTGTCGGTGATCCTAGAGATCAACGTCGAACACGTTCTCAGTTTCAGTGAGCCTCTTCTCTTTTGGCTCAAGTTTTCGAGAATCATGATCCAGAAACCTTTGCAGAAGCTTCAGGAAATCCAGATTGGGATGCAGCTATGGATGAAGAATATCGTTCCTTAATGGCGAACGATACTTGGGATCTTGTACCTCTTCCAAAATGAAGAAAACTTGTCAGATGTAAATGGGTCTACAGAACTAAGTATGCATCAGATGGAAGTGTTGAAAGACTTAAGGCAAGGTTAGTTGCCAAAGGTTTTTCCCAAGTTGAAGGGATTGACTACAATGAAACCTTTGCTCCTATCGCAAAAATGAACTCCCTCCGCCTTGTTCTTTCCCTTCTAGCCTTACATAACTGGGAAGTCCATCAAATGGATGTCAAGTCTGCCTTCTTACATGGTGATTTACAGGAGAAAATTTACATGGAACAACCTCCTGGATATGTTTAGAATAACTCTAGCCTTGTTTGCCGCCTTAAGAAATCCTTATATGGCCTTAGGCAAGCTCCTAGAGCTTGGTATGCCAAAATGGATAGCTTTCTCCTTGACACTGGTTTTTCTAGATGCCATTCTGACCCCAATGTCTATACCAAGAAAGTAGGAAACCATCTCATCATACTTGTTCTATATTTTGATGACCTTATTCTTACTGGTAATGACCCTAAGCTTATAACCCATGTGAAATCCAGTCTTAAGAAAAATTTTGAAATGTCATACTTAGGACATTTGCATTATTTTCTTGGTCTCCAAGTCTTGCAAACCAAAGAAGGAATCTTTCTTTCTCAGTCTAAGTATGCTTGTGATCTTCTTCATCGCTTTCACATGGACGATTGTAAACCAACCCCTTCTCCCTTCCAGTCAGGAGTCAAACTTTCTGCCACTTGTCCTTCACTTGAAGTAGATGCCACCTTGTATTGTCAGCTTGTTGGTAGTCTCTTATATTTGATTCATTCCCATCTTGACATGTCCTTTGCCATTGGTCGTGTTGCTCATTATATGCAAACACCTCATGAAATTCATTGGAAAGCAACAAAAAGAATACTTTGATATATTCGAGGTACAATTTATTTTGGGATTCATTACAGTACAGGGGGGAAACCTTTGTTGGTTGGTTTCACTGATTTAGATTGGGCCGGTGATCCTGATGATCGAAAATCTACTGCAGGTTATGTTTTCAGTCTGGGATCTGGACCTATCACTTGGGCTTGTAAGAAACAACAAGCTCTTTCTCTTTCTTCAGCAGAAGCAGAATATCGAGCCGTAGTTAATGCCAGTCAGGAATCTTTATGGCTTCAACAGATCCTTTCAGAGTTTGGATTCAAGCAGCAGCAGCCTACTCCACTTTGGTGGGACAATCAACACAACAAACACATTGAGCTACATATGCACTTCATTCAAAATCTTGTTCATGATCGTGTTCTTGAAGTGCTCTTTTGCCCTACAGATGATCAAGTTGCAGACATCTTCACCAAGTCTCTTACAGAAGCGAAATTTTCTAAACTTCGATCTATGTTAGGAGTTCAGGAACTTGTCATTAAGGGGGGATAGGCTCTAATGCCTCCTTCCTTCTCCTAATAGTGTCACTTTTGTAAATCCTTCAATCCAATCCCAATTTGTTCTTAAGGGGGGATGTTAGGATATTTAGACACTTAGGAGTTAGTTAAGATCAACTTGTGTAATAGATCCGTTAGGTAAAGTGTGTTTCTTTAGTATGCATTTGTAAATATTTAAATCTGACAGTCATGATATGTTCTAGACATAGAGTGATCTGATGGCTCAACTTCTCTTAGATCATACCTACCCTTGATCCATGGCTTAACATCCAATTGGTCCATGATCTCTATTTAAAGAGCATGGAGGGTCATTGGAAAGTTGATCGATTATGAGAAGCTCATTTGTAACTTTCTTTCTTTGCATAATAAGTTGCTCTGTAGAAGATATTTGGTCGGGGCCATGGAGTGTTTCCCTCTTGAGGGTTTAAACCACGTCAAAACATCGGTGTATCGATCTGTGATCTGTTTGTGTGAAGTGGTTTCTCTAGGTGTTCGGTATTTTGGGAGTACCCTGTGTACCCGAACAGAACAAATACCCGTGGAAAGACGTTCACGAAATATTTTGGTCAACTTTTGGAAAGGATCTACACTAGTGGTTTTCAAGGCTCACAGAGCGCCGAAACTGTACACCGTGAGACGTACCGACTGAGTGGACACCAGAGCTCATTGAAAGGCTCAAAGCAGTCGATAGTACATTTACGCACGCAGTCGACTTCTGGGTTGACAGTACACTAGAGAGCTTCATGAACGAGTTCGTTGTGGACATGCTAAAGTCCTACAGCACAGTCGAAAGAGAGTTTTTCAAGGGTTTCAGAGGTAAGTACTTGAACATACCTCAGTCTATACATTAAAATGCTTGTAGCCGAGAAATGTGTTTTCATAATGCAGTGAACTTTTTGAGTCTGTAATGGTCAATAAAATTTATAGTGATTCTGACGAAGAGACACATAATCTGAGAAGTGGAAAAATATATAAATATACACCTAAGAAGACCTCCACCAACCATGGAATCTACATAGACGTTGACTCACAAGCTAAACCTGATATCCAAACCGCACCTCTATCTTCCACTTATCAGCCTATTGCCTCGTAGAATCCACTGAGTGTGAACACTGTGCCTCCCATTGTACAAAATCCACCAGCTCAGACCCCACTAGTTGTGAATATCCCTAGAACTCAAAACATTCTGGATTAGAGCGTTTTGCGTAGCCCCTCTTTTATCTTTTTCGCTTAGTAGCCTACGCAGAACCCTCCACCACCTAGAAGAAGCATGACTAAGGACATTAAGATGCCGATATTCAAAGGAACGGGTCTAGAAGACCTTGATCAACAGTGGTTTTTATGTGAAGCCGTATGGATTGTTAAACAAGTTCAGGATGATGTTGTGAAGCGAGCGCAGCTCATCACCACTTTTAGAGACACAGCCTTGCATTGGTTCATGAAATATTCACAGGGATAGAATAAAACCCTCGTAGAAATCAAGGCTGCGCTCTTAGCAGAATTTAAGAAGCCAAAATCAAAATCATAGTGTATAACAGAGTTTAAAGAGATCAAACAAAAACCTAATGAGAGAGTCTGGGATTTTGATCAAAAGTTTAAGACACTGTTGGACCAAGTAAGTTTTGTTATTGCACTGCAACAACACAAGGAATGGTTGATAGCTACGATGTTTCCCCTTATCAGATAGCCGTTGATGCAACAGAAGGTGGCTTCGCAGGTAGAATCCTTGGAGATCGCGATGAAGTTGGAAGCTTCATTGATTGGAGAAACTAGCATCGGGATGTCTCAGATTCAGAACCAGTTGGCTACCCTGACACTGCAGCTACAAGATATCAAGAAAGGAAAGCAAGAGAGACAAGAAGTCTGGTGTACAGGTTGTAAGGGGGAAGGACACACTAAGGATCATTTTCCTTTATTTCAAGACTTCCTTAACATGGGTACACCAAACCCATTAAATCCGAACCAAGGGCCATGGTGTGAAAATTGAAGAACTAGAGGACACCAGCCAGAGGACTACTACCTAATTCAGAAATATGTAAGAACACCTAAAAACCTATATTATAATTTATGTAAGTCAGTTGGGCATGATGAGTCTAATTTCCACACATATGAGCTCATGCTAGAAAGGAAGAATGATATTGAGCATATGTATGGAGGGGTATACAGAGTCCAGGAAGAGGCTCTGCAAAAATAAGAAAATGCAGAACTGATCAGGGAGAATATAGAGGCCGTGAAGGATATCGCGGAAGAGGAAGGAATGTTGGTCTAGCGCAAGGAAGAGGCCGAGGTCAAGTAATCTGTTATAACTGTGGCCAACCAGGTCATGTATCTAGATATTTTACCAACCCATGCACTGCATGTAGTGATTGTAAATCGTTCGATCACGTTATTGAAGACTTCCCATTGTTAGAGGTAGAATTGCAGAAATGGAAGCGGCAAGATGCGCCAAACCCAAACATCAAGTTGATCATAGCAGAGAGGAGACCTGTGGACCCAAGTATCAATGTAGTGACACAAAGTGGCACTATGACAAGGAGAGATAGAGGAGCAGAAGCTTCGACGTCCACGTCTGGAGACTTTAACACTAAGCAGACTCCTCTTGAAACCATATGGATAAGAAAAGCTACTGGGAAAGCACCTGCTTTCAACTTGGAGAAAAATAGAGAAGTCTTCGAAGAAGCGTGGGATTTCTTCAAAGAGTCAGCACCCAGGTCGACAAGAATCCCGCTGCGCAGTGAAATACTGCATATAGAAGATATGCCGGCTGCGTATGAAAAAATGAGCGCCGTAGCAGAGACATGCACCTCTATTGCACAGTTCCTAAGGAGCTTCATGAAGTTGCTGAAGAGCGTAGACACTATAGAGGAATTGCAAAAACTGTTAAATCAGTATGAGCCACAGAGTGGGATGGAAACTACCAATAGCGCAGTTCACTAGATCAAGAAACACAAAAGGCCAGGCAAAGAAATGAGACTCAGTGCATAGGAGACTATGAAATGGATGAGATCATCCTTGATCTGGGATCTGAAGTAAATGTCTTAACTAAAGAGACATGGCAGCAGATGGGGAGACCAAAGCTTTTATGGTCACCTATCCAGTTGAGAATGGATAATCAGTAGAAAGTCATATCGTTTGGAAGGTTAGCCAACATTGTTGTTGACATTGATGGAGTGCAATGTCACATAGATTTCGAGGTTATCGAGATTGTGGATGATAGTCAGCCTTATCCTGTGCTGTTGGGGATTGACTAGGAAATGGATAACCTGGCCATCATAAACTTGAAAACAAAGAAGATGATCTTTGAAGGAAATCATCTCAGGGTCATTGCACCATTGGACCCTGCAAACAGAGACAAATACAGCGAGCCGATCCAGAAAGAATCCAAAGCGTAGGATCTTGATCGTCTTTACAAAATGACTGTGAACCAGGAAGACTATATTAATCCTACTGTAGATGGAACACTTAGTTGGCGATGTGACAGGTCTTTCATCTCAGAATCGGACGCAGGATTCGAAAACTGGCAAAGTCGTATGCACAAAGTATCTACGAGGAGATGCACGTAGGTCACAAAGTCACTGTGCTGGATTGGAAAGGAAGTAAATCCAATTCCCACCTACGATGGATTATCTAATGTTTATTCCTTTATCAAAGAATATACTGTAGCAAGTGCAGATGAGCGTTGTTTACCAACACTAGACATGGCACTGCGCGAGACACCTGCAGATGGTGGGCTGCACATAAACAGACATTGACCACATGGGATCAGTGCAGAATCAAAATGCAGATGAGGTTGTGCTGACAAGGTTACACTGCCCTTTGAAAAATATAACGGACACATAGATCCAAGGGATCATATTGAAACTTGTGCAAGAGCATGGGAAGAAAGACCACATACAGAATGGGTGCATCTCTTTGTGCATACATTGGAGGACCACATTTCGAAGAAATGGTATCTAGATATGGAGTTGCGCAGGAAAACTACAGACTGGCTTACCCTGACTGCAAACTTCTAGAAAAGCTTCAGTTTTGAAGACGAGAGTCCTACCATAAATGATTCTTTGTAGATTAGCAAGGAGAGAATATTTAGACCAGAATGTCCACACAAAAATATGACATTAGAGGAATTCTTTGGAGCTGACAGTGTACCTACAAGCCTACAGTCAGAATGGAAGGAACAGGTAGAGCAAGCCATGGAATGTTATAAACTAGTTGAGGAGGATGAAGATAAAGAAGGAAGTGATGAGGAGGATCCACGCAATATAAACATACCTGATTTAGAAGGAGCATGCGACATAGAGGGACCTCCACTGGAAATTCCAAACATGAGTGGACTCGTGATAACAAAGAAAGTGAACATTGGCACCACTGAAGAGCTAAAGTTCGTGTCTATTGGAGATTACTGGGACGATCATACTATTGCACAGATCGTAGACCTATTACATGAATATCAGGAGTTATTCCCAACAAAGTTTACAGAGATGAAAGGAATTTTGGGAGACTTAGGAGTGATGAAGATACCTCTTAATCCAGGTGCGAATCCTGTTAAGCAAAGGCCCTATAGACTGAAACCGCAATATAAAGAACGAGTCAAGGCAGAAATCAATAAGATGCTCGATGCGGGGATCATTGAGCCGGTTGAAGAATCTGAGTGGATAAGCCCTATGGTTGTCCCAGACAAGAAGGCCAAAGGATAAATCCAAATTTGTGTGGACCTCCGAAAATTGAACAATGCTTCGATGCATGATCCATTTCCTACACCCTTCACAAACGAGGTGCTTGATAATGTTGGAGGAAATGAGGCATATTCCTTTACTGATGGATTTTTGAGATATCGTTAGATAAGAATTGATCCCACGGATAGAGACAAGACCACTTTTGCCATCAAATGGGGGTCGTTCCAGTACACAGTGATGCCATTTGGTCTGAAGAACGCACCTGCCATCTTTTCCAGAGTTGTGGTCGCAGCATTCAAAGATTTCATGCATAAGTTTTTAGAAGCTTATTTCGATGATTGGACAGTATTTGGGTTGCTGAAGGACCATTGCGCAAACCTCAGATTAATGCTAGAAAAGTGCAGATAACATCAAATGTCATTAAACCTGAAGAAGTGTATTTTTTGTGTACCCTATGGAATTTTGTTGGGACACATTGTGTGCAAACAAGGATTGATGGTTGACCTTACAAAGATCACAGTTATCGTAAACTTGCCAACACCGAATTCAGTCAAGTAGATGCGCACTACGTTGGGACATACGGGTTACTACAGGAAGTTCATAAAGGGTTATGCACAAATAACCGCGCCAATGGAGAAGTTGTTAAAGAAAGATGCACCGATCCTAGTTTTTCTAGACTGGGAAAAGCCATTTCATGTCCATGTCGATGTGTCATGTATAGCATTGGGTGTTGTTTTAGCACAGCTAGGAGAGGGAGGTATTGACCATCACATTGCATTTTTGAGCCGCAAGCTCTCATCTGCAGAGAAGAATCATACCACTACGGAGATGGAAGGCCTAGCTATGGTCTATGCACTGCAGAAGTTCAGGCACTATTTGCTTGTTGCGTGGTGGGCTGTAAGTATGGGTGCCTAATGAGGGCAGCTAGACTAGGAGCCTACTTTAATTATCAACCAGGGGACGTACAAACTTTAGAGGTACTGGCACTATATGTTCTCTTTAGGATAGCCTTTGTCAAAGTTGGGTGTTTGTATCAATGTTTTTAAAGAGTTGCCTAAAAAAGATTAATGAACTGTAAATAGGATTGTTAATGTATGGAGGAGAAATTCCTATGCTAAGAAATTCAAATGCTGAAAGCAGGAAATCTATGGCTAAGAATTTGAATGTAGGAAACAGTAAATCTATTTTTAAGAATTAATTTGCTGAAAACAATAAAAATTATACTATGGAATTGAATGCTGGAATTATAACAGATCTATTCTAAAGTAATGAAACCTTGATCTTTAATCTAAGGGGTACTTACTGTAAATCGAATGCATAAAAATAAAAGTCTGATCTAACATAATCTAATGCTAAAGCTAAATTCAAAATGCCATTATCTAATGCTGCAATTTTAATCAAATCATTAAGGAGTGAATGTCATCATGTAACCAATAAATACTGAAAGAAATCAATCTCTATAAGTAATTCTAATAATGAAATGAATACATAGGATGAAGATCTAGATCGCTGCTTCATAAGTAAATGCAAGTACATAGAGAAATGGGTGTTAATAATGGCTTGAATGAATGTTGCTATAGGACTACAGAGACAGCATTATCAAACTACAGAATGTGTTGTAATGAACTACGGAATCAGAAATGTTCAACTACTACAGAAATCAAATCATGTTATTTAGACGCTATTTAGAATACTCTCATTTGCAATATAAATTCAACCAATGCACAACACATAATGTGAAATACCTATACTGCAAGATCTCCTGACTTACGTGTTGGAGGGGCCCTCTCCAACCCGTACTCAGGAGTGAAAGGAACTTATAAACGCTGAATTGTAGGTAACATAAAGTCTTTATTTAAAATAGAAACAGCATAGTTTAAAACTAGGTCTGTAACCCAACTGTCTTGATAGTCTAAAACGTAAAACAATCTCAAAATAGCAGCAGGGGCCTCTCGCTACCCAAGAGGTCCATATTTATACAATTCTAATGCTTAACCTAACAAAATGTCTAAATGCCGATTCTCTTTGAACAGGAGTTCGTTCTCTACAGATCAAGAAAAAGGCGCCGAGGTTGGTGATGTTCTTTCAGTTCTTCACTTGATTTGTGCGTTGTCCTTTAGTGCACCTACACCTGCTCATTCAAACTCGTTTTTCATGCAATCAGCTCATACAACGCTTTCAAAAGATAACATAAATAATCTCTTAAACAACTTCATTAAATAATTAAGGTAAATCATTTTCCCACAAAACGAGTGTATTCCTTCTCCCTTTCTTGTGTTTTTGCTATGGGGAAAGGCCTATCAGATACCTGTATTTTGGACCCATCATTCTCCCCCATACTTGAAGGATTCACCCATCCGTGGGTGATGTATCCATCTCTTCAACAACTTCTTTGATGTCCCATGCTACCCCCTTGGGGGTTCCTTCTTTCCTGTAGTAGCCCATGCTCTGATCTTCTTTGACCCATGCCCTCCTTTCTTCTTCCTTATTAGTCTGTTCCTTAATATCCGGGGGAAAGAAAAATGGAGGATTCAGCCTCATTCCAATCCATCTAAGTTGATTCTTTGTAAAGTTTGGCTTTGAACAAAACAGCTGCAAGTCTGATAGGGGAGTGGAGAGCTCTCCTTTTAAGGTCATTTGCCACCCTGCACCATCTCTCGTTAATGGACTCATCAACTTCTTTATGTGTGTTTTGGAGAGTGACATCAAAGTGTCCCACCGCCTCCTATTGCTTTGCAAGGAGAATAGGGATCAGCTCCTCATCCTGGGTGAGGATCCTATGATTGTAAATTATTCCCTCAGGGTGAGTCGCCTCTGCCCTGATCATTAAGGGAGTCTGCCATTTTGATGCAACATAGAGGTGGTAGTCCTGAGCTCATTTGATTTCGTGATTCATCCATGAACATAGTGCCCTCAACTTGAAATCGCCCATGTAAGGGTTTGGCGACCAGTTGGGCGAGCTAGGTACTACAAAATTGTGTAAGAAAAATTTGCTTAACTGGTCCTTCTCCAATTCTATGGCATTCAGAGATGCATCCATAAATTCTTTGGGGGAATTTATCTCTATGGGGAGTCCTTGTTTTAACCTTCGAAGCTGGAATTTGCTCCACTTTTCTTGTAGATAAACTGCATCGACCGTTGATGGTGGCCTAAGGTACCGTAGTTGGTCATATATTTTAATGGTAGTAGCCAAAGTGTCCTTTAGTTGAACAATCTCCTGGTCCTTTTTGGCTAGCTCACCTTGTGCCTTAGCTAATTTCTCTTGAAGTGTTGAATTTCTCTATTCAGCCAGTCTTAGCTCCCCTGCATGATGCATTTTTAGAATTTGTGTCTTCTTAGATGAGAATGGGGGTGATGCGGTCTGGATTCCTGATTCAATTTTCAATGTCGCCAGCTCCTTTCTGAGCTATTCTAATTATGCCCGTGCCTCATCCAGTTGATTGACGACCCCAGTGTTTTCATTATGCTCAGGAGGGTCTCCCTGGGGGTTGTCTTGCTCTTTTTGTTCATTCTGTTCTTCTTCTGCCTTCTATTCTTCTTGTTCATCCTGCATTTCCTGTTCATCCTTCATTTCCTATTCATCCTACATTTCATGTTCATCCTGCTCCTCTTCTGTAGTGGGATCCCTCTGATCTACCCACTGATCATCGTCCTCATCCGACACATTTTGAACTATGGGATTGGGTTCCCTACTCTTTTCCTTGGTAATTCGGATTCTGGATGTTTGTGTGAATCTCTTACTTCTTCTCTTCAGCTCTTGATTACTGGCAGGAATCCCTGGGTTCGTTTTGGGGGAGTCATCTCTTGAATGCTTGATTTTCACCAGGGTATTAGCCACACTGTCCAGGTCAATTTTCCTCTTCGCCCCTGATGTAGAAGCGGTTTCACTAGTACAAAATGAGAGATAAGTGACCAAAAAAAGACCAAAATCCACATATAAATGACCACTCTTGAGTTGGTGACCACTGGTAGCAAATTAGTGGCCATATATCACGCGACCAAAAATGTGGTCATATTTAGCTTGGTGATTTATAGCTTATCTTGTGGTCATATATTTGGTCATTAATTTGGTAATATATTTGGTCATTAATTGTCACAATTAATGACCAAATTTATGACCACATTTTTTGTCATGTGATAAATGACCGCTAATTTTCTATCAGGGATCGCCAACTCAAAAGTGCTTACTTATATGCATATTTTGGTCATTTTTTTGGTCACTTATCTCTCATGTTGTACTGGTGGTCGTTTATATGCAAATTTTGGTCTTTTTTTTAGTGATTTATATATTTTTAGTGGTTTCAGAATATATATAGGGCACAGAGGAATTGAACCACCAACCTCCTGCCTATAAGGTAGGTGCTCTACCATTGAGCTAGCACCCTTAAATAAAATTCCTTATGGATTGATATGAGAATAAAATTTTCAACATTTAACACCATCTTTCCAAATTCTGGAAAATGGTCACATACCTAGGTAAGAAACAAAGATTACCCAATAGTCACCAAAAAGGGTCATGTTAATGATAACCTTCTTTTGCCAAAATCTCTCAAAAATCAAGAATGCAGTTGCACTGTCAAATTTTTCTCCGAGTTATTACTAGGAGATATTTCCCAATTTCGAGAATCTTATGGGATACAAATCTGAGGCTATCCATGTGCTTTAGACTCCAATGTTAAATTCAATAGCATTGGACAAGAAGTCAAAGAAACATTGAAACTTATTCAAACCGTGATTGATCTATAACAATCCATAAATGGAACATCCAAATTCCCTACTCTCCAAGGTGTAACAAATTATGTAAGTGGAATAAGCATGGCATTTTGATTGGACCATTTATCTTACCTAATTTAAGCATTTGCTTATTTTGTCACGGTAAACTGTAAAATATTCAGCACACATACCAGGGGCAGAACTTTTCAAGGATTTTAATAATGAACAAAAAGGGACATGTTATTGAAAAAAAGTTCATGATAAAAAAACATAAATTTAATAGTGTGGCTAACTGGTGTGTAGCCAAGTTACCTTGAAATCCAAAAATGTCCACCACCTTTCGTATTACACGTTTTTAGGATGGTCAATCTAAATTTTAGTTGCTTTACACTGAATACTAGTAAATTAGCACCGAGTATTTAGAAATATTTTATCTAAATTTTAGGTTCTTTAATATTGATTTCCATGCCATTAGCACTCTTCAATGTATAATTGGAGCCCAAAGACAAAATTAAACAGATTTCCAAGGTGGTAGACACAAAGCGAGCACCTTAGTGGGCCTAATGGTTAAGAACATGTGTTATCCCTGTGGAGGTCACAGGTTCAAAACTGATGGGGGGTAGGGTTGAGCGGGGGGTAGTGTTGCTCATTCGCATGTTGTGACAAGGCGATCACAAGTTACTAGTATATCTGGCTTATGCTAGGTTAACTTTTGTAATCTAAACAAGCTTGACGATCAATATGAATGGAAAATACAACTCAATAGAAATATAGGTTAAACTTTTGTAATCTAAACAAGCTTGACGGTCAATATGAATAGAAAATACAACTCAATAGAAATATAGGTTAAACTTTTGTAATCTAAACAAGCTTGACGGTCAATATGAATAGAAATTACAACTCAATAGAAATATAGGTTAAACTTTTGTAATCTAAACAAGCTTGATGGTCAATATGAATAGAAAATACAACTCAATAGAAATATAGGTTAAACTTTTGTAATCTAAACAAGCTTGACGGTCAATATCAATAGAAAATACAACTCAATAGAAATATTCTCGGACATATGGAGATATTGCCAAGCTATAAATGCATCTATGTTATCTCCATTTTCCAAGCTATAAATGGATCTATGTTAGGTATAAACCATTATTTTATTATTAAATATATTTTATACATGATTTTGTATAAACCATTATTTTATTACGAAATATATTTTGTACATTATTTTATATACAAATTGTAGTACTAGAATGCAATCCAATAGAGTTTTGTACACAGTATGTCTATGAATGTATCATAACTCAGTATATATATATATATATAAGCAACCTGAAACCTAAAAACCTAAATGGAGGCCTGTGTGGATGATGTTGAAGAGGTACTGCCCTCAGAGCAACAACCTTGGTTCACAGACCCCATGGCCATCTGCCTTTTTTTCTTATATCTTTCTTTGAAACATGCTTGTCTAAGATGTTTGGTTCTTTCTGCAACATGCTTGTCTAAGACGTTTGGTTCTTTCTGCAAGCTCAATTCCAATTCCAGGCATTTCTTCCATAAGTTTCTTTTGCTCTTCCAGTATTTGCACAACATTTTTCAACCGCTGAGGCCCCCATTATTATTCCCCAACTCCTGAAAGTCAATATTGAGTTCAATATCATGTTAAACATTCAATCAAATTCTTATTCCTAACCTTACAAATTTAATGTAAGATTACCATTAATAATAAAAATTTAATATAAAATTACCAAAACTACTGTTTGAGAAGGTACCAAACTATGTATGGTACCTGGATATTGTGAATGAGGCTTTCCAAACTCTTCATCTTGCGATGAGGCTAGCGTGGAATGCCAAATTCTCTACATCTTTTCTTTATCACTGTAAGACCAACCTTCAACTCCTTTGTTGCTTGAGTTATTGGCATATTGAAATAGTGAGAGAGTTCGCTTAAGGTAATATCAGTTATTCTGTCTGTAGATCCTCGCTGATGACTACCCGCTCGACTTTGACCAGATGGAGCAGATATTGTTGTTTTATTGTTAACTCGAGTCCAGAGGAATTGATATAGCTCGAGTCATCACGGATTCTAGAAGGACTATTAGTGACATACATTGAATTCGAAGTTTCAGGCATGGCAGGAAAGTTGTAGAATCGAGGAAAAGTGTATTCCATGCCTTCAGGTGCCATATTACTAGGTGGACATAAATTATGATGGGAAGTACCTATACTTTCATCGCTACTTAGAGCTGGTGTTGTTTCTATGCCAGAACGGAATTTACAAACCGTATCACTGCAAAGGCCAAGCTGTTTATTGGCATAGTTCTGTTCACTTGGCAAAACCTCAATTTGCAGGTCTGCAAGTCCATATAATTGATCCGATGGAAGCTCCTCAGTGAAAATGTATATTGACAAACAATACACGCCATGTTGATGATCAACAATTTCTAATTTTGGCTTTATATCAGCTTGAGGAAGGATTTAAGCTTGTAGTTGTAATCTATGTAGTTCAAGTCTATGTGTACATAACTGATCTTATTCAAGGATTTCAACTAGCAACGTTGTATATGTATGGTCACTACGGCTATAGTTAGCTACAAAGACCATTTATGGTTGCAGAGAATTGGAACTAATCACTTCGAACCAATATTTCAGCTAGCACTTTATCTCATGATCACCCACGCATGGTGACTATGGTTGCATGTAATTATGAGAAACATTTTGATTTATGGTTAAATATGGTGGAAAGGAACTATGAGAAACATTTATGGTTAAATATGGTTGAAGGTAATATTCAGATCCACACAAAAAACAACAGGGGAAAGATTACTAGTCAGAGAGGTATCATTCCATAGGTTAAAAAAATCTATTAAGGTATATGGATGGGGAAGATGTAATATTATTTCAAGAATTGTTTGATATAATGCTTATCTGGTAAATTAGCACCTATTTAAGGGACTAGTGTGACAAAAGCAATTTTTATGGGTTATACTTGTAATTACACTCTCTTATGGATTCGTTGGTTTTGTTCAAATTAGTTTGAAGGAGCATTGAACACTTAGGGTTCTTGAATGGATGAAGGATAAAAAGATCCCTATATCCCGTCAAACCTCCTCAAGTAGAGTTCAATTTTTCACAAACCCTAAATTCGAGAGCTGGTCCTGACGAGCTCAGCACTCTCCATCTCCATTGCAACCTTCTCAGCGGTTCCATTCCTCCGTCTCTGGGACAATTACGTTCTCTGCATTTGTTGGATTTGTCTGATAATAGGCTCATGGGGAGCATACCAGATTCTATTGGTATGTTCTCGAATCTATCCTTCCTATATCTCCATATAAACAAACTCAGCCGCTAGACCTCCTTGGGAAGGATCACATCTCTAGGGTTTCTTCGTTTCAGGGAAATGAATTAAGCAGAGTTCTGCCATCATTTATAGGATAACTGATCAATATGGAGATCATTTTGATGGAAAATAACATGATCAACAGTCCCATTGCTGCTTTGTGGGGTAAGCTATCGAGCCTTACAGAGCTCTACCTAATCGACAATAGACTATCATGTTCCATTCCCAAATATCTATGAATACTTTCTAAGCTTTTGTTTCTGTATCTCTCTCACAACAATCTCTCTAGGAGACTTTCACAGTAATTATTAGGATTTCTAATCTGTTAACATTGGATATTTCTTTCAATAATTTCAAATTTGAGTGTGCCCACGGTGATATCAAAGCTTCCTGGATTCTATAAACTCTCACGCACTAGTTGCAGCATATTTGGAAGAACTCCTAAATTAGACTAAAATTAGGGTAAGAATTTGGGAAAAATCTCGCGGGTTTCAACACTAAATACACGTTTTAATGTTTTCTTCGTTTTTGTGACAATTAATATGAAATAGACACCCTATTTGACGGGCAAAATGGCCCATGACTAGCATTTTTCCCGTAAAATTCCGGCCCTTGAGTCGTTATCTACAATATCATTACCTACGAACCCTGAATTTGCTTAAGGTACTTGAAGCAGGAAAGGAGAGAAGGGAGAAGTACATGCTACCTGATTTTGAGCTTTGTGGGAAACCCATGTGAGCACATCATTCCATTTTTTGCACACCCTGGATGCCGATAACAGATACTATTGTCCCAACAACCATGTCAGGATGTGAGAGAACACTTCGCCGTTTTTCATTGCAATCTCCATGCCTGATGCCCATCTTTGTTTTTCTTATTTTCTTGGGTTGGGGAAGAAATTTACATAAAATGCAAGTCACCAGCACTGACCGTGGGTGTGCCAGATTCTACAGAAATACTTGTTAGCCCCAATAACACTACTTTATGGCATGGGATAACTGGCACTCAAATCGCCCATCTTTTCTGGCGATTTGTTCCCAGATTCGGCTATAAAAACTGGGGAATCATAGTTTTACCTCATTTACTGTGGAAATAACAAGAAGAAGTGGAACTGTGCCTTGCCGACACAGTTTTCGTGGCTAGGGGCGAACCCCGCTTTATTAGTTCTTTTGGTCACTTTTACCTGCTTTTGGGCCTCTCATCCGAACAATTCTTGTGTAATGGTTTTTGATTCAAACATTTCTGGCTTTCAATCTCGACCTGGAGCCAGACTAGGGTAGGATGGCTCTATCAATGTTTCTGGGACTACACTCTAACATGATCTATAATGAAAGGTATAAAATTGATGGCTCCCGATCCGGAACCATATAGAGAGGATTTGTAGTTTTGTGACTCAACAAAAATTTCAAAGTTGATTCGATGGTAAAGTAGAATAGGAGGTGGGTAATAATGGCGGGAAACCAGTGATTTCGAAATGGATTCTCCATTATTACCATTAACCATTAAATAGATAAATAAAATATTGTTCCTTTGTATCATGTTTTGAAATATGAACTTTTAATGTTTTAATATTATCACATCCACTTAAACTTGTGGCGGGTGAATAAATTGATAGGCCCTAAGTTAAACAAACTAGACAATTTACCACTAACTATTTGTTATTTTAATAGTTATAATATAATTACATCAATAGTTAGAGCAAAAAATAGAATTGTAACAATAATTCAAAATAGTAACAATTTGCATATTTAATTATTAATAAATTTGTATTGAAAAACTTTTAAATATTTGAAGATTTTTATTTAATTATTTTTTCTAATTTTTTAAAATACTTAATAAATAATATTTTAAATTTTTTTATTAATTTTAAATTTGTAATAAAATTCATATTAATAAACTACAAAGAAAAAGTGGTCATGTTAATTTTAAATTTATAATAAAACTCATATTGACAAACTACAAAAGAAAAGTGGTAAAGTCTACATATCGAGTGTATTCATATTAAATTTACAATAGAATAATAAATATATGAGGTTTGATTAGGAGTTGCAGATGATGTTAGAACAGAAAGCATGGATGGGATGATAGCTTGTTGAGTGGTCACGTGACGAAAGGAGCTCAAGAGGAGGAAGACTTAGTGGATTATAGAGCTGACCCAACGGAAGGTGTGCCTATTTTTTCCCATCCACTTAGCATTCGATCAAGTGATTTGGATTAAGGCGGCAAATGGACAGTGGCCACATGGGATCAACTATTGCCTATGTTTTTTTAGGCTAAAGCCAATCCCATAGGCTCATAATCGGTGGTTGGGGGTATGGGAGAAGGATGGGCTCCAAGCCATGATGAGGGTTTGAAGGATAATCTTTTCCTAAAGCTGCCATTTTTGGGAAAATATTTAGTAGGATTGTTACAGGGTTTCAATGATGGTATTCCAAGCTTGGAAGGTGCTCAGGCAACAGACATCGAACGTGATATGCAAGATGGACAACAGGGTGTGTTGGGAGATGTCGATCCTTTAAGTGAAGTACGACTGAGAGAGGAGACACTTTTAACCTATTTAGGAGTGATAGAATATTTATGTGTTGTCTCTTTCACACCGAACACTTTCTTCATTCCTCATGTTACGATGGTACCCGCACCAGTGTACCTGCAGAGGTACCCCAGGGAGAGGGTGTCTTTATTTTTGACCAGGAGGGTTGTTTAACTAGCTTATTCTGAGATAGGGGTATGGCCATACCCTCTGGTAATAGGGGAAACTTGAACCTCATGGAGCTATTATAGCAAGACTATGTGAATGTAACTTTAGGACCAATTTGATGCAGCTTAGGAGGATCATCGACTTTAATTAGCTCTGAGTGGAAATTGTATGTCTTGAACTTTGGGGCTAATTTATCCTCGTGTGTTAAGTAAAATATTTGATTAGTACTATCTTTATAGTTAGGATAGAGTTTGTTTTTCTCTTTTTAAATGTCATTTCCACCCCATGTAATCTAGTTTGAAAAGGCAATCTCTTGGATTAGCAGTGGAACTAGCACATGCTTGGGAAAAGTGTGAGGAGCAATGGACACCTTGTATACTCTTATGTAGTTATTTATTTCCAAAAAGTACCAATAGCCAATTTACTTTAACACCTTAATGGCCTCCCTTGAGAAACACATGCACTTCTTTCCATGGATCCTCTCATAAAAGGGGACAAGGACAAAGCCACATATATTGGTGGATTATTCTTAGATATATCTTTTTATACATAAGCCTTGAAAGTAGGTGTGCATTGGCGCAAAGGTAGACTAGCAAATGGGATTAAATCTAGAGAAATTTATAAAGAAAACACACATGCAACTCATAAGGTAGGATGCCATATTGTTAAACTTAGGCACACTACCATCTGAGGTGGTTTTGGCTTCTCAAATGCATCGAGCAAGATTGTTAGATATGATGTCTACCCAATTAAATATGGTTTTATGCTTGATCACTTGGTGTAATATCATGATCCATCTTAGCTATATGTACTGGGTGTTTAGTCTCCCATACAAGTGGTTCATGAGCATTTCCAAGGAGGAAGAGAAGCAAGAATATTGGAATGGAAGGACGCGAATGAGTTTACATGCGTGTGTTGCTTTATTTTCTCATGTAACCAAAGAATCTATCAAGGTTGAGATTTAGCTCGAACAACCTACGAGCAAAACAACTAGTGACTAACAGATGCATAGCAGTTTGGCATTGGATCAAGGAATGAAGCACAAACTCATTTTGATGAGTAGCAATAATCCAAGTCACATCGAAGCTCATATTTACAAACTCTTTCTTCCAAGGAAAATTGGGAAATTCAGTAAAGAAATCCTCAAACAACCATTTGTTCTGGGTAGTAAAACCTGCCAAATGGCATTTCATTGGTGGGTTTCCACTCTTACAATGTGATCAAATCCTAATCTAGGAGGTTTTGATGCTAGACCATCAATGTGATCAAATTGATCATTTTGGTTTTTTTATGAGAAAGGGGTTGAAGACACTATTCTATATTCATCCTTCTTCGATAATGATTCGGTTATAGGTCGATAATTATTTGTTTAATTATAAATTTATATTATATAATTTTATTTTATATTAATTTCTTTTTAATTAATGTTAAATTTCATTTAAAATTGTAAAATTTTATATGCTTTACATTAGAATAATTCACTATGGTGTATAAAATTATAATATGAAATGCAAAATGGAAAATTTTAAAAATAATTATTATAACTATAAATTTAAATTTATAGGAATAAAAAAAATTAATATAACTTAAAAAACTTGATTAAAATTTGGTCCTTACCTGGCAAGTTTTAGACTAGAAATTGTGTTGGAGCATAGATGAATTGTCATAAATATTAAATAATGATGATGAACTATATTAACGTGTGTTTATATTTCGATGAAATTTGAGAATTATTACTATTATTATTTATTGGTGTTGTGTTCTATTTGTAGTTGAAAAAATGGAAGTCTTTTGTTCATATTTCAATGAAATTTGAGAATTATTATTATTATTGTTTATTAAATACATAGGAGAGAGGATAATAAATATATAAATTGGAATATATATATGGGATTTTTTGTTTTTTATTGGTAGGTGAGAGATTGAATTCTTTATGATAATGGTTCATGTTAAAATGTTAAATAAGATAAAATTTGAGTGGGTTGAATTTGACAATTACACTATTGAAGTGAATAGGATAATAAATATGTAAATTGGAATATATATATGGGTTTTTTTGTTTTTTATTGGTAGGTGAGAGATTGAATTCTTTATGATAATGATCCATGTTAAAATGTTAAATAAGATAAAATTTGAGTGGGTTGAATTTGACAATTAAACTATTAAAGTGAATAGGACTATGGTAGTAATGTAATTATATTTATCAATATAGATTTTTAATTAGTATAAAATTGAGTTTTAAAACTTTTTATTAAAAAAAATATGTATAAGTTTATTTTATTAAATTGATGTTGAATTTTAAATTGTTTTTTATATTTAACTTTGGTTTTTAATTTTTATTTTAGTTTTACTGAATTTTTAAATAAAAATGTATTGTTTATATTCATATAATGAACGGAATTACATTTTTTTTATGCCCATATCATACTTACAACTTATTATAGATATATTGAGAGCATTCATAAAATTCAAATGTAATAAGCATGCAAGCACATATTTACTTATTTTATACAAACCAAAATCGTCAAGGAAAGAGAGTCAAGAGTTAATAAGTAAAATAATCTTTGATCCTACATTTTTCTCTTTTCATTGTTTTGTCCTCAATCCACCATCACGTGAAGGTTTCATGGGGACTAATTTTAGACTAGAAGTTGGATGTTCGCGATTTAGATAGTGTGCCAACTCCTTATTGGAATCGAAGTTGTCGGGTTCATAAAGTCACTAATTCATTCCCCTTGATGGGCTTCATTTGCAACTACCACCCTCGAGGGGATAATCTTCGTATTCTTGTTGTTTGCTCTATCCATCGAATATGGCATTAATTCATCATCACGTACTACTAGCTATCCATTGGTATCCTTTTCTGAGACTATTGTGTATGTATTCTGCATTTTGTTTATCTTCATCATCTGATAGTCGTTGCTCGAATGATTGTCATCCTTTTCTTTTTGCTTACATCATTTTTTCATTTTAGAATAAACATGTGCTTGAGGACATGAATCCTACAAATGTCCTACTTGTTGACAAGCTTGACACTGGAAAGCTGTATTTTCATCATCCAAGTTGTGTACTATTAATGTTACAATTTACTAAAGTTTAACATTGCAGATGGATTCAGAGACTCCTCAGTAAATTTTAACACCGTAGATGGATTCGGAGACCCCTTTCTAAGGGTAAATTTTAACACCGCAGATGGATTCGGAGACCCCTTTTTAAGGGGTCTCCGAATCCATCTGCGGTGTTAAAATTTAGTAAATTGTACAAATTCATTATCAAAATTATAATTTTCCATTGCCGGAATGACACAACTAAAAATGACCACATAATTGACCAATTGTTATGTGGTCATTTTTAGTTTAGCTCTTATCTCTTGACAAAATTGGTCATTTATCTTGTACATTTTTAGTGTAGTTCTTATCCCATGACCAAATTGGTCATTTATCTTGGTCATTTTTAGTCAGTTCACTTAAAATTTCTCAATTTTGGTCATTTATCCCTTGAAAAACCTGTGGTGACCAAATTTTTTGGTCACCTGGTCACTTATCTCTCATTTTCTACTAGTGTTTTGTTCATTTTTCCTGGTGGTAGGGATACGCTAGTTATGGGTGTACCCTTCATTCTTTGAAGATCTTCAGTGGATACCAACATGAATTCTTCCCAAGAAAGCTCTGGTATCTATGCCTTTAATTCCTCACAAACGATTAACTTGATCAGCCCATGATGGGCTAAGGCATCCTCCTTACCTTTAGTCACCTTCTTGCTCATTTCTGCTAGAGATTGGAGTAGGTAGTATGGGATACTAATGTTGTTGTTTGGTGGATGATGGGCCCTGTGCCTTAACATCTCTAGAATTCAAAAATGGAAAATGGGGACATAGCTTAACATACCAGAGCATGTGATGTACTTATGAACGATTGCAGCCACTTCCTCCCATGGTGCTAGCATGGAGAGTCTTTTGAATCTGTTTTTGTCTTAGTCATAGACCTCTCCTTACTCGAAGAATGCTATTTTTGCTTCATGGTTTGCCTCCCTGTCATCCCTGCTCCAATGCAAACCCCTTTGTAGACCAGTGAATTTGGAAATCACATCCTCATCCAAATTTATACGTAACCCCTTCACTCGGGTGATGAACTATTCATCCTTGATATGTTTAAAATTCCTTGCAAACTCTAGAGCCACCCCTGTATTGTACCCTTTCAATCCTAGGATGAAAGGCATCTAGCCCACACTCCGGATGGTTGTTAATATTCACCGGTTCTGGTAGATGGCGTTGTGCTCCTCTGGTTCACTTTTCTTGAATCCTTTCGTCATCTTAAAATCTCTTCTAAAATCAACAAAAACCAACTTTGAATGTGGCTTTTACCTCACTGGTCTAGATTGACTATAGGCTCGAGGTTGGATTGCTTGCTACGTGACCACACTCACTTTTGATGGCTTGCTTCCAGAAAGTTCTGAGAGGTTTTTGTTTGCAAAAACTGGCTCTTTTTTGGACGATCGTGCAGCCTTACTTAATTGTCTTTCCGCACTTATCCTTATTATTCTTCGTTGTACTTGCTGATTGATCCATTTCTTTTCATAATCAAGCTCTTCATTTCTCTTTATGCTTGTACTTTGCACTTCTACTCTGATTATATTGAAGTATGGTGGTTATATGCGGATTCATCATTTGCTGAAATGCCAGGTGTGTGCAATCATGATTTTGTAATTTGAACCTTTCCCCCCAACTTTAGCGAAAAGTTGTCCTCAGCTTAAAAAAAAACTGTTTTGGGGATAATGATTTGACCTTAAGAATAAAATGAAAATGTTCAGAAATTACCTTGTTATATTTTGTTAGCGTACCTGAGTTCACGATCATGGCTGATTTGTATGCGTGCCGAATGCTGTAGTAGATTTGGTGTAATCCATAGTAATCTTCGGCGTGTCAGTAGTTATGTGCGTTGTTGGCATTTTCTTTTGGCTTACTTGAATTTTTGGTGTATCGCCTTTGTTTTGAATTTCATGCCATTTTTTATTTGACTTTGTGATAATGCTTTGCATGAATTTGATTGCTTGTTGCTGTGCTTGGATGAATGTCTGGCTCGCTTGAATAATTGGCAGCCTCGCTTGAATAAGCTGCAGGCTCTCGTGAAGATATGGCAGATTTGATTGAAATTTGTGCTGTGATGTATTCCTGTAGTGGTAGATATTGTTGCTGGCTCTTTTGAATACATGTCTGGCTCGCTTGATTGTTGTGGATCTTTGATAATTCTCAGGTTCGCTCAATTGCTGTGGATGTTTTGATACTTGTCTAGCTCACTTGATTGTTGTGGATGTTTTGATACTTCTCTGGCTCGCTTGATTGTTGTGGATGTTTTGATACTTCTCTAGCTCACTTGCATATTGATATTTCTTTTGCTTGATATTCCTCTGTGCAATTTTAATGCTCCATCTTCATATGTATGTATGTGGCCCTGTAATTTGGCCTGTTATTCATTGAACTATATTTATTTTTCTTTCTTTGTTTGTCTTTTTATTATTTTTTCATTTTTTAAAAATCTTTTTCTACTTTTTTTTTATCATCATTTTTTTTAATAAAATTCCATTTTATTTATCAGCATTAGTTGTTGCTGGTAGAGTACTTGTGTAAATTCTTCCTTTGATTGTGGCTTCTTGTAAAGTTTTAGCCGATGTCCATTTACTATCATTGGAAATTGTTGTTCATCTATTGTAATAATCTTGACTGCTCCATTTTCATATATATGCTCAATGATGTAAGGTCCTAGCCATCTTGTTGGTAGTTTTCCTTTGAATGTGTGAAACCTAGAATCGTAGAGTAGTGCCCAGTCACCTTCCCTGAACTTTTTATCCTTTAGGTGCTTGTCATGCCACTTATTTCTTTGCTGCTGGATGATTTCTGTGTGGGCAAGTGCTTGTTGGAGTTGCTCATCCAGTTGATTCAATCATAGCATGCGTTTTTGTTGTATTTCTGATAGTTCCATGTTCAACTCTGCTGCAATTCTTAATGTTTTGATTTCAAATTCAATTGGCAGCATGACTTTCTTTCTATATACTAACTCATAAGGTGTGAACCCTGTTGTTGTCTTCCATGTGGTGTTATAGGCCCAAACTGCCTCACTTAATCTGTCAGCCCAATCTCTTTTGTGGAGTTGGACTGTCTTTGTCAGAATCCTCTCTAATTCTCTGTTGGTGAATTCTGCTTGACCATTTGCCCGAGGGTGATAGAAGGAGGACTGTCTGTGTTTGACATTGTTTCGTTTCATCAACTCTTCTATTAAGTTGGATGTAAATTGTGGTCCTTGATCAAAAACTAGTTCCCTTGGAACACCAAGCCTGTGGAAGATTTGCTGAGTGAAAAATTTTGCTACATTGTTTTCATTTGCTGCAGCAAGTGCTTCTACCTTAGTCCATTTTGTAGGGTAATCTGTGCATACTAGAATGTATCTCTTTTGATTTGAGGGTGGGTTGATTGGACCAACGAAGTCAAATCCCCATTTCTCAAATGCTTCTAAGGAGATCTATGGATGAAGAGGCATTTCTTCCTTTTGTGTAGGCTTCCCCATTCTTTGACAGTCATCACAGTGGGACACATACTCATAAGCATCTTTGTGGAGTGCTGGCCAATAATACCCTGTTTGCAAGATCTTGTAGGTTGTCCTCTTTGCAGCATAGTGTCCTCCACAGGGTTCATTATGAGTGGCATGCATTATGTCATGTACTTCATCTTCCCTAATGCACTGTCTATGTATTTGATCTGGTCCCTGTTTAAAGAGCATGCCCTCTATCCATGTGTATGTGGCACTTTGCCTTATTATTTTTGTCTTCTCTTTATAACTGTAATGTTCTGGAAACTTCCCGGACACTAAATAGTTTGCTATGTCAACAAACCATGGGCTTCTTGTTGATATGGCAAAAAGGTGCTCATCATGGAAGTTATCATTAACCAATTCATTATCTAGTCCATGTGTGACTCTTGACAAAAAGTCGGCTACAACATTATGCTTGCCTGGTTTATCTATTATAGTAATGTCAAATTCTTGTAGAAGTAGAATCCATCTAATAATTCTAGCACTAGTATTAGGCTTTTTTATAAGATACTTGATTGTTGAGTGGTCAGTCTGGATAAAACTTTGGTATCCTGTGATGTAATGCCTGAATTTATTGATTGCATGTATGACTGCTAAAAATTCCTTCTCTGTGACTGTGTAGTTTAGTTCTGCTCCAGCCAAATTTTTGCTTATATAGTATATGGCATAGGGTTTCTTGTCTCTTTCTTGTCCAAGCACAGATCCATTGGCTTTATCTGATGCATTTGAGTGGATGTGAAATGGAATTTCCTAGTTTGGTCCTTGGAGAACTGGTGCTGTGATTGTTTTCTCATTAAGATTTTCAAATGCTCTCATGTAATTGTGTGTCCATATGAACTCAGTGTCTTTTGTGAGAAGTGCAAACATCGGGGCAGCAATTCTGCTATAATTTTCAATAAACCTTCTGTAGTACCCTATTTGTCCAAGGAAACTTCTCACATCCCTCTGTTTAATAGGTGGTGGCAGTGTTTTGATTACTGAGACTTTTGCTTGATCAACCTCTATCCCCCCTCTGTGATATATGATGTCCTAGGACGATGACTTCTTCCATTAACATCCTGCATTTGTCATTGCTTAAGCATAAGCTCATTTCAATACATTTCTTTAATACTAATTCCAGATGGTTCAATGCCTGATCAAAATTTTTTCCATAGAGTGTGAAATCATCCATGAAAACTTCCATTTTGTCATTTATAAAATCAGTGAATATACTCAATATTGCTCTTTGAAATGTTCCTGGGGTGTTACATAAACCAAAGGGTAGAACCTTATAGGCATAAGTTCCCCATGGGCATGTAAAGGTCATCTTATCTTGATCAGCTAGGTGTATTAAAATTTGGTTGTACCCACTGAAACCATCTAAAAATGAAAAATACTTGTTCCCAGATAGTGTATCTAGCACCTGATCTATAAATGGCAGTGGAAAGTGATATTTATTGGTGGCTTTATTTAGCTCTCTGTAGTCCACACAAATTCTCCATTTTCCTCCTTTTTTTGGTACTATAACTAGTGGTGAGACCCATTCGCTATCAGAGATGGGATATATGAACCCTGCATCTAATAATTTCTGTAGTTCTATTTTGACAATGTCTTTTAATGTTGGGTTCAACCTCCTTTGTGGCTGCCTGATAGGGATAGAACCTTCTTTGATGTAAATATAATGTTTGCATATATTAGGATGTATACCTTTCATGTCTGCATATGTCCATGCAAAAGATTTATTTTGTTATGATAATACTTTCATTAATTGATTTTCTTGCTCTCACTTGAGATTGGGATGAATGTTGACCGTCTTTCCAGGAATGATTTCCACTATCTTTCCTTTTTCTGATTGTTCTTCCAGATGTAGTACGTCTGCCCACATTTTATTTAAGTTCTGGTTTGAACTTTTTCCTTCTTTTTGCTGTGCTGTGGCAAAAAATCTTTTAAGAGCAGCGTTGTTAGAATATTCATTTTGATAAAC
The DNA here is from genome assembly GCA_027924585.1 of Larix kaempferi. Classification (NCBI taxonomy): domain Eukaryota; kingdom Viridiplantae; phylum Streptophyta; class Pinopsida; order Pinales; family Pinaceae; genus Larix; species Larix kaempferi. Next base: position 3,690,276 of record BSBM01000269.1, read on the forward strand.
CTATCTATCTAGCCATCTTCATCTATTGCTTTCAATGATAGTGCAACATCAATTGTTAGGATAGGTCGAAGGTTCTGATTTGATGTATCGTGATAGTCATTAGTCCAATTTTGGTATTCTAAATCTGAATATTTCTAGCTGGTGGGTAGATCGTGATTTTCTTCCTGGCATGTCCACTAGTGATAGTCATATTTCCTTATCAACAACCTATGTAAGTGTTCGTAGTTGCTAACCAAGGTTTTTCTAGTATGATTGGATAACCACTGAGTTTTCTTTTGAGTTCAATTACTATGAAATCAGCTGGGTATTCCTAGGATTCAATATTGATCATAATATCTTCGAGCATCCCTTTGGGTTTCATAGTGGATGTGTCGGCTACATGGAGTATTGTAGTTGTTGGTCTGATTAATGATTGGAGTCCTAGGTATATCATGGTTTCCTTAGTCATGACGTTGATAGAAGCTCCCAAATCTATTAGGCTTTTATTTATTTATTTGCTATTGATGGTAATGTTCACTACAGGGCTACCTGGATCAAGATACTCAGGGTTAATAATAATACCCAGCATTAAATCAGCCAATTGTCCCACTACATTTATTGTTGGTGGGTCACGCTTCTTCCTCACAGGTTTCTTCAAACAATTTTCTCTAATAAATTCGTTATAGATGGGCACATCCCTTATGGCTTGCAAGATAGGGATTTGGATGTTTAAGTGTTTTAATTCGTTTAAAATTGCATTTTCTTCTTCCTCCTTTGTACTTTGTATAAGTTTCTTGGGAAATGGAGGGTTTTTGTTTCGTGGGAGTGGTTGGGTTTCTTCTCCTGGCGGATTTGGTTCATCCGGATGCTGAACATAGGGTTCTGTTGTTTGTTCTTGAACTTCAGGTCGTGGGATATTCTGTGTTGATGTATTTTGCAACGTTTTTCTGGATCTAAGGTTTATTTCGTTTATTTCCATGGTATCTACGACATAGGTAGGGAATTGTGTGATATTAGCGTTATAAGTCTGTTGTTGTTGTGGAGGTATGTTATTATTAGGGTTTGGGATGTGTTTGGATGGAATTGGCACGGGTCTGGGGGGTGGTTGAGTCTGTGGGGGAAGCATGATGAGTGGCTATTGCTGCTGCAACGAAGCTCTCCAATTTGATGGATAAGGATTTTGATTCCCATAATTTGTGGTGGATGAAGCAAAAGGTGGGGGATATGAAGGGTAAGATGGTGGATAATAAGGTTGTTGATAGGCTAGTTGATAAGTGTGTTGACTCTGTTGATACTGATTTTGCTTCCTTTGATTTGGGTTCAGCTGTGCTTGCCATGAAGTTGGTGCAGAGTTCCAATTTTGTTGGCCTTGATTATAGTAGGCTTGATTGCTAGGTTGATATGGTCTAACAAAATTATTCCTCCTTTGATTTATAAAACAAAGTTGTTCTATTGCCCCTTCAGCTACTGGGTCTTGAATAACAGCCTTACATGAGGGTAAGAGGGGACATTTATCAGTGGAGTGGTCATCAGTGCAGAGACCACATACTTCTATGGTCTTTAAGGTGCACTACCCTTTCTCATGTTTCTTTCTACAACGAGGACAAAATACTGCCAAGTCTTGGTTAATTTCATCATGCTTCTTTTTGATATGAAGTGCATCAAGTTGCATGGCCAGAGATTGTAAGATGTCTCTCTTCATATCATCTAACAGGTTTCCTAAATCAGATTTTGTAAGATTGGGTCCTGAAGATGATGAAGATCCTATGGGTAGATGTGTCTCTCTTGTCCCATTCTTGCTTTTCCTAGACCTAGAATGGTTCCTGAAAATCTGGAGTATCTGGTCATAAGTCTACTGAAATATGTCTCCAACTCCTAAGAGGTTTAAGATCTCAAAATTCTCTTCTTTGATCCCTCTAAGAAGGACAAGTTTCAGTGATTCAGGGTCTAGGGTGCAATGGTTAGCTGGTTTGTAGCTGAGCTGAAAACATTGGGCATAGTCTTCTAGGGATTCATGGTCTCCCTACTGCATCCTAAATATTTCATCCCTTGTATCCTTTTCTTTGTAGTAGTCCCTATATTTTTCTAGGAATGCATATTTCATCTGGTCCCAACTAAAAATACTATTCCCCTCTAAACTCATGAACCACCTAAGTGATAAATCTTTCAGTGTGGAGGGAAAAAGTATTAGCTTTTGTGCATCCATAGTGTAATCAAAGGATCTGCAAACTACCTCAAATTCAAAATAGGAATGGGTCAGTAAATTTCTGAAGTCAATCCATGGAAGTTTGGAAAATTGTTAGGGTTGATATTCTTCATCCGTGCATCTCCAAGAGGTATGCTAATGGGGAAGGTGAACAACTCCCTAGGTTCCTCTTCTTCACCTTCCATAGTGGTGTTTGAGCTGGAACTAGTAGAGAAGTTATCTCTGTTTGGATCGTATGTGGAGTCAGTTTCATTTTCAAAGTTTAGAAATTCAAACTGAGAATTGTCAGAACTGTTATTACCGTTATTGCTCATGGGACGCTTAGGCAGAAAGTGTCCAAACCTATCCCTTTGTCGACGAGGCATTCATTGGTAAAAATATTTATGTTTTTGTCTTATGTGATTTTTTCTTTCTTTTTGTATTGTTTTTGAAGATGTCTCTTAAAAGATTTAGCACCTCCCCAGCAACGGCACCAAAAAGTGGTGGGCTCTATGTCTGGGTACCTAATGAGGGCAGCTAGACTAGGAGCCTACTTTAATTATCAACCAGGGGATGTACAAACTTTAGAGGTACTGGCACTATATGTGCTCTTTAGGATAGTCTTTGTTGAAGTTGGGTGTTTGTATCAATGTTTTTAAAGAGTTGCCTAAAAAAGATTAAATGAACTGTAAACAGGATTGTTAATCTATGGAGGAGAAATTCCTATGCTGAAAGCAGGAAATCTACGGCTAAGAATTTGAATGTAGGAAACAGTAAATCTATTTTTAAGAATTAATTTGCTGAAAACAATAAAAATTATACTATGGAATTGAATGCTGGAATTATAACAGATCTATTCTAAAGTAATGAAAGCTTGATCTTTAATCTAAGGGGTACTTACTGTAAATCGAATGCATACAAATCAAAGTCTAATCTAACATAATCTAATGCTAAAGCTAAATTTGGAATGCCATTATCTAATGTTTCAATTTTAATCAAATCATTAAGGAGTGAATGTCATCATGTAACCAATAAACACTGAAAGAAATCAATCTCTATAAGCAGTTCTAATAATGAAATGAATACATAGGCTGAAGATCTAGAATGCTGCTTCAGAAGTAAATGCAAGTACATAGAGAAATGGGTGTTAATTATGCCTTGACAGAATGTTTCTACAGGACTACAGACACAACGTTATCAAACTATAGAATGTGTTGTAATGAACTATGGAATCATAAATGTTCAACTACTACAGAAATCAAATCGTGTTATTTAGATGCTATTTAGAATACTCTCATCTGCAATATAAATTCAACTAATGCACAACACATAATGATAAATACCTGTACTACAATATCTCCTGACTTACGTGTTGGAGGGCCCTCTCCAACCCGTACTCAGGAGTGAAAGGAACTTATAAACGCTGAATCATAGGTAACATAAATTCTTTATTTAAAATAGAAACTATATAGTTTAAAACCAGGTCTGTAACCCAACTGTCTTGATAGTCTGAAACGTAAAACAATAATTCTTCAAAATAGCAGCAGGGGCCTCTCGCTACTTGAGAGGTCCATATTTATATAATTCTAATGCTTAACCTAACAAAATGTCTAAATGTCGATTCTCTTTGAACAGGAGTTTGTTCTCTATAGATCAGGAAAAAGGCGCTGAGGATGGTGATGTTCTTTCAGTTCTTCACTTGATTTGCAAATTGTCCTTTAGTGCACCTACACCTGCTCATTCAAACTCGTTTGTCATGCAATTAGCTCATACAATGCTTTCAAAACATAACAAAAATAATCTCTTAAACAACTTCATTAAATAATTAAGGAAAATCATTTTCCCACAAAACGAGTGTATTCCTTCTCCCTTTCTTGTGTTTTTGCTATGGGGAAAGGCCTATCAGATACCTGTATTTTGGACCCATCAGTGCGCACTTCTCTATGTTCACTAACCATTTTTCTTTGAAATACCTAGTCAACAAGCTAATGTTAGGGGGGAGAATCTGCAGATGGTTGTTACTCTTTTAGGAGTATGACTTTGAAATAGTGGTTAAGCCTGGAAGATTGAACTTAGGACCTAATCATCTGTCAAGAATCGAGTCAGGAGAAGAGTCGACGAAACTTGAAGACAATATGCCTGATGTGCATTTGTTTGCTATTCAGATTGCTGATGATTACTATAAAGACATCATAGATTTCTTGACTACTGGGTTAGCACCCATAGAGTTTACTACGCAGCAAAAGAAGCAGTTGGTAGTGCGAGAAACATACTTCACCATTATCATAGGTTAGTTATACAAATTAGGACCGGATGAAGTACGGCGCAGGTGTGTCCTAGAACACGAGAAGCCATTCATACTAGCAGATGCACATTCAGGGGTAGCAAAAGGTCACTACATAGGAAGAGCCACTGCACAGAAGATATTGCGGGCATGGATATGGTGGCCTACGATTCACAAAGATGCAAAGGGATATTTCCAGAGATGTGATGTCTGTCAAAGGAAAGGGAGACCATCGCACGGGGACGAAATGCCACTGAATCCTCAGTTGACCCTTCAGGCATTTGAGAAATGGGCCATTGATTTCATGGGTCCTATAAACCCATCAGGGAAAAGGATTGGTGCAAGATACATCATCACTGCCACTGATTATCTCACCAGATGGGAAGAAGCAAAGCCAATGAAGGACTGTCGCACAGGTACTGCCACACAGTTCATATTTGAAGACATCCTCACGAGGTTTGGATGCTCGAAGATCTTGATAAGTGATCAGGGAACTCACTTTTTGAATAGAACCATTGAGGCATTGTCTAGAGAGTTCCACATTCATCATCAACGTAGTACGCCATATCACCCGCAAGCAAATGGAACTGTGGAAGCTTTCAATAAAGTACTGGAACATGCGCTCACTAAGGTATGCAACGTGAATCAGGATGACTGGGACCTGCGCATTCCAACTATATTATGGGCATTCAGAACCACATGCAAGAAGTTGACTGGCCACACACCTTTTAGGCTGGCCTATGGGCAGGAGGCAATAATTCCAATGGAATACATTGTTCCCAGTTTAAGGATAGTTGTGTTTACAGGCATGGAAGACCATGAGGAACTAAAAGAAAGACTTCTACACTTGGTTGGGTTGGAGGAAGATCGATTCATTGCAGGATTTCACCAGCAAGTGCAGAAAGATCGAGAAAAAGCATGGCATGATCGCCATATCAAGAACAAGTCTTTTCAGGTAGGTGATCTAGTCCTCCTTTATGATAGAAAGTTTATGAAGTTTCCTCGAAAGGTTAAAATGCATTGGCTTGGTCCATATACTATTGTGCATATTACTAACGATGGCGCAACTCAGTTAGCCATGTTAGTAGGAGACAATTTACCTGGATTAGTCAGCGGAAGTAGGATAAAACCCTATCGAGATAGCCCTACCTCGCAACATCCTCTGTAAAAAAAAGAAGAAGAAGAGAACAGATGCACAACACAACTCAAAAGATTAGAAAGGTAGCTATGCCACCCAAAGAAGGAAGAGAAAGTACAAACCCCATAGCCGAAAACCACGCAGTGCGAAGTTGGGAATGTAGTTGGGCTGGTCAAAAGAAAAAAAGGACGACGATGGACTGCAAGCCGCTGTGATGTAAGGCATATATCTGTAGCGCAGTTATGCAATTGAAGACATGAGGGTAATGGACGCCAGTAAAGAAAACTGTTAGAACTGCCTGTGCATCATGAGAGAAGGAAGTGACTGTGATAACTCTTGGCCATTTACGAAGCCGTTATTCAAAAAAAGGGCGGCACTGACACAACCCCGCATTAAAGGAATATCCTATCCGTTCGGGCGTAACAAAGACTGAAATGATTGAGATCATAATGGGATCCGGGCAATGGAATGGGCATTTAATTGTTCGCTAGGCTGTCATACGGCTGCCAGTACCACTACACCTCAGCATTTAAGGAAAGTTAATCTGACTCGACATATTTTACAGTGGCAAAGATCGGGATGCCAGTGAGATATTATCCAGCACACCTAGCACTTAATGCCTAGTCTAGCTGTTCATGGTACATTCAATATCACATAAGGTGCAGATTTAGCCAAGATTTTGCAAACAAATGCAACATTAAATCTCTAAGTTCAGCGATGAAGGCAAACCGTCAGGTAATGGCTCTATAAATATTCACCAACCCCTCCTTATGCATGTTACTGTGAGTTTGAAATTTTATGAACTGTGAAGATTGTAAGCACTTAGCAACCAGAAGCAGAAATATTCACTGAGTTTATATCCGATGCGCAGACCTTAGAAGAGATCCTTGGCACTTTCCACTGGTCTGGTATAAGCAGCGTAATGAAGACACTGCCAAAGCAGACGACACCAGAACAAGGTGGCTCATGTCGAAGAGCCCGAAGCCGAGCCAGATGAAACAATAAAAGAAAGATAAGCACCTGGATGCCACATAGGAACAATCAAAGACACCAGATGCACCTAAGCCGACGGATCCACCAGGAATCCCGACACCACCTGTGTGGCTCATCTCAGAGTATATCATCCCTCGAAAGAGTGATTCCGCATAAAGTCACTTGGAGAAGAACGTGAAATATGACATCCCATTGTGGTCGATGTCGAAGCACGTCCAGACTAAGGAGGATTTGCTTGGAAGAATTCCTACCTACAAGTTTGCTGATCACGATTTAATGGATGCTGAGAAATTCCCGCACCTTCAGCCGGATAAGTTCATGTGTAGCAAAGACGACACGACCACAAAGCACATAGAGGTTGTTCCATTGGACTGGGCCTTGCCATTGGTCCATAGTGGTCTACTCAACTTGCTAAGAATCCCACATTTTCACCGCAGCAAAGAACGCAAGGCTGTGGTGCGTACACTGCTGTCTTGTACGCACCAGGGATACATCTGGTTGGACTTTACGGTCAACATCACTGTCGAATTGATAGAAAGGATTACTGGTTTGAGTAAAAAGGGTGACAATCCTACTGTAGAATTCGTCGGCAAGAAAGACGACTAGGAACTAGCCGCGAAGATAAAGGGGGAGTTCAAATTAGTAAGAGGAAACTGGGGATACGAAATTGATCCAATCACAATTGAATCCCTGTGGTTCACCATTTAATTACTGGCAGGGAGGCTGCTGAGGAAAGCAAGGCCAAAGGATGTGAACACATTACTTGTGGCCTTAGCAACCAAAGCCATGGACGAACATGAGTATAATTGGGAAAATTTTCTGCTCAATGAATTTTTGTTGGATACAGAGGATACCCACGACAAGGGGCTACCCTTCCACTTTAGCTGGCTACTCATACTTATTTCTTTCGTAGGTTGGAAAGAGCCTGCGCATCAGAACGGTCTACCGGTAGCAACAAATGACTGCTGCGTAGTTCGCTTTGTGAACATGTGGGCGTCCACCAGTCCGAAGAAGCAGCGACTCAACGATTTGCAATTCCTCACGTATTTCAAATAGTTATGCGCAGTTATAGAAAAGACCCCGTGCATCACTGTGGAGGTGAAATATATGTATAGGACCAAGATGATTTTCAAGGCCAGCTTACACTATATACACATACAGCCATGCCTGACAACAGAGGCATGGTTCGACGACCAATATCAGCTCGACGCACCAATGATCAAGCAGATCATTGAGGACTAGCCTGATAGACGGAAATAAGATGCACTGGAGACTGTCATTGCTACGTCTTCGAAGGAAGACGAGGGGGACCAAATGGACAAGAACCCAGAGGTCCAAAGCACACCAGTCCAAACACCTGCACTGCAAGTAGGAGAGAAAAGAAAGGAATCAGCTACACAGACGTTGGAGAAGACACAAAAGAATAAATCCAAAGCTAACAAACCACCACTTGATAGAATGGTCCATGATGATGACTATGAATAGATAGCATCATGGGTATCTGCGCACCTAGAATATAAGGAAGAACCGGCTCAAGCAGAAGTCAGAGAAAATATCAATAAACTAACTAGTTTGGTCTTGAGGATGGAGCAAGTCCATCACAACTTGGCTAAGGAACCAGACCATGATGACCACTTGGGGGAGCCAAGTGAGCCAATGCACAGGTCACCTTCTTTCACAACACGGATGTGTATCGTCAAGATTGCGCTAGGGTCCATTCTGTTCTCGACAGATGAGATGATAGAAACTATGAGGTTGCTTGAGTAGCTGGAACTTAACATAGCTATGCTACCGGCTGAGGGGTTGCACCAGTTGAACACCCAAATATCCCATGAAATGCATGAACGGGACATTGTCTCGCACAACCAATGTCTCCAATATGAAGAAAATCACAGGAAAATACAAGCAGAATGTGAGCAGAAGGAAAGGGAGCTTCAACACATGCAAGAAAAGCAGCGCAGGATTAAAGGTGCAGTGTCAGCAGTATACACACAGCTTCCCGAAGTTGAAGAAGAATCAGAAGTTGAGGTGGCTATCTTACATATTGGCGCTACCGTTGATAGTTTGCAAGAAAGAATGAGTAAATTGGAAATTTCCCATGAGGAGAAGGTTACAGAGATGGAAGCCTCCCATCAGGCGAAAATAGTTGAACTAGCAGCATGAAAACCAGTCGATATGGAAAAGCAGGTGGAAGAAGCCAGAGAAGAGGCACTGCGGGCCTCTACATAGGGAATCTGCACAGCAGTCGCGCGATGCCAAATCCTGCTTGATGATGTTTCGAACATATGGAGCATATTGCAGGATGAACTAGAACTGCAAAATATTCACGATGACATCCAACAAAAGCAGCAGGAAGTGGACTCCATGGATGCTTCCATGAAGGGACTTGCTGGTCCGACAAAAGAGACACGCCTTTGAGCAAACCAAAGTACTTAGAAAGGAGCTTGAGGCCTTAAGAGAAAAGGAAGCTAAAACCTCTTCGAGGCTACAGCCATTACAGGAAGAGGCACTTACCCTGACTGATGAGATTGAACTAAGGTTGCAAGACCTTCAGGCAACATAGGCCAAAGTCAAGGAGCAAATTGAAGAGCCGACCATATATGAAATGCTAAATACGGTTAAAGGATATGAGCAAGAAATAAAGGAAGTAGTTTTAAATTTGAGTGCAACTGTTCAATATTTTACTCTCCAATCAAGAATCTCAAAGGAGGCACACATGGAGCAGCTGGACTGAAGTGGCTCGGGATGAGCCACAAGTCAATGTTAGGGTCCTTTTGGGCATGGCCCAAGTTGGGCACAATTTTGATAAGGAAACAATTTTGAGAGTTGTGCAGCTTTTGGGTTGTGAAGTCAAAAGAAACAGTTTTGAGAAACGTGCAGCTCGGTGTACATATGCAATTTTGACGTAGCAGTGCTCATGTGCAGGGTCTCTGCAACAACTACTTTTGGTAAAAGAGTATAGAGGAAGGTCGAGCTGAGTAAGCAATATATTTGGGTAACAAGCAGAATGAAGGACGAGGAAAGCAACATGTAAAAGTGAGTGGCGGCAAAGCAGTTAAGGAGCCAGGCCACTAATCTGATGATGACAAACAGGCTAAAGGGATGGAAAGTGATAGGCCATGATGTAGTGCAACCGTTTTGTGATGACTGTGACTGTCAGAAGGCTGTTAGAGCCACGATTGGCCCAGTCAGGCGGCTAAAGCAAGTGGAGTGATTTGGTGACGATGACAGGTAGGGTGGTTGGTATCCGCACCAGTTTTGGGAACCTTAGGGTTTTTTCGTGCACTGTAAAGACATTACCTATGAGCATGATCTATAAATAAGGCATATTTTGTAAGGGAAAGGGTTGTTGATTCTCTATTGTTGATTATTATTGAGACATCTTCTGTTGAGAGACATTTTTGTAAAGGCTCTGCAAGCTGTGTGCAAAGAGGCCTATTGAGAGAGAAGAAAGTCTGCAACTGAGTGCGCAGACTGGATTTGTTGTACCCTTCCCAAAATAATATAGTAATAGTTCCTATGGACGTAGCTCCCATCCGGGAGGTGAGCCAAATTAAACCCTGTGTTGTGTGATTGTTTGTATGTTTGCACTTGTTTATTTGCTTACTATGAATGCTTGAGCTCATGCTTGTCAGCCTGTGCATTTTACTTTTATATGTATTCGCCAAAAGAATGAGAATGGGTATAATATGTTAAGTGTCGCATATGCATGGATGAATGCCGTATGAACAAGTATTTCTAAGTATTTGAATGTATGAATTGATCGAGCAATCACTTAACAGAAAGTATCTTTACTATGCGCAGCACCAGAAGTGCGTAGGGTACTATGTTGTCGTATTGTATGAATCATAAACCAATACTACGAAGTAACAGTGGATGCATAATATTCGTTAAGCCATGTTAATTAAAGTAGTTAAGTGTCAAATATGTAGCACAACTATCAGTGGCACCGACCTACTATCATATAAGATTTGCATCACGCAGCCCCTGGATGCATGAGTGGCATAGCATCTTAACCAATATAAGCGTCAGTCCACAACGTAGGCTTCGCAGTGCGTTGTTTATTGAATTTGCCTTGCAAAACTCATCACATAGATGTGGAAACTTGATTTCGTAGCCCCCCCATACCTTCACCTCGGATGAGACCTCAGTCTGTTCGCAGGATATTGCCGAAAGGGCCGGTGAAAAGGGGTTTTGTTGGTTCCTCGAACCGCCAAGAACCTGGGTCTATATTGGAAACCTCTAGAACAGTATATAATCCAACACTCCCTAACCATAACTATCCTCCCCCCTCTCCCCCTCTCCCCTTACTCCACATACCCCTAACCTCCCCTCTCTCTTTCTCTCCCCTTACTCCACCTACCCCTAACCTCCCCCCCCGTTACTCCACATACCCCTAACCTCCCCTCTCTCTTTCTCTCCCCTTACTCCACCTACCCCTAGCCTCCCCCCCCCCCCCCTCTCTCTCTCTCCCCTTACTCCACCTACCCCTAAGCTCCCCCCTCTATCTCTCTCACCTAATACCCCTCCCCCTACCACTTACCAACCTCCCATCTCGCTCCCTCTCTGTGTCTCTTCCCCACCCTATACCCCCCCTCTCTATAACTACCCTAATGATCCATAAACCCCTACCCCCCACCTCGATATATATCTCTTTCTATCTCCCATCCATAAATTGTTTTTACAACAATTCTCAAATGAACTTGAAAATGGTAAAAACGAAGCACTTTTGATTTTTTCAATGTATGTATGAAGACACAAATTGATAATAATGATGCTTTTCAAATGTAAATGATGGAAAATAAGAGACTACTCGTAGCGCTTTAATAACTCAAAAATTCCCAAAGAAACATGACAAGCACTCCAATGACCTAAAGACACAAAAATCACTCAAAAACAATCAAATGCAAGCAAACACTTATTGACTAAGCTCAAAAATGGTTTGGAAGCGGATCTAGCATGCTGGATAGATCTGGTGAGGTGGTCAAGGAATATAAGATGGAGTGGATGACCATGGAGGGATTGAAATTGCTTGCCACTACTAAACTCTTACTTGACCGAAAAGACCCAAAAATCAACACAAACAGACCAAACACAAATAATGTTGAATAAAGAGGTCTCTAACTGGAAGTTACAACACAGAGACATCTGTGGATCAAACCAAAATCAAAGTTTGGAGATTGGATAGACCAAGCACCATGCTTGAAGGACTGACGTAGTCTGTAGTTAGGCACAGAGTGCCCAGCACAGACTGTATACAGGTGTAAAGCGTCGGCGGCGCAAACTGTTAGATCGACAAAAATGCCGATGGCGCAGGATTCTCAAAGGAAGATTGTGCTTGGGATGGATAGTCGCACTGGATTCACTACCCAGGTGCATCAGGCGAATAAACCATTGCAAAAATAAAAAAATCTCCAAACAATGAACAAGTAAATGGATTGACAATGATTCAGACAGATTCAGAGAAGGTCAACAAGCTCTTCAAGAAGAAAATATTATGGTGAAAAAAGGCTCAAGAGGCAAAGAAATGGCTCATTAAGAAATCAAAGAAAAGCACATTCAACTTGAAATCAAAACAAAGTATTCCCGAGTATGGTCGCCAGATTTGTTATTGGATAATCTACTCGAGTGGATGCGAGCATGATCTCCCTAGTCCAAGTGGATCTAGAACAAATGAGAACAGAACATAAAACTACTTTCCTAGATCAAATTAGAAATGAAGGTAATTATATGCCTTACCTTCAGATTCATAGATCTTTCTCCTATTTATTGCTCCGAGCTTCATGGTCATCAGATCCGTAGCTGCAAGACCTTTCAAAGCACATAGAGACAAAACAAGTAGTAAAAGTACATCTAAACACTATCTGATCCAAGTAAACAGTTAAGGAAGTGAACTATTAACTCATCAAAGAAAAGACATTTATGGAAAGAGATTATATTACTGTAAAAAGAGTGAGAAATACATAGTAGAGTAATGATTACAACCCAAGCCTTAACGTTGCAATCTTCCTGCAACAAGCCAAGCCAATGCCTCTACAGGAAATGTATGCCTCCCAAGAGATGGATAGGGATCACCTAGGTTAATTCCATTAACATGTAAGTGCTATAGACTTCCTCCTTTTGGAATGGAGAGGAGATTTGTATTTATAAGACCAAGTGGACAAAGTAGGTTTAGGATCATGTGGAGAGGACTAAGGGACCCTCCCTTGATGTTAGGTAACCGTAGGACAGCTCACCTAGATGTTAGGGATAGAGATCCACCTCATGCACCTTATAGAATTCGCTCGAAATCCACCTTTATTCAATTTAACCAACTTTTGCGCAAGCTGCATGAGGGAAACCTGTGCCTGAGAGGAAAAGTGCAGGCTGTACAAAGGAACCCTGAGCCACCAGCGCAGTCTGCCAGATGGAAATCTAAGCCTAACCTAGTTGGGAGCTCCTTGCTAGAAGGAAACCTATGTCGGCCAAACTAGAAATTGTGGACAAAGGGAAACAACTTGCTCTAATTGACTTTGATCAGGGAGACTTCAGGGATAAAGGCACTGAGTCGACATGGGTCTCATGATGATGATATTTAGGTGTAACAAGTACTCCCTGCAGGATCTGACTGGGGAAAAATCTTCGAGCTGCGAATGGAAGAATATGTGGTCTAGTAACCTATGGCCTAAAATAAATATGTTCTTGAGGCTTTTTCTCAAAGGTCCTAGCACCTCTCTTACCGCATCCACAGCCTTCGAGAAACCCTGATGTCAGTAAATGCTATATCCTGTCACCATGTTCGTTGACAAGATAACAAACTCACGGATAGGATCACCAGCCAAGGGACATAATGTCATACTGGAGGATGGGAAGGAATCTTGGATGAAAAAACTGAAGAAACGTGCCAAGTGTTTTGCATGTAGCAAGAAAGAGAAGATATGGAGGCTCATTTAAATCATTTTGACGCTAAGGTACTGCATTCACACCAAGTGGTGTGATGTCCTGCGATCTCCACATCATTGGAAGGTCAAGACGATCTCTGGATTGACGCAATTATAAATATAGAATGATCGCTCATATATATCTCACAACTACAAATAATTATAATATGATGCAGGGGGTATGACGATGACAACTGATATGTCTCTCACGAGTCTAAAAAGGGTGGAAATCCAGGGATTAATGTATTTCAGGACCAATCAGGATGACGGGAATATGACTAGAGCTCAAAATTGGATGGAATTTATTATGGTAGTTAGTGGACCCAATCTATTTAAGCCCCATTGTCGATGGTTTTCCACACATTCGCTCCATGATTCTTCAAGATTAACCTCTTTTCTTCTACCCTCTGTTTCTTATTGTTGGCTTAAACTGACCTAGAGGTTTTCAAATAGACCCAAGTTCTTTGTGGTTCTCCCTTTGACCAAAAAACCCCCTTTGCATCGGCCCTTTCGGCAACAACCTACGAGCAGGTTGAGGTCTCACCCGAGGTGTATCTTTATGGGGTACTGCGGAATCAGGTTTCCACAGTAAATGATGAGTTGTTTATCTGAATAGGCTGCGCAACGCAGGACAGAAGGATGACACTGCGGGCAGAGTGATGCAGTACGCAACAGGATCTATGCTGTGAACAGTACCGCGCAATGCAAGCAACACTGCGGGACACACCAAGGGTTTCTTACTACTGGGAATCTTCTACTGGGGCTGCGAATCACCCACATTTATCCTCTACTTGGAAAATCTCGGAAACGTTAAGGCACTGAAAGGAATATCACTCATCCATTCATTCAGGCACTTATAGGCTATCTTTCTAGCATTCGTCAAGATCTTGGATTATTACAACATGAACTAAAATAATAAACATGATTAACTGTGCTGTGTTCCTTCACTGTGTTTAAGAAAGTAATTATACTTAAATGATTGATTCACGGCCTTAACATAGAATTGAAGTGTTCACCATTCATCTGCTCTCGCAAAACCTAGCATATCATTCCCAAACTTCTCCTATTGGTAAATGCATATCAAAGTTCTCATATTACATCATGCAAGGAAACATTCAAGCATTCATTCTACACAAATTACAGACAGTCATTCATTTATAAGCATCATCACATAACACCGGATTTAACGTGGTTCACTTCCTCGGATGGAAAGCTACATCCACAAGAACGGTTGGTAATATATTTCTTTCAAAAGGGATGGGGCAACCGTTCTTAGTCTGCACACTCAGCTGCAGACTCTTCTTTCTCTCGACTAGGCCTCTACACACACAGCTGCAGAGCCTTTACAATATTCTCAGCTTGAAGAGATCTTACAATACAAAAAGGTTATCTCCTTAAGTTCTCAGCAACAATGAAAGACTAACAATAATCCAAAGAGAACAACCCACAAAGCTAGAACCCCCATCCCATACAAAATGTCTTCTTATATAGATCATGCTCGAAGGTCATGTCTATACCATACCGAAGACCTAAAACCCAAAACTCTAATGGTTTCCAAAACTGCGCCGATTTTCCAAACCATCCTGCTGGC
The DNA here is from genome assembly GCA_027924585.1 of Larix kaempferi. Taxonomy (NCBI): domain Eukaryota; kingdom Viridiplantae; phylum Streptophyta; class Pinopsida; order Pinales; family Pinaceae; genus Larix; species Larix kaempferi. The sequence goes on from BSBM01000269.1 coordinate 3,705,366, forward strand.
TCCTGGTAGCGTCTGCTTGATCATGGCAGATCTCCACATCCTCATTATGTCGCTATCGGCCTTCCTGTCGCACGCGTTCCTATAGGCTGCTTTTGCCGAACCGTTTCTCTCTAACGGTTTTACCTTCTATGCGTGCCAAACGTCGCTTTCCTTAACAACCCACGTGTGGTCGCCTTCCTGTTTTGCCTACGTCCGCCGCTCAGCAATCCTGAAATAACTTTCCAAAAATGGCTGCTACTGGTCGATCCGGTAACTACACTTGATACTTGTCCAGCACGCTGCTTTGCTGGCTCCACGTGGCCGCCTAACTCCGCAGCACTGCTTCTGCGTAGTCCTGGTCTTCGCATCACGGACAAAACTTTGACTCTGCGCGCAACTCCGCAGTCTGGTCAAAAGTTGGATGCTACGCGCAACTTCACAGCATCCTCAATACTTAGCCAAAATTGTGTTTCTGAGTTGCGCTCAGCTCAACTTTCCCTGCTTGCCTCAAAAAGGTGCTTCCCAAAACTTTAACTCAACCTAGGCCCAACACTTATCTATGGGAAGGTGTCAACAGGAGTATCAAGAGGTTCATGTATCACAAAGGTCGACTGACGAGGGTGGGGCTGGAGGAGAAGGGAGGTCCCACTCGGGATCAATGGTGAGAAGTAGTCACAACCACTTTCTTCCGCCATATGATACCACAACATACCCAGAGGGAAATCGAGGCAATTGAGCATAACCTCTGGTTTAGCATAGGGGCGGAAGAGCCCTCACTGGAGGTGGCTATGGTGTCGGATTGGATCCAAGATCCTGGAAACACCAGAGGAAGAATGGCTCTATATAATTGAGTGTTGGTAATGTACTGGGTAACAAAGAACATGGTGGCTCGATCCATGGAAGGCATGGATGATTCCCTTTCCCATTATCAGTCTTTTAAGGACCACGATGAGGATTCCATATTCATGCACATGAAGATGGACACGGTTTTTGAGCACCTCGAGATTTCTATCCTTCTTAACCTGCAATCGATGGATCCAATGGGAGGAACTATCTCGAGGACTGATCACATGCTGAGGGTCGACTTGGGGAACAAGGATACAAAAACGTCTGATGATCCAAATAAGTCCGAGGTCCCACTGAAGTCTTCTGGTTAGCAATGGTCATACGATTGTTTGTTTTTGTGGTCTTTCAACAGTTTGATAATATGTATAATGTGCCAGTCTTACATTCATAGATCCGATTATGTAATGGGTCAGTTAGTTACCTTTGGATAGTTTGGTCAGTCTGGTTATAACATTTTGAATATCTGGACTCGTGCTTTGAATGTGGGATGGAAATTTCAGGAATGGGAGTTTCATAATATAGCGAGGTCGTCTCTGATATTTCTTGTTTTGAAATATAGTGGTTCTTCCTTTACCTATTTGCTAGGTTTGATAAGAGTCATGAGAAAGTTAAAAATGGATTGTGCTCGAGAAAAGGTGTCTATTGTAATCTTGTTTCCCTCTTATTAATATATATAGTTCTCTTTCTGCTTACAAAGAAAAGGTTGAGAAACATCAAACCTTGATAAATTTATGCCGATCATGAGTTTTGCCCCATTGAAATCGCCTTTCATTGTTAATATATTACTTATGTTTGAAGCAAAACTAGTAGGAAAATATATCTTTTGTACAACCCATTTTACAGCAACGCTCTCTTGCTCTGTTAATAACCATGGAAGATTGGTGTACTTTCCACTACCATAGAAATGAGTCAAATGTTGCAATGAGTTGGATTCTTGAATGCCACTAATAAATGTAGTAATATTGATATCCAGATATTTTTATAAAGTTTAAAAAAAAATTAAATCGCCATAAAAAGCTAATAATGTAAAATGTGGAATTAATAATATTCAATAATCAGCAATTAATAAAAGTGTCACTTGGTAGGAACAATTTAATGGTTGTGTCTTTTTGTCATCTGATGGCGTCATGGAAACCAATTAATGATTATGTTCTTATTTAAATGCTGGAATGATTGAAAATTTGGATGCATTTAGAAAACATAATTATTCTCGACAAGTGCTGATAGTTTAATTTTTCTGGATGATGATGAAAGGGGTCCCACGAGGTGCCCCGAGGCTTACATAGCTATTCAGCTAAAGCATTGTACTCGTCCTCCATGCGCAGATTCACAGGTAAGAGATAGCGATAAAAATTTAGAGGGTTTAATAACCGTGTCATCAATAAAAACTGTGTATGAACTTCGATGCTACAGGTATGGTCTCCTTCCAATTTTGTACGATGAACCTCTCTATCTCAAGGACTGCAGATATTGTCTATCTCAGGGTGTGTTTGTTATGAATGTTTCCGTTACGTATTGGCGACTTTACATATGGTAATTCCATAAATGTCTTGCGGCTGTTAAGTAATTCTTTTTATAAATTTGACGGTGACAGGTTTAGGACAAAGGCGCATGGCCTTAAGTCATACTATGGAAAGAGTGATAAGTTGGTTTCAAATCTCTATTGCCTGGGCAATTAAAATGGTGATGCTTTAAGTATTAATACCCTACCATGCAATACATGTGATGGGTCCTTGGGTGGCAACCATACCCTAACGGTGTGTTTATATAACTTGTAATGTGAACAAAGCTTTAGGGGCTTTATGATTATCCCAAAGATGAACTTTATAATAACCTTGCATGTTGGGGCGGAGTCAATCGATGCCCTAAGCTTAACCGCGGCCTAAATGGATATTCATATGCTATGAGTGTGCTCGAAACTTGGTTACATAATACCTCTGTTATATGCTATCGGTAATCGTTATACAACGATAATATCTATATGTTGATGCTATTGACGTTGACTTGTATGGATTGGCAGGTGGAATGATGGCCCTGCAAAATCCTACGTACGAATCGAGGGTGTATTAAATGATTAGGTTTGAAATTAAATTACCTGGCCACTGTGTTAAGGATAGTGTTACGTGCACGTCTATGTGGACATTTTGACGTGTGATAAGGTTTGGCAATTGCTGAGTTGTGATGGGCCTCTTGCCCTGGTGTCAACAGAAATGGCAACTCCGTGGCTTATGAGGTTGATGAGCAATTTAATGCTACTTCTGCCACCCTCCAACGTGGTTAATGAAATGGATCTCCGTCGTCAATCGTGGTGTGTTGGGATTGTGATGAACCCTAACGTAACATATGGATTCTTGTAACGTTTTCTTTGTCATTGTTCGGTGGTAGGGTTTGGGAGGTGAGGCCAACCAGCCGAGAGGCACTTAGGGTTTGCTATTTTTCTAGCCTTCCCCAGGCTCGATCCTGAGACCAGTATCAGTCCTCAAATTGTATGTGAGATCCATCAATGGAGGCCGAGTTAGGAGTTAAATGGTGTGGCCATCCACACGATGGATGAGTGCGTCGGTTTGGCGTTGTAGTAGCTTGCAAGTCTGGGTTTCTCCATCGGTTTTTAAGTCTTCGGGAGTTATCACACAGGGTGGTCTTCAAGCTGGGTGCATCTCCTTCATAGTGGATGGATGCTGGCATCGTCAAAATATCTGTCATGACTCAGGTATTGTAACGTTGCAACGGTTTTCATATTATTCTTTGTTGCATGCATTTCTACCTCATGATCCGATGCTTAACTTAAAGTATGGTTGTTGGCAGGTAACCCCCGGCGAACAACAGGGTGCCAGAATAGTTGATGGGAAGAAGAACTAAAGCAAATCCACTAGTAAGCTTCGGTGGTATCCCTCCCTAGTGGTTCTCCTGGAATCAGACTCGATGAGCAGGGTTTTGGTAGCATGCCTTCACGGTAGTGGCTTTGTCTCGCCTGCAGCGTTTGGGGAAACATTACTATTTTAAGATTTGTTGATAGTGTAGATGATGTAAGTGTTTAAAATGTATGGCCGGCCATTCCTGGGCTTGGCGAACTTGGTAGGGTCGAACCCTTGTGTTAGCAGTGAGTCTTATAGCTTAAATGTTTATTGTCTGTCGTTTTGGTACTTCTGAGTTGATGAATGAAGAGATACGTTGACTGTAACTTTGTTTCGGTATTTGGTGTGTGTATAAATAGCATGGGGTTTTGATTGGAACCTTCAGTATAAGGATGCGACAATCTGTAGAATGCAACCCTTGTTAATTTAAATGGAATGATAATCATTTAGGGTTTAATGGCTATGTATGGCATTTTCTAATTGTCATCTTTGAATCTATGAATGAAAGCCTGTTTTTAAGTTGTTTAATTAAATTGTGGCTATAAGCCGAGAGCGATCTACCTGGATTACATTGCGTCTGTGCATATATGGATTAAGCTGAGAATTGAGAGGAAATGGTTTTTTTTTAAAGCATAAGTGATAAAGTTAAACCCTAGCCGTCGATGTTAATGAAATCTGCTTGTCTATAATGATGTTTAAAGGAACCAAAATAATAACTCTTGATCCTGCAGTTAAAATGTCTATGGTAATGAAACCTTTGATTTGGCAACTGTTTAAATGTTTATAATAATAATGTGATGAGCTAGGTCAACCCTAGTTGGGTGTGGAGATACTGTAACTTACTCTGTCCATTCAATACTGCCATATTTGTCCTTGCTTGAATAACTTGGTATTCTGTGATGTAAATTCTATCACATGCAATTGATAATTCAGAAAAAGAGAAATGGCAGTGCATTCGTCAGTTAGTTTGATTGCTTATGAATATAACAGTTTTTCTATTCTAATTATTTATTCCTGCATTCGTCCAATTTGGACCTCTGATGAAAGGATAAAATATCACAGTAGCTTTCTTTCTTTCTGTACAAGATAATACAGTGAAGACAATATTTTATATAAGATCAATCAGATTCTAAAAACAATAAGAAGATAGAAAAGTGCGAATATGTTTAAACAGAATGCATGGTATTGTTTTCTTTGAAGTAATTATTAAAGATGAGTAACCCTAGTTGTTAAGATAATGTTCACCTTTAGCAATAAGAAAAGAACCTATTACTATGACTAGTTTTTGGTAGGTTATTCAGCATACAGATTTGAACAGTAAAAACATTGCATGCAAGGATCTAATCTACAGCTGCTAAAATATAAGATGCATGATAAACATAAGTCTGTGCATGGGTGGTCTTTTGGTTTAGATTTTTAGATGCATGCTAGGTTTCATTTTTAATTGGGAATATTTAATGCTACCTCTCTGTACTGGAGTACGATGTAGCTCCACGCATGGGGAAAAATGCAGAGGAGTCATTTTATCAGTTCAGCAAATCTAAATTAATTTGGACCTAACATTTTACTTCTATTGATCATTAAATAACAATACTAAGCCATTTTCTAAGAGCATTCATGTGATTGAAAAAGAAAACACAAAAGAAAAGAACCTGAGTGTAATGGGAGGAACAAATCACTCAAGAAGCCTATTCCACCCAAACTGCTCCTAAGCAGCCAAGCTGTCTGCCTTAGGACCCCCAAGCCTATCCACTGATCCACCAGGAGGAAGAAGGTTCTGTAGCTTAGGACTTCTACTTGCAACAGCAAGAAAATATATATATATCCAGCCTTACAGGCTTAGTAATCAATGGGACCAGCACCAGCACCTCTGGTCTGTCCTTCTCATAACATTGCATACTTATACTTGCACTCTCCACAACCTCCCCTATTCGAATCTCTCAGCCATCACTTGATGAGCATGAGGAATGTTTCTGCAGAAAACATTGTAAGAGCTCTCTGCTCAATTCGAATTGCCCTTTATAGGCTGCCTAGGTCTTTTGTAATTAACTGGTCATTAGTGAGCTTCCTGCTCACCTCCCTCCACCTGGAGGGGGAAATGCCACAAAATTAGGGGGAGTTGTCCCATACGAACAGCTAATGGTAGAGTGCAAATGCTTCCATCTATCCCAATCCTTCCCGCAGCTTCCATTCCTCCTAGTGGGCCAGTGGACACTCTTGTAACAACTTTCTTGAGTGTTTGTCTCCCATTTTCATTTATTAAATAATAATAATGAGTCATTACATTCGTTTTTGACCTACTTGGTCATAATTACAAACTTGTAATTATAATTTAACACAAAGTATTTTTGCAAAAGGTTAATAGTAGAAAATAATTATTCTAAAAAGTTGGGTAGGTGACATACACCCCCCCTTAAGCTTCAACATCGTCCTCGATGTTGCTTTATTCACTCCTTGAGTGTTCCTGGAACAGAGTTAGGTATGTAGCCCGAATACTACTCTCCAAAATCCCAGGCAGCCTCTGCTGGGCTATAGTGCTTCCATTGCACTTTTACTTGGCCAATCGTGCGGTTCCGGAGTAGAGTTTATTTCCTTGCGAGAATACAGTGCGGTTCCACCGGAAAATCGCCGCCTTGTTCCACTTGAACATTATTCCAATTTACAACATGAGTAGGATCATGCACATATTTCTTTAAAAATGAAATGTGAAAAAAATTATGGACTTTGAGGTTTGAAGGTAGGGCTAATTGATATGCCACGGGTCCAACCCTGGACAAGATTTCGAAAGGACCACAATACCTGGGTGCTAGTTTGGCACAGCTTCCCAATTTTAAGGAACTCTTTTTCAGCCTTACCTTAAGAAAAACATGTTCACCAACCTGGAATTCTCTATGAGTTATTTTAAGGTATGTCTGACTTTTCTGCCTATCCTGGGCAGCTTTAAGATTCCCTTGTACTTGCTTCATGATTAGTTCTAATTCCTGCAACAATTCGGGCCCTAAGGTGACCCTGCTAACTGGATCACTCCATGACACCAGTGTGTTACACTTTCTTCCGTAAAGGATCTCAAATGGGATAAGTTTGGCTGAAGCATGGTAGTGATTATTATACGCAAACTCTGCTAAATGCAAGTAGTCTTCCCACTTACCAGGCTGATCCTTAACATACATTCTGAGCATATCTTCCAATATCTGGTTCACCCTTTTAGTCTGTCCGTCTATTTGTGGATGGAATGCAGTGCTGAAATTTAAGGTGGTGTTTAACCCCTTGAACAAAGACCTCCAGAAATTACCTGTTAACTTCGAATCTCGGTCTGAAACTATTACCTTGGGTATGCCGTGTAGTTGGAAAACCTACTTCATAAAAATTTCTGCTATATTAGGGGCTTTATGGGTAGTTTTTACAGGGATAAAATGGGCTGCCTTGCTAAGTTTGTCTACTACCACCATGATGGAGTCGTGCTGTTTTTGATTATTTGGTAACCCAGTGATGAAATCTATACTTATGACTTACCATTTCCAGATGGGTATAGGCAAGGGTTGCAGCAATCCAACAGGATGCTGATGTTCCACCTTCACTTTTTGACAGTCAAAACACTTAGCTATATACTCCACTACTTCATCCTTCATCCTGAGCCAGTAGTACTCCTTCCTTAGAATTGTGATGGTTTTCTGGTAACCTGGGTGGCAAGAATAGTGGCTTTTGTGCATCTCATCCAAAATCAGAATTTTTACTGCTGGTACGTTTGGTATGTACAATCTATTTTTGTACAGCAATAAGCCATTTTCCTTCAAACTGAAATCTGTTACAGAATTTTCAGCGTTGTTTTCTGCTGTCCTTTCTTGTAATTTTCTGTATTCCTCATCCTTCTTAATTCCTTCAAAAATCTGTTCCTCCAAATCTATTGTGTATGTGCTGATGGCTGAAACAAAATGTATCCTTGCATTACGACTTAATGCGTCGGCCACTTCATTCTCCTTCCCCTTAATGTGCTGAATTTCAAAATCGTACTCACTCAGAAAAGTTAGCCATTTGGCTTGCCTGGCATTCAAATTTGTTTGATCTAACAAATATTTCAGCTCCATATTATTCGTCATCAAGGTATATTTTCTGCCGATAAGGTGGTGACGCCACATTTTTAAGGCATGAATCACTGCTAGCAATTCTAGGTCGTAGGTGGAATAGTTCTTCTCATGCATTTTCAGTTTTCTTGATTCGTATGCTACAGCATGTCCTTCTTGTGTTAGGACTCCTCCCAGTCCATCATTGCACGCGTCTGTGCATACTACAAAATATTTATTAGGATCTGCAATCCTCAAAATAGGCGCTGAAGTCAGTAATTCTTTTAACTTTGCAAAATTGTCAGCACACTTTTGGTCCCAGGCAAACTTCTTTCCCTTTTTCTGCAGCGACGTTATGGGGTTTGTGATCCTAGAAAACCCTTCAATAAATTTTCTATAGTAACTAGTGATGCCCATAAACGATCGCACATCTGTCACATCTTTAGGAACCGGCCATTCATTAATGGCCTTTATCTTGGTGCGGTCAACCACAATCCCTTCCTTAGAGATTATGTGTCCCAAGTACTAAATCTTGTCTTTGTAAAAGTCACATTTGCTGAATTTTGCATACAACTGGTGCTCCCTTAGAACTTGCAGAATGATATGTAGATGTTCATCATGCTCTTCCTTGTTCTTAAAATATACCAAAATGTCATCAATAAACACCATTGCAAACTTATCTAAGTACTTGTGCAGAATTTTGTTCATTAAGCACATAAATACAACAGGTGCATTAGTTAGTCCAAACGGCATGACAACGAACTCATAGTGTCCATAACGAGTTCTAAAGGCTGTTTTGAAAATGTCTTCATCCTTCACATGGACCTGATGATATCCTGATCGTAAATCGATCTTTGAGAACACTGTTGCTCCGCGTAGCTGGTCAAAAAGATCGTCAATGCAGGGAAACGGGTACCTATTCTTGATCGTCATTTTATTCAGTTAACGATAATCTATACAAAGTCTTATGGTACCATCCTTCTTCTTAACAAAAATGACCGGTGCTCCCCAAGGGGACACGCTGGGCCTTATATATTTTTTATTGATCAGCTCCTTCAGCTAAGATTTTAACTCATTCAGCTCCAATATATTCATCTGGTATGGAGCTTTAGAACTTGGTACAACGCCAGGTATTAATTCAATCGTAAAATCCAGGTCCCTTTTGGGAGGTAAATCTGGGATCTCTTCAGGAAAAATATCTTGGAAATGCTGTAAGACAGGTATGTCTTCCATTTTTAGTTTGTCCTCCTTAGTACTTATCTCATCATGCATTGCATTCACAGCAAACATCTGACACCCTTTTCTAATTTCCCTTTTTACTGACATGGCTGAAATTTGTCGAACGGATGTTTTTCTGGGGATGCCTTTTACCTCTGTTGTCTTTCCTTCATCATCCAGGAAAATGAAGCCTTTTTCATAACAATTCAGAATGACCCAATGGGTTTTTAACAAATCCATACTGATTAGGATGTCATATGACCCTAATGGAAGAACATTTAGCTTAAAATGCATTGTTAGTTGATTCATAGATAAAGCACACTTTTCCACAAAATGAGAAACCTTCCTTTTTGTTCCTGTCGCTAATCTAACTAACCAAAATTTATCGAATTTCTCTGTTTTCAAATCAAGTCTTTCTACAACAACTGGTGATATATAACTTAGACTAGCACCGGGGTCAATTAAAATAGAAACTGGGTGGTTTTGCAGCATACCATTGACCTCCACCATTGAGACTTGGTGTTCTGCTTGCCGGTTGTCTAATGCTACACTAATTCTGGGTACTTCTCTTGCCACATCTCCTACAGTAGCTTCAGACTGTATGGAGTGAATATGGTTGGCCGCCCGTTTCCTGAGGGGACAGTCTGAGGCATAATGGGGCCCTTGGCACTCAAAGCATTTTATAGGTGGCTTTTGTTCATTGGTCCTGGCAACATTGGGGACATTTCTAGGTGCTGTAAATTTTTGCTGCTGATTATTTCTGTTCTGTTGAAATTTTTGATTATGAAAATTTCTCTTCTAGAAACTGGAATTGCCGCCATATCTAAAATTCTTCTTCTTCTGTTCAAAGTTACTGGGTTTTGGTTTTTTCCAGCTAGGTACCCCTTCTCTTTTCTTATTCTGGTCAAAGCAAAAAGTGGCTTTCCTCATGGCTTCCTCTAGGGTCTTAGGGTTATCGTACTCTATCCTGTCCTTGATGTGGAAAGGTAGACAACTTAGGTACCTCTAGACCTTTGGTTTTTCTTCCACCATATACGACACATATCTTAGCAGACTTAAAAACTTGCTATTCAGTTCTTTCATATTCATCGTTCCCAGTTTCAGATCATAAAATTATTATTGGATTTTTCTTCATAATACTGCTCAGATAAGAATTTCTTCTTGAAGTGTCTTTTAAAAGTACTCCAACTCACATCTCGGTCTTTTATACCTTTTACCCTTTTAAGGTCTTGCCACCAAATATCTACCTTCCCGGTCAGATTATAAATTGCCATCTTCGCCTTCAAGGATTTTGAGTAGTCGTAGATCTGAAAATACTTTTTCATGCCGGACAACCATGCTTCTGCTATCTCTCCTTTTTCTGTCTCGCCATTGAAAGTTGGGGGTTTGATTTTCTTGAATTCACCAGATATCTATTTGTACTTTCTATTCCTTTTTCTTTTTGGCTTACAGTTTCCTTCACTGTTGTCACTAGAGTAGTTATGCTTCTTTTTACGTGGATTTTTGGCAGCTCTTGATGATGTTGAGTTGTTGTTTTCTTCAGCTGTTTCTATTTGTTTGTTCTTTCCTTCCTGGGATATCTCTTTAGTTTCAGAAGTATGTTCCAAGTTCTGTTCATATTTTGGATATTGGTCAAATAGTGCTTGCTTCAATTCTTCCTGTGTCTGCAGGATTCTTTCATTGTCCTGTTTTATTGACTGGATCTCTGATTTTAATTCATGAAAAGCATGCAATAATTATGACGAATCATTACCCCAATTGCCTTGGAATTGTTGTTCCATCCTTGGTTTGTTTGGCGGAAATCTGCCCCTTATGTGTTCAGCTGATCCTTCCATATCTATAAATCAAAGAAAATTTTCTGTATAGGACAAAATAATTTAAACTTGAGTTAGTGAAAATTTTCACAGTCATAAATTTTCTGTTTGCGTGTTTCTTGGACCGTCTTTAGGCCTAGAGTTCGAACATGAGCTCTGATACCACATGTAACATCTCGATATTTTCAAAAAATTAAATCGCCATAAAAAGCTAATAATGTTAAATGCGGAATTAATAATATTCAATAATCAACAATTAATAAAAGTGTCGCTTGGTAGGAACAATTTAATGGTTGTGTCTTTTTGTCGTCTGATGGCGTCATGGAAACCAATTAATGATTATGTTCTTATTTAAATGTTGGAATGATTGAAAATTTGGATGCATTTAGAAAACAAAATTATTCTCGACAAGTGTTGACAGTTTAATTTTTCTGGATGATGATGAAAGGGGTCCCACGAGGTGCCCCGAGGCTTACTTAGCTATTCAGCTAAAGCATTGTACTCATCTTCTGTGTGCAGATTCGCAGGTAAGAGATAGCGATAAAAATTCAGAGGGTTTAATAACCGTGTTATCAATAAAAACTGCGTATGAACTTCGATGCTACATGTATGGTCTCCTTCCAATTCTGTACGATGAACCTGTCTATCTCAAGGATTGCAGATATCGTCTATCTCAGGGTGTGTTTGTTATGAATGTTTCCCTTACGTGTTGGTGACTTTACATATGGTCATTCCATAAATGTCTTGCGGCTGTTAAGTAATTCTTTTTATAAATTTGACGGTGACAGGTTTAGGACAAAGGCGCATGGCCTTAAGTCATACTATGGAAAGAGTGATAAGTCGGTTTCAAATCTCTACTGCTTGGGCAATTAAAATGGTGATGCTTTAAGTATTAATACCCTACCATGCAATACATGTGATGGATCCTTGGGTGGAAACCATACCCTAACGATTTGTTTATATAACTTGTAATGTGAACAAAGCTTTAGGGGATTTATGATTATCCCAAAGATGAACTTTATAATAACCTTGCATGTTGGGGTGGAGTCAAACCATGCCCTAAGCTTGACCGTGGCCTAAATGGATATTCATATGCTATGAGTGTGCTCAAAAATTGGTTACATAAGACCTTTGTTATATGCTATCGGTAATCGTTATACAATGATAATATTTATATGTTGATGCTATTAACGTTGATTTGTGTGGATTGGCAGGTGGAATGATGGCCCTACAAAAGCCTGCATATGAATCGAGGGTGTATTAAATGATTAGGTTTGCAATTAAATTACCTGGCCACCATGTTAAGGATAGTGTTACGTGCACGTCTATCTGGATGTTTCAGCGTGTGATAAGGTTTGGCAATTGCTGAGTTGTGACGGGACTCCTGCCTCGGTGTCAACAGAAATGGCAACTCCGTGGCTTGGGAGGTAGACGAGCAATTTAATGCTACTTCTGCCACCCTCTAACGTGGCTTAATGAAATGGATCTCCATCGTTGATCGTGGTGCATTGGGATTGTGATGAACCCTAACATAACTTATGGATTCTTGTAACGTTTTCTTTGTCATTGTTCGGTGGTAAGGTTTGGGAGGTGAGGCCAATCGGCCCAGAGGCACTTAGGGTTTGATATTTTTCTAGCCTTCCCCGGGCTCGATCCTGAGGCCGATATTAGTCCTGAAACTGTATGTGAGAGCCGTCAATGGAGGCCGAGTTAGGAGTTAAATGGTGTGGCCATCCATAGGATGGATGAGTGCATTGGTTTGGCGTTGTAGTAGCTTGCAAGTCTGCGTTTCTCCATCGGGTTTTAAGTTTTCGGGAGTTATCACATAGGGTGGTCTTTGAGCTGGGTGCATCTCCTTTGTAGTGGATGGATGCTGGCTTCGTCAAAATCTCTGTCATGACTCAGGTATTGTAACATTGCAAGGGTTTTCATATTATTCTTTGTTGCATGCATTTCTACCTCATGATCCGATGGTTAACTTAAAGTATGGTTGTTGGCAGGTAACCCCCAGCGAACAATAGGGTGCCGGAATAGTTGATGGGAAGAAGAACTAAAGCGAATCCACCGGTAAGCTTTAGTGGTATCCCTTCCTAGTGGCTGTCCTGGAATTGGACTTGATGAGCAGGGTTTTGGTAGCATGCCTTCACGACAGTGGCTTTGTCTCACCTGCAGCGTTTGGGGAAATGTTACTATTTTAAGCTTTGTTGATAGTGTAGATGATGTAAGTGTTTAAAATGTATGGCCAGCCATTCCTAGGCTCGGCGAACTTGGTAGGGTTGAACCCTCGTGTTAGCAGCGAGTCTTATAGCTTAAATGTTTATTGTCTATCATTTTGGTACTTCTGAGATGATGAATGAAGAGATAAGTTGACTGTAACTTTGTTTTGGTATTTGCTGTGTGTATAAATAGCATGGGGTTTTGATTGGAAACTTTAGTACAAGGACGAGACAATCTGTAGAATGCAACCCTTGTTAATTTAAATGGAATGATAATCATTTAGGGTTTAATGGCGATGCATGGCGTTTTCTAATTCTCATCTTCGAATCTATGAATGAAAGCCTGTTTTTAAGTTGTTTAATTAAATTGTGGCTATAAGCCGAGAGCGATCTACCTGGCTTACACTGCGTCTGTGCATGTATGGATTAAGCCGAGAATAGAGAGGAAATGGTTTTGTTTGAAAGCATAAGTGATAAAGTTAAACCCTAGCCGTCGATGTTAATGAAATCTGCTTGTCTATAATGATGTTTAAAGGAACCAGAATAATAACTCTTGATTCTGCAGTTAAAATGTCTATGGTAATGAAACCTTTGATTTGGAAACTATTTAAATGTTTATAATAATAATGTGATGAGACAGGTCAACCCTAGTTGGGTGTAGAGATACTATAACTTACTCTGTCCATTCAATACTGCCATGTTTGTCCTTGCTTGAATAACTTGGTATTCTGTGATGTAAATTCTATCACATGCAATTGATAATTCAGAAAAAGAGAAATGACAGTGCATTCGTCTGTTAGTTTGATTGCTTATGAATATAACAGTTTTTCTATTCTAATTATATATTCCTGCATTCGTCCAATTTGGACCTCTGATGAAAGGATAAAATATCACAGTAGCTTTCTTTCTTTCTGTACAAGATAATATAGTGAAGACAATATTTTATATAAGATCAATCAGATTCTAAAAACAATAAGCAGATAGAAAAGTGGGAATATGGTTAAATAGAATGCATGGTACTATTTTCTTTGAAGTAATTATTAAAGATCAGTAACCCTAGTTGTTAACATAATGTTCACCTTCAACAATTAGAAAAGAACCTATTACTATGACTAGTTTCTGGTAGGTTATTCAGCATACAGATTTGAACAGTAAAAACATTACATGCAAGGATCTAATCTACAGCTGCTAAAATATAAGATGCATGATAAACATAAGTCTATGCATGGGTGGTCTTTTGGTTTAGATTTTTAGATGCATGCTAGGTTTCACTTTTAACTGGGTAGATTTAATGCTACCTCTCTGTACTGGAGTACGATGCAACTCCATGCATGGGGAAAAATGCAGAGGAGTCATTTTATCAGTTCAGCAAATCTAAATTAATTTGGATCTAACATTTTACTGCTATTGATCATTAAATAACAATACTAAGCCATTTTCTGAGAGCATTCATGTGATTGAAAAAGAAAACACAAAAGAAATGAACCTGAGTGTAATGGGAGGAACAAATCACTCAAGAAGCCTGTTCCACCCAACCTACTCCTAAGCAGCCAAGCTGTCTTCCTTAGGACCCCTGAGCCTATCCACTGATCCACCAGGAGGAAGAAGGTTCTGCAGCTTAGGACTTCTACTTGCAGCAGCAAGAATATATATATATATATATATCCAGCCTTACAGGCTTAGTAATCAATGGGACCAACACAACACCTCTGGTCTGTCCTTCTCATAACATTGTAGACTTATACTTGCACTCTCCACAACCTCCCCTATTCGAATCTCTCAGCCATCACCTGATGAGCATGAGGAATGTTTATGCAGAAAACATTGTAAGAGCTCCCTGCTCAATTCGAATTGCCCTTTATAGGCTGCCTAGGTCTTTTGTAATTAACTGGTCATTAGTGAGCTTCCTACTCACCTCCCTCCACCTAGAGGGGGAAATGCCACAAAATTAGGGGGATTTGTCCCATACCAATAGCTAATGGTAGAGTGCAAATGCTGCCATTTGTCCCAATCCTTCCAGCAGCTTCCATTCCTCCTAGTGGGCCGGTGGACACTCTTGTAACATCTTTCTTGAGTGTTTGTCTCCCATTTTCATTTATTAAATAATAATAATGAGTCATTACATTCATTTTTTACCTACTTGGTCATAATTACAAACTTGTAATTATAATTTAACACAAAGTATTTTTGCAAAAGGATGATAGTAGAAAATAATTATTCTAAAAAATTGGGTAGGTGACATTCCACTACCATAGAAATGAGTAAAATGTTGCAATGAGTTGGATTCTTGAATGCCACCAATAAATGTAGTAATCCTTTCCTTGTTATTCCTCCCATCTATATTTTTTTTCATGTCCCCAAATTTTTCATTGGGTCACAATGGACTAAGCCACTTGTCCATGTTCATAGTTGTTTGTCAAATTGGTGCTAAGGGTCAAATAATTGTCAAGCATGATGTCCAATTTAGTAATAAATGTAAAATTAGATCCAAATGGACAAGGTGGATCACATGAAGAGAAAATTCCCAATTCAAAGTTTGTAATGTCCCCATCGAAATAAACTATCATGGAGGAAAAATT
Source organism: Larix kaempferi (assembly GCA_027924585.1). Taxonomy (NCBI): domain Eukaryota; kingdom Viridiplantae; phylum Streptophyta; class Pinopsida; order Pinales; family Pinaceae; genus Larix; species Larix kaempferi. Next base: position 3,720,934 of record BSBM01000269.1, read on the forward strand.
CCACTAACTTACTAGTTCCCTAGGTTGGGGGTGGAAGCATCAAAAGTTCGAATAAGGGAGCTACAAGACCCAAAATGACCTTATATTTACAAATTCACATTAAATGGGTCAAATAAATAATAATAAAAAAGAATATAAGGTGGCATGCGATCATGAGACCACATAAGAGGTTGTGGGACCCACATGTGGCAAGATTCCCCACTACACTTGGCATCATTCTCTCACCAATTCAAGTTCAAGGTGAAGGGTAACATACTTGGGGAATTTGAAGAGGAATTATTGATGGCATGAATATTGGAAGGTTGAATTGGAATGGAAGAGTAACTCCCATGGAAGAGGAAGAGGCATCATAGAGAAGTTGTGACACTTGTAGCTAGATTCTTGGGCATCTATGACAACAATGATGGAGAATCTATGACAAATTCAAACCTAATTGTAGACCTATGACACATATGAAATATAAAGGCTAAAAATAGCCACCAAGAGGGTTCATAGGGGTATTTATGGTCAGCCAAGAGTCCTCATTCGAATTGGGGGAAAGTGGAATGCAAGAAAGAAGTGGACAAGTGTCTTCTATGAGAATCTCTACCTAACTCAAGTTTAGTGAAGTTTCTTGGAGGGTATTCGACCTTGTGAGTCCACATGAGGTTAATAAAAGAGGAGGATGACAAAGGGGATAATATTTTGGTCATTTTTTATTTGCATCTTTCAATTTGGGAGCTTTATCTTGTCCTTGCACAATGGATGTTCATCCTCCCTTCCATTGAACCAATTTTGTGGGTGCAAGATTTCTATCCAAGTTGGTTGAAGGATAGGCCATTCATACCTATCAATAGATCTTCATGAATAAATTTTGATGCATGTTCGATACTATTTTAGTTCAAGTCATGTTATCTCTTCTTTCTATACTATATTTCTCTCAACACTTTCTCAATGTTCATGTACAAGTGTGATATCGCACTCCTAGTTGCTTATTGTTTATGGAATACCGATATTTAGACCATATTGACATGTTATCTACTGCATAAACTTGTAATGAACTGCTCATGATATCCACAGCTCGAAACACCAAGCCTTTCATGTAATAATTCTAAGTAATATTGAGTTTCGAGCTATTTCCCTCATTGTATTCTCATGGTGATTTTGGGATGATATTGTACCTGTTTTATATAAGATATTTTCTGATTTTTTGTTTGTGCTGATTTTGGGATGATATTGTACCTGTTTGATATAAGATGTTTTCTGATTTTTTGTCTATGCTTCGAGATGCATATGAATTAACAATTATGGTAAAAATATTATGTGCATACCTTTGAGTTTTTCTTAAATATTGAACCACAAATTCTATTTACATTGTTACCAATTTCTCATAGTTCTTATGTCTCACAACCTGCTATTCTATGGGAGTTATATCATACCATAAAACCTGATCTAATGTTGTATTCTAGTTACCCTTTAGGTCCTGTAATATATCCAAGTCTAATATCAGAAAATAGGGAATGATTTATAGTGTTTTGGAAGCCAAAACTTTGCTAGCCTAGTGGGGTTTTCAACCAATGATTTTAAGTAGTTTTATCCCCCTTACTTCCTCCTTGAAAATTGCAGACCATGAATGCTTATAGAAAGTGTATAAGGGTATAGGGGTTGAATTAGGGTGTCTTAATTCCTACCAATCCCCTCCATACATAATTTGAAATCATTTGGGAGCATTTGGGACATTTTGGGGTTTCACTAGTCCAAGGTTCAAAAATTGGCCAAATTGTGTAAATTTTCAGATTAGGGATATTACAGTGGTATTAGAGCATGGTCCTTGTATGTGTGCATTAAGATAATCCATTGAAGAATATTTTGCATCCATGTCGTACTATTATGATGAATCCTATGATTATAGTTCTTATGAGCAGTATGAAGATGATTGTGAGCAATATGAAGAAGAATGTGAATGGTATGAAGAAGGGGTGCCATCATGCATCACTTCTTACAATTTCATAAGGAATGAGGCTTATTCTTATGACCTTGTGTATGATTAATATGAATGTGTCATACCACCAAAGGATAATCCTATTAATGAATTAGAAATATTGAGAGCAACATGTAAAACTTTGCCTCAACAATATCAAGCATATCTTGCTTTGATGGGAAAGCAAAGAAGGCCATTCTTTTTTAATACTTTGCCGATTGGATGTTTGTATATAGGCCGAAGAATGAATATGTGGAGTTAGTGAAGAAAGTTATATGCACTTCTTTCAAAAGACCTTGGAGAGAAACTCATATATGTTTGAGTGAAAAGGAGGAGCGAAATGAGGAGACCCATGAGCCACCTAGTTCTGAAGGTGGTGAAGCAAAATAAGCATTACATGAAGAGGATCGAAAGTCACTCCCAAGTGACTCTGAAAAAGATGAATAAGCATCCCATGAGCATGAAGAGGAATCCATTGAAAATACTGAATATCATTACGAGAAACATTCTACTCTGGACATGAATCTAAGAGCATCTACTAATGGATGCTTGAATTGTGAAGGAGTACCTACTGATGGATTCTCACACCTCTATGTTGGTGACATAGAAATCACTTTTGAAGGTGTTTCTGCAAGACAAAGTTCCATTTACCATGGATATGAAGACCTTGTAGTATTTTAAGAAGAACCAAGATCAACTTCCCTATCACCACTTGAGCTTCATGAAGTCGGTCCAAGAAAGAAGGAAGAAGAAGAGGAGGTTCATTTACAAGAGCCTTATTTTCTTGTAGGGTCCTTGAAGATGGATTAAAAGAATATTAAAGATTCCTTGAAGCCTCTCCATGACACACATGCATTGGTTTCAAAATTTTGTTGGTGTGTGGATGAGAAATATTCCCTTGAAGACATGGAGAAAATCCATAAGGCAATGTTGGACACGAAAGGTAATTTTTTGAACTTGCTTTCCAATAGAGATTATTTAATTGAGATTGTTGGTTTGTATCATGAAAGAAACTTGAAGGATGTAGAAGAGAATGACAAGCTCTCAAATGAGTTGGATTCCACCCAAAATGCACTCCAAAAATCTATGTTGTAGATTGAACAACTTCAAGAGAGGTTGCAAAGCTCCTTTACACCCTCCTACATATCAAAAAATCCTTCAATGGATGAAATACTTTATGTTACAAAGGAGGAACCTCATGTTATGGTGGAACATGAGGTACATGTTGATATGTAGGTTCTTGAAGAGGCTACATTCAAACAAGAAGGAAGCCAAGCACTTGCTCTTGTTCATAGGGATTATGAGTTGCCTCATGGTGAGAGTTGCATAGCCTTGGAGGAGGCACATGATATCACAATAGTTGGACCATCCAATGATGGAGAATATACATTCAAAATTTTTATGGGTAAGAGTTTCAAAGAGGTAAGGTTGGTTCACAATTCTTCAACCCCTACTTCTTTTTCAGCCACATCAATTGGGAATGAAAATTGGGTGAAAGGTTTCTTTCTGATGGTGCCACATGAGGAGTATGAAACTCCTATATCTTCTTTCGATGATGACATTATTAGAGAAACTTCTTCTTTACATTTTAAGCAGCATCATTTATTACCTTATGATGGTACACATCTACATGGATGCACCTATGATGTTCACTTGATTCACTTGAAGACTCATGATTTTTCTTGCTCCTTGCTTAATTCATTTGATGTTGTAGGAACTTCATCCAATACTTGTGTGAATAGATAAATGATTGGAGCAAATTTTTATTGGAAGCAACATCCTTTGTTATTTCTTGATGATAGACATACTCATGGATGCACATATGGTACTCCTTTGGGCCCCTTGAAAGCTCATTGTTTTCCTTGCTCTTTACTTGCTTTAGACTTTGGTGGAGGTTCTTCATTCACTTCTTGGATAAAAGAACACATGGATGATTATTTTGATGCATCGACTTACATTATTTTGGAGCAACATTATAGGAAATGGTGTCCTCACCCATGTCATTGGAGCATATTTAATATAATACTTGATGCTTGTGTGGATGGGGCACATGAAAATCTACTTGCTTGGATGGACAAGCACTTTCATGATTCTTTGATGAGATACCTTCTTGATGTACATTTGTATGATGTTGTTATGTAATTTGATGATCTATATTTTGAACTCATGATGTTTGGAAGGAGGCAATATAAGCAATGGGATCCTAGTGTTTCTTGGTTTCATCTCACTTGGAGCAGCAGTTCGATTGTTGGTTTGAGACATAAAACCATCATTCAATTGTTTGAGTTCATCTTTGTAGATCAACTCAAATAATGATGTTATTAGTCATTTATGTTAGTCATTTTAAGTTGTGTCACTCCGACAATAGAAAATTACAAATTTGACAATGAATTCGTACATTTTACTAAATTTTAACACTGCTGATGGAAAATTTAAAATTTAGTAAATTGTATCATTGTAGATATATGGGTTTAGAGACCCAAGTGGCGTTAATTGTGTCACTTGGAAATGGAAAATTACAATTTTGACAATGCATTGTTATGATTTAATAAATATTAACACTGCAGATGGATTCAGGGGGTTTCTGAATCCATCTGCAATGTTAAAATTTAGTAAATTGTAACACTCATATAGATGGATTCATGAGAGATCCCCTGTGTTACTTGAGAACATTTTCTTCTTTCAAGACATCCAGTGAGGCCATGTCGATCAATTTTTGAGATTTTTCATTTTCCGCTCTGTGCATCATCATGTCCTTTTTTATACCATTGTGTTCAACTTGTCATCTTGGCCATGCCAGTGTCTTGTTTGACAAAATCCATCACCATTTGACCCTTTCGGCAGTTGATTGAAGTTTCGACAAGAGTATTTTACGTCTTATTAGTGAAATTCACCAAGTTTTCATCCTCCATTAATTAATTGGTTTTACCTATATGCTAGTCTTCTCATCACAACTATGTTCAGAACGTCAAAATGTTTCCTCGAGTACCTCTTTGCAGATAAAAAAAAAAAAACCAATGTCCTTTTTTTTTAAAGTAAAAAGAAAGAGTCCCCATCCTCTTTTGTTAACAAAATCCTTTCATTCCCATTGTCATGGCTTTTCAAATATGATGAAGTAAAAGCTATTATTCCCTTAACCCCTCTATCCTAAGTCCCACCCCTTCCCTTCTTCATTTCATAAAAAATAAATTAAAAATATTTGATCCTTTTGACCCATCCCTTTACCCATTGTCTCCATTGATAAAAAAATAATTTGTTAAAACCTTTCTGTATGGTCCTGATAATTCTTGTTTATTACCATTGCTTCCAAAATAATAAAAATCCCCCCCTCCTCACCGATGATTTATACTATTATAATATATATAGAATTAATATATAGTATATTAATATAGAGATAATATGTCAATATACTATATACTATGTAATATTAATATAATATAGTTATTATAGTGAATACATTAATATTAAAAGGGGCACGAGTGGAGGCTGGTTGGAAACTCCCTGCTCTACTAAGGCGTATAGGATGTTAAGAATTTCACCGGTTCGAATCTCAATGAAACACATGCCAAGGTTGTGCCCCCAGCTGGTCGCTCCTAGGGGTTATAGTGGTGGTCGACAGAATCGACTCCATATCACGCAAGTACAAGGCTAACGCCGTTGTCGATTCCTCTAATCCATAATATATATCTATATATATATATATAGATATATATATATATATATATATATATATATATATATATTAAACATTAAAAATAAGAAAAAATAAGAAACAAACAACAAAGAAAATTCAATAAACATTTTAGTGGGAAAACTTTTTAAAATACAATATTAATCTTTTTAGCCGGAAAGCTTCTTTGTTTTATGAAAAATTATAATTTAAAAATAAAAATAAAAATAAATCATTTTTTAACCAACAATTTGGAGAAATAAAAAATCACTTGGAACCATCCAAGCTGTCCAAGTTAAGGAGGATGATCTGGACCGTATGTTCCCTCGAAACCTATAAACTTGTGATAGGATGAGAAGGTAAAAGGTTGTGAACGGTGTCTGTTGTTCAAATATAATGATCATGTTGAATGAAGAAGGGCTAATCAGATCTGTTAGGCTTCCTTTGGGTGAGTGTCGGGCATATGTTCGTCATTTCTTGCTTTCTCTTCTCAAGGTAAGCACCTATACCTGACATAATTCTAATACGTTTTATATGGTTTGTTTATGTCATTTTTTTAAATTTATGTAATCTCAGTTTTATCTACCATTTTTTTCTTTTATTGTTTGGATTAATAGAGGAATTGAAATTGCCATTTTCATTCTTAGATCTAAACGAGCAAGAGGGCATTTTGATTTTGAAATTTTGGGTTCAAATGGTCGGTTGTTGAGAGATCCTGTAGTTTTGGTTTTATGGTCGGTGGCTGATAGATCCCATGGTTTTGGTTTTATGAATCTTTGAGGATTGATGGCTAGTAATATGTGATTTCCCTTATGATAATGTCATTCTAAGAGGAAGTGGGTAGTCTGTGGAAGTTGTTTTGCAGTTAGTGTCACGAAGTTTAAAATAACTTGGATTCAAGGATTGATTGCAGATAGGGCTTTTGGGATTCATTATTGGTTTTTGATTTCTACATGATTTGGGTGGTTGGTTTTGAATCCCCTTCTTGGAAGTTTAAAAATGTTAACAAAACTCCATCATGAATGGGTCGCATGTTTCTGGTTGTCATGATTGAGAGAGGGGAGAAACATATTAACCCTGGAAGGATCTATGGAAAGGTGCCGCTCAAACCGTTGGAGAGCAATAAGCCCTTCCTGATTAATGGCTGATAAGCCTTCATTCATCAACTACAACAAGGAATAACGACAAATTTCTCGGTGCTATTGGAAATCTAATCATTAGTCATACAAAAAAACTCCTCCGGAGAAGTTGTTTACCTTTGGATTCATTTTTATATGCTATGTGATTGGTTAGGGATTTCTTGATTTAGGGTTTAATTGATTATGTTGTAATTGCAGTATTATTGGAGTGATATGGCTGTGAAGATAATACCGATTCTTCTGAACGCCCAATCACTAGATGTCAATGTTCATAAAATTGTTGAAGAAAATATTGGGCAGTTTCGAGAGAAAAACTTAGCATATTTCCTCTTGGTATTTGTCATAGATGGAGCCTAGTCTAATTCATTTGTTAAATTTCATGATTATGATCTCTCCTTCACGGATGCACCAATTAATGAGTTAGTATGGCATGTTATAGATTTGATTGCTTCTTTCATTATTTCAAAGTAAGATGAGATTCATACAATTATATATGTGGCTTTTACCAGGTCTTCAATAATTTTTATTTTACATTCACAATACACCCTGATGCTATGAAATGCGGTAGGATGCCACAGTGGTCAGAACACAGGTGTTCACAACATGGTTGTCACAACATTTATAATCCAAGCACTCTGCCAATGCTCACTTAATGGATTAGTTTCCTTGAAATACAACTCATATCCAATCCATGACATACTTCCAATGCATTAGTGAAGTTCTTGTAGATGTCTAACTTAGAAAGCGACCTCCTTGCCTGAAGCTTCTCCGATGTTTTGAGATAGAAGTAAAAATATAAATGATAATAAAATCATCCAGAATTACAACTAGCAGATCAAGCTTAACAATATGTCTTTTCTTGATGGATTCCACATTTTCTACAAGATAGATCAACTTAGATTCCAGGATGAATGTTTCTACACACGGAAATGCCAAGGCCCTAGACCATCCAAAATTTCACTACTCATGTGCCTTTAAGGCTATCATTAAATCCATGAAGCCTACTACCAAAATCTAATGACAAATTTATCCAAAATTGCTACTTTAAAATACTGACAAGGTTTCCATAATTTGACAGATGATAGTAAGTTTGAAAAGTGATTTTTTTAATTACCCATGCTCAAGTATACCTGCTATAAGACCAAACACATGTGTACATGCTTCCATGAATTATTCTCATGAGATCCTTGGAGTAATAGGTACATGATAATGTTTAAAACAAGGTCAACGAATTTCCTTCATCTAGGCCCAAAAACTTCATTGTTCCACCAGCTCTTATAGACACCATGCTAGTGGGTGAAAGAGATTACCACTGGAAACACTACCACTTTTATCAATGCTACAAAACAACCCCCTAAATACTATCTTAAATCACCTGAAAAATAATTCTTTTGCTGTCTGGAAGTGACCTTTTGTCTTTCACATTTCATATACAGGACACCACAAAATTCTCCATTTGCTCTGGTGCTAGTGTAACATGCTGCTACATGAGAGCTTATACAAGTTATTGTGTTATTCTCATAAAAAAAAATTATATGTAGGGTCGCTTTGTTCTATGTTCTAAGGTATTTCAATATCTTCTTCCACATAACGTTGTATAGATGAACTTTGATTCCCATAATCTTTAAATACTCCTTGAAATAATCCCACATCATCCTCCTCATCTAGGTCTAGATGCTCACAAAGATCCGTCACATAACATCTGTGCAAATCTTGTTCTATACACGAAGTTCCATCAAAAGGCCCAATTGTTTGATAATGTTGGAATTAATTTCCAACATCATGCAAATATCTGACGGGAGATTTGCATTTAATCATACTAATGGACATATGGACGGTAATTGTAATTTCGTCCAGCGATCGCATTAATTCACGGACGCGTGGTAGCCTCTCTCAGGTTGTAGTGTATCAAGGTGGTGCAGAGGTAGCTGTAGATGACATACTCATCTATGGTTTATTAAATCCACTTTATAATATTCCAACAGGCAACAAAAGTGTCGGTGAGCTTAACTGATGATCTCGCCCCTACATGATTTTCTGGTCACCGATAATCTACATGTGTATGTATATATTTTCTACTTAATGAAATAGACAGTGTTCTGGGCAAGGTGGCCCCCAAGAATTGTGTGTATCCGCTGCGCCATTTCCCACAGCTGGTATCAGAGCAGATTTGCTCTTCACCCTCGCCAGTTCTCAATCTGTCCTTTGTCGCGTCTGCAGAGAATCTATCACCCACTTCTGTCTTTGCGAGAGTACACCATCTGTCTTTCAGAGCGCAGAGACTCTAAGCTCCCTTCTATCTCTGCAAGTCTCTTGGCCTATAGTGCCAACACAAAGAATTTAATTGTTGTAGCTTTTCTCGGCCTACCGTTGAGCTATTGGGCGGACTAGAAAGTATTGAAAGCTCAATGCAGACCGACTGAGACCCTCTCTCCAGGTAGTCTCCGAGTGAATTGCGCCTCCTTCAGCCACTGCCCCATGTGCCTAACTTCTTTATAAGCTGGGTTAGCGGGCTTGAACATGTGAACTCCATAAGTTCCCAGACCCTATGCTGCTATGCCTGAGAAACCAGCAACCTTGTGCCAAACTAAAGGATCCATTTCTCTCAATCCTCTCAACAGGCGTTTGGCAGGCATGGGGGTTGGTTATCGTACTTGGGGTTTTTGCAAGTCAACAGAGAGATGAGGTTGCTTCAGCATTGAAGACAACTGTGATGGATATATCGAAGGAGTAGTGTATTCACCAAAGGGTTGGCTGAACAGAACGAAGGGCCTGGTCGCGACATGGGTAAGAGGAGAACCTGTGAATTGTTGAAAGGTTTTGAAGTAAAGAGGAAGGAAATTTCCCGTATCGTCCAAGGTTATGGTCGAAGGTGGAGGTTACATTTCTTTTGTGAGAAAAATGGGAAGACACTCACATGAAGACGGCTGGCTGTTGTGAGAGAAAGGACCAAGCAACATAATTTTTGATGTGTGTAGTGTATGAGTTAAGAGTTGCACCTGTGATGAGCGCTCCAGCAGATTGAGAAGTTTTACACCCTGTACATTCTCAAAAGATTGTGTGCGACTTGAGTATAAAAAAAAAGGGGGAGTCGCCATTCATGTGGTTGAATATGCAGAAGCCTTGAAGAGGCCGTGGATGATAAAAATAGGAGAGGGCCGTAGCCCATACATATTTTTGTTTTGTTGAGAAGAAGAAATCCCTTGCGACCAACATCTGGTGCTGGGTTAGTCGGTGTTGCCGCGAATAGATGCAGCCATCTTTGCAGAGACCCTTGTTGTTGGTCATCCTCTTTTACCCAAGGAGTTGAACCATTTCTGTTCATAGCTACAGAGTGAGGCAGTTTCTATGGACGTGTATGAAGAAAACCCTTTTGTGGTTGTTGAAGAAGTCTTCAAGTTTCGGTTTGTGCCGATGATTGTTGGGCTACACTTCCTCACAGTGTCTAAAAGGTAAACCTCTGCTGTGTTGCTGATGGGTTTTGTGATTCTTGTTGAAAATGAAGTCTAGATTCACCAATGTCTCGGACTGAATGAAGTGTTGTTGCACTATTTCTGTTATGCTCTGTTTCTCGGGATTCTTATTTCTCCTCTGTCCCCTTCATTTGGGGTTAGCTGAATCCTATAGCCGCTTGTTTTCTCTCTATCGTGGTGAAGGGAACCATATTTGTCGGGTTTAAGAAAGAGTTGTAACGCTGTTTTGTCTAATTCTGCATCTATGTTGAGCCCGACAGCTTGTAAGAGTCCACATTTGAATCCTTTTTCTACTGCTGGACATGGTTTCTAATGTTGTCTGTGCATCTATGAGTCATATTACTTATGTGCCGAAAGTGCTGCCGTTATGGAAATGAGTTCGTAGGTGCTGGTGTGAACCCTCATAATAGTTAGTGGACTAGATTGGTAAACCGTTTGTACATCAAACATTTGTGTTGGTGAAAATCCAGTATTGTATGGGAGGCCGTTTTTCTTTTGAAAAAGAAGAAGACCCTCCAGAATGCATAGGCAAGTTGCTGCAGTCAAGTTGCTGAAGTCGTCAGTCACAAATTCCTCTCAGTTCTGATGTGTTACTGTTGACTACTCCCATGGTTAATGGTAGAGCAGATTGATTGTTGAATGCTCCCATAGTTAAATGGTTGAGCAATCTAGTGAATCCCGCTTACTCTTGCGGATGAAAACTGTGAACGCTGAAGTTGAACCTTGAGTTGAGCAGAAGCTCGGTGAATTTTTCAGCAGAATCCAAGATAAAGATGGCGAAGAGCAGAAGACTCAAATTGTCGAAGGAAAAGAGATTGAAATCTTGCATTGCATATTTGTATGCTGTAGTAGAGATGAAAAATGAAGAAGTCTATCATAATTTTCTGCCAATTCCAGTTTTCTCAGGTAAGAATTTTGAATTTTGGGTTATTAAAATGAAAACTCTATTTCGCGCTGAAGGTGTGTTGAGTGTAGTTGAAAATGGATTCAAGGAACCGCCAAACCAGGCAGCCTATAAGGTTTTGCCCCAAAGTCAAAAGATTGAGCTCATGGAAAATATGAGAAATGATGATGTGGCACTGTTCCTCATTCGACAAGGCTTGAATGAGAGAATTTTACCCACGATTGCTAATGCAGCCAGTGCTAAAGAAGCCTGGGAACACTTGAGAAGAGAATTCGATGCAAGGGGGAGCAATGCAACTCAGCAGCAAGCTAAGGTTCTTGAGGAATCAATAGAAAATTCTGTAGTAGTAGTTGAAGTCAGCCAATTCATCAGCGAATCCCACTATGTCGATATACCTGTAGACGGAGATAATAAATCTGAAGTTGGTAACGAGCAACATCTCGTGCAATATCTACCCGAGGAATCTAAAGTTATAGAATGTGCAAATAATGCAACATGTGAATCAACGGTTGAAATAGAATTGGAAAATGTGCTAGAAAGCACGAATGTTGATATAGCTGTCATGGACAATGCTAGAAATTGTGATAAAGTTAATGAAATACTTGCTGAAGCAGAAGATAACATTGAAGATGCAAAGACTAGAGATGTAAAAGAACACAAAAGCAATGATGAATTTGTAGAAAAGGCAAAAGCACGGGGCCTTAGTCGTGTTGTCGGTGATCCTTTTGGAAAAGATGTTGAGCAAGATCCTCAGATTGACCAGGAGCAGTTTAACAAAATTCTGCGTTATATTAAGGCTGCACGGAAAGCCTTTGATGAGGGCCCATGGTAAAAAATGACTGTCTATGAGAGATCATGCATTATGCTCCGGTTTACTGACTTGCTTGAAAATCATAATGACGAGATTGCAGCTTTGGAAACATGGGATAATGGGAAGCCTTATGAGCAAGCATCCTTGGTTGAAGTGCCAATGGCAGTGCGGCTGTTTTGTTACTATGCAGGTTGGGCAGATAAAATACATGGCCTTGCAGTCCCAGCTGATGGACCTTATCGTGTTCAAACTTTACATGAACCTATTGGGGTTGCAGGTCAAATCATTCCTTGAAATTTTCTACTGCTTATGTTTGCTTGGAAAGTTGGTCCTGCGCTAGCTTGTGGGAATAGCGTTGTATTAAAAAGTGCTGAGCAGACACCATTAACAGCTCTTTATGCAGCAAAGCTTTTCCACGAGGCTGGACTGCCTCCAGGAGTCCTGAATATTGTTTCGGGATTTGGTCCAACTGTAGGAGTTGCAATTGCAAGGCACATGGATGTTGACAAGCTTGCTTTCACAGGATCAACTGATACTGGTAAAGCAGTACTAGAGTTAGCTTCCAGGAGCAACCTTAAGCCAATGACATTGGAACTTGGAGGAAAGTCTCTTTTTATCGTATGTGAAGATGCTGATGTTGATCAAGCTATAGAGCTTGCACACTTTGCGTTATTTTTCAATCAGGGTCAATGCTGCTGTGCTGGGTCGCGAACCTTTGTACATGAGAATATCCATGATGAAAATATTTTGATGAAGGATGAAAGCAGCCCTGTAGATGCTGCAACACAAAACAAAGTTGAAATTAAAATGGATGAAAATGTCATTGCTGAAAATGAAGTTGAATTTTATGAATTTCATGAAAATGTTAATGTTTTAGACAATCTTGGGAATGATAATGTTGGTGCTGAAGCATGTGCAGATGATGAAAAGTTGGCAAAATTTTTGGCAATTAAAGAAGAAAATGAAATTCAGAAAGTACCAATTTATGATGAAGAAGTTCTAACTGAAGCTGAAAAGATTGCAATCGAGATTGAAATGAAATTGATCTTAAAAATGCTTAATTGTGAAGAAAATTCATTTCGAGATGAATGGAATGAAGATGATAATGTTAATGATAGCATTAATGCACAGGAAGATTTAGCAGCAGCTGAAGCTATAGAGAACGTTGCAGATTATTCAGAAGTGAATGTTTCAGAATCAGCAGAAGTTGATGGAGAGCTTTGTGCAGGTGATGTAGTCCTTGAAGAAATGATTGATAAAATGCTACAAATTTGTATGAAATTGAAATCAGTAGAACGAAGGTTGATTGGAGAAGTGGATAATATAAATGAAAACGATATGAGTTTAATTGCAGCCAGTTTAATTGAAGAAATTGAAGCTGATATGAATGTTCCTAGAAGCACTGAAGGTGCAAATAATGAAGGTGTTATGGATACTTTTGAACAAAATGATATTAAAGAACAATTTGAGAATGAAATCTTTGCAAAATGGTGTTCTGAACAGATCAAGCATTATTATCAGTTGATTTCATGGCAGCAGGTAGTTCAATGTAGGATAGATATGTTACAACTGAAAAGTTCTGAGTATAGCCAACAGAAAGCTATTGAAAACTTTGATGATGTTGATGGAAGAATTAGGCCAAAGGATGTTAACGATAGCAGATTTGAAGAATCAAAGAAAAATGTGATTCTGAAGAAGAAAGTGAAAATGAAAAAGCCAAAGCACCGCTGGTTTAAAGTTTGGCGCCGTCGAAGATGGAAAAGCTGCAAACAAGTTTGAGTTTCCAGAATTATGTGTTTTTTGAATGCCTCATCAGTTTTTTTTTAATCATTTTGTAAACCTAGCGGAGACTGAGACCGGCAGGCATGTCTTTCAATCATATTTAGAAATCTGTGTTTTGTATGTATGTAAGTATATTTATAAATCAAGTTTTTGTTGTGGTTGAAAATTAAAGGGGAGATTGTTGGAATTAATTTCCAACATCATGCAAATATCTGACCGGAGATTTGCATTTAATCATACTAATGGACATATGGACGGTAATTGTAATTTCGTCCAGCGATCGCATTAATTCACAGTCGCGTGGTAGCCTCTCTCAGGTTGTAGTGTATCAAGGTGGTGCAGAGGTAGCTGTAGATGACAGACTCATCTATGGTTTATTAAATCCACTTTATAATATTCCAACAGGCAACAAAAGTGTCAGTGAGCTTAACTGATGATCTCGCCCCTACATGATTTTCTGGTCACCGATAATCTACATGTGTATGTATATATTTTCTACTTAATGAAATAGACAGTGTTCTGGGCAAGGTGGCCCCCAAGAATTGTGTGTATCCGCTGCGCCATTTCCCACAGATAACACTTCCCATAAACAATTTTCATCGCCCTTGCACAAAGTTCTCTGTCACATGAAGCACAAAAATATATCTTGAAGATGAAAAAGCATGTCACCATTCATAAGCATTAAAAACCATATTAAGAAATATTAGAAAAAACGTAGCCAATAACAAAAGATAGAAACTATAAGAGAGCCACAATCAATTCATTTAAGTGAGGATGATAATTTAATGCATCTACTTGCACATCATGAGCTTTTGGTTGGTACAAGCGGACGATGAAAAATTGTTGACGTTATTTCTCCTCAAATTGCCCTGCAATCTCATAGAAATTGACATGCATATCATCTTTTCATAAACCTGTAGATGATCACCAGACTCATAGAGCACAATTGCAATCCACTGGATTTCTTGATCTTGTTCAACACTCTGGTGGAAGTTTGGCATTCGAGAAATTTTGCTTTGTGTTTTTAGGCCCTTGATCAATATGCATATTTGACTGAGATAATTTAACAAAAAGAAACTCGATCCCTTTTAACCCATGAAAAACACTTCATACAAGCATTGGATCCGTAAGATGATAGAACAAGGATCTGGGTTTGATTATCAAAGCACCAATATTGATGTCTCCAAGAAGAGAGAAGCATGACAAATGCCCTTTCCTAATTTTTTCTTGCATTCTTTGACAACGCCTGCAATAACTTCAAATGGTCAATATTTTACAACAATAACAATATTGATTGGATTTCACAACAAGGGATTCCTTTTACTGATTGAATCTGAAGATATAATCAAGAAAACCGCCAGGAGTATGAATACTAAAACCTGAGCCGGATCAACAAACTTATGGCACATGACCAAGTATCTCCTGGAAAATGTCAAATTCAGGAGTGTTACAATTACAAAATGAGCTTGATAAAATAGAGGCTGCGTTGCAACTCTATCAGTCGCCTTCCTGAGACAAATAGCATACCCCTTTATAATTAACTTTGGTTTGAATGTGTAAAAGAACCTTGGAGAAGGTGAATGCACCATGACACATGGACGCCTTATAAATACTTTCTTGCATCACTTGGTGATGCCGGGACTCAATCATGACTTGAAATGTGAATTCAGAATTAGACCCAAAATAGATATTTCATGTGCCACCCACCTCTAGTACTTCAAAGCTAACTAGAGAGAAACTTGGGCCTGCTCAACGTTAGTGATAAATAATTTAAAAATAAAATAAAAGTAATAACTAGAGTTTTGGTGCCACACCCAAAAACAAGTTGGTCAATAGTTTGACCGTGACCTTTGCTATAACATAGTAACTTTACATGTATATTAACCTCATTTCAAGTTAAGCCATTTTTGGGTAAATAAGTATTCGAACTTATTTGTGTAAAAAGATTCAATCCATTTTTAAAAACTATTAAAATAAAATCATTTATAATAAAATGATTCTAACATAATAATTCTTGTCTTTGTATTTGGGTAAAAATAACGTGAAGACCATCTTGGCATTTTCGGGATGAAAACAAGGAATAATAAGTAAGATTTTTGACTCGTTGATAGACAGATATATATTGAGACATTCACCATATTGATGTTGAGGTGACAGGAGGCTTAATAAATTTGACATAAAAGTTGATAGGCTAGCGAAATTTGTGCAATCTTAATTAAAGGTCAAAAATTTTAACAACGTGATCTTAATGCTAATAGTTGGAATATGTGTGAGTTTATTAAATAAATTACGAAACTAGTGATTAATTAATTTTTAATGGAAAATTTTCTTTGCAAATTTGTTCTGTATCTGAAGGAGATCATATATGTTTCGTCAAGGTGATAGTTAGCTGAAATAAAAGTAGATTTTTAGCATTTCAAAAGTCAAGACTATAGTATGTAATTTTGTATTAAAATTTTAGTATTTATTTAATTTTTTTATTGGTTGTGGTTTTGGTGAAGTTTGCCTCAATTTTCTCTTGCCAAGAGGAGGCAGCGTACAAACGTCATTCAACATTAATTTACTGTACAGTTTTAGTTTTTGGTAAGGAAGTTTTTAGTTTTAGGTGGTGAGGATGTCATGACTCGTCAATCAATTTACTGCCACCCTGCCTCTACAAATCTATCCAGCCTTTTTATCAACTTCCACCTTGCCTTTGCAAATCCATCCAGCTTTTTCCTCCTCTACTGCCACCCTGCCTCTGCAAATCCATCCATCTTTTTTATCCTCGACTGCCACCGCTGTCATCAGTGCTACAACACTAAATTCGAACCTCAACAAAACAGAGCTATTTTTTTATTATTCATTTACCTAAGTGCATACATAAAAAATGAGTATTACCATAAGTGTACATAGCTGGACAGATGGTTCTCCATTCCCCAGAGACATAGCGTGTCCTCTCTAGAATCATCTACATATCAGGTTTCATAATAGTCCGCAATAAATATAAGTTCGCTACAAATAGCGGTAGTTGGTTGCAATTAATACCAACAAACTCCCCCTTAATTGCAACCCTCAACAAAAAAAAAAACAAAAACAAAATAGGATATGTCATTGACAGAATTATAATATCCAACCTACATCTACAGTCATACATATACTACATTAACAATGCCAAGATTCTCTCTATGAAACTCAAAAAGCTCCTTTGCCAGAGGCTTAGTAAATATATCAGCTAGCTGTTCCTTTGACCTGCAAAATTTCAAGTTAATTTCTTTGTTGCTAACCAGTTCTCTGATGAAGTGATATCAAGTATCTATGTGCTTTCTTCTTTTGTGAAATACTTGGTTTTTCGACAATGCAATTGCAGAATTATTGTCACAAAAGATCACTGTTGGATCCTCCTGTTCATGCAACAACTCAGACAAACCTCTTCGCATCCACACTGCTTGACAAGCTGCTGACGTCGCTGCTACATACTCCGCTTCAGTTGATGAAATGGTCACTATGGGTTGCTTCTTTGATGCCCATGAAACTGCACCTGAACCAAAATTAAATACATAACCTGTTGTACTCTTCCTGTCATCAATACTGCTTGAAAGTCACTATCTGTATAGCCTGTTAATCTGAAATCTGAACCTGCTGAATACAATATTCCATAATTCATTGTTCCTGAAACATATCTTAAGATTCTTTTTGCTACTTGCCAATGACAACTTCTTGGAGATTCCATAAACCTGGAAATTAAGCTCACCGCAAACATGATATCTGGCCTAGTTGCTGTTAGATACATCAAACTTCCAACTAATTTCTTAACTTGTGCTGGATCCACAAAAGATTCATTGTCCTCTTTACTTAGTTTAGTTCCTGTTTCTATTGGTGTTGAGACTAGTTTACAATTCAGCATTCGAAATCTTTTTAATACATCTTTAGCATACTTAGATTGACATATGAAAATCCCTTTTTCAGATTGATCAACTTGAATTCCAAGGAAGTACTTCATCATTCCCAAATCTGTCATTTCAAACTCTGTTTTCATTGTTGTTTTAAATGCTTCTATAGACAGATTTCCTGTGAAAATTAAGTCATCAACATATACGCATACAATCATGATTTTAACTTGCTGATTTGATTTTGTATACAATGTAGGCTCACTAGCACATCTATTGAATCCATTACTCAGCAAATATGAGTCTATTCTATTGTACCACACTCTAGGTGCTTGCTTCAGCCCATATAAAGCCTTTTTCAGCCTGTAAACTTTATTTTCACATCCTCTTATTTCATACCCAATTGGTTGTTTTACATAAACCTCCTCCTCTAAATGTCCATTTAAAAATGCAAATTTTACATCCATCTGATACACATTCCAATTATTTTGTGCTGCCATAGCTAAAACAAGTCTAACTGTGTCTAGTCTCGCTACCGGTGCAAAAGTCTCATTATAATCTATGCTGGTTTGTTGACTACAACCTTGTGCTACAAGCCTAGCCTTGTGTTTTTCAACCTTTCCATCAGCATTCAATTTTGTTTGATAGATCCATTTTACACCTATGCAGTCTTTTCCATCAGGTAAATCTACTAATTCCCAAGTTTCATTTCTCTCTATAGCATCTATTTCATCATCCATAGCTTTTATCCATGCACCATCTTTAATTGCTTCTTCAAAATTAATTGGTTGATAAGCCAATAATGCAAAATTTGAGTTCAAATCCAGTTCTTCATCATGTTGTTCATAGATTTCTCTTAGGCTTCTAGATTTTTGTCCTCTAATCCTAGATCTCAATTCTGCTAGAGTAGGATCAGATTCATCACTTACTTGTGAGCTTGATGTATGTTGGCCTCCAAGTCCCAGTTGCTCTTCTTGCATAAAGTTTATTAGTGTTCTTGTTTGAGGTGAATTAAAGTCTATTGTGCTCCTTCCTGGTGTGCTGGGTCCTGGTACATGTGCAGGTACATATGAATGTGGAATTTGTTGTCCATCTTGTACATTTTCTTCATCATCTTCAACATGAGGTAAAGCTGCTCCATGTGTAACTATTTCATCAATACTTCCATCCCATGATTCCTCCTCTTTAAATTCTACATCTCTGCTTACAATCAGCTTCTTGGTAATAGGATTATAGAGTTTATATGCTTTAGAATGCTCACTATACCCAATGAAGATACATTTTTCACTTCGATCATCCAACTTCCTTCTAATTTCTTTAGGTACATGGGAGTAAGCCACACACCCAAATATTCTAAGATGTGAGACATTGCAGCACTTGCCACTCCAAGATTCTTCAGGTACTTTATTCCTCACACTTTTTGTAGGACATCTGTTCAAGATGTAGACTGAACATGCAACTGCTTCTGCCCAATACTCATTTGACAAATGCTTGGCCTTCAGCATGCTTCTTGCCATATTCATAATTGTCCTATTTTTTTCTTTCTGCCACACCATTCTGCTGTGGTGTATACCAAGATGTAGATTGCCTCTTAATTCTATGATTTCTGCAAAATTCCATGAATTCATTCAATTTGTATTCGCCTCCTCTATCAGACCTCAACACTTTGATGAACTTTCCACTTTGCTTTTCAACCAAGGTTTTGAAATTCTTGAACACTTCAAAAGTTTCTGATTTTTGTTTAATACAATATACCCATGTTTTTCGACTGTAATCATCAATAAAAGTTAGAAAGTATAAGTTTCCAGCCAATGATGGATCCTGCATTGGTCCACACAGATCTGTATGAACTATCTCTAGAGGTTCTTTTGCTCGATACGAAGTGCCTACATGGAAAGCTTCTCTATGATGTTTTGCTAAGATACAGCTCTCACATGAGCTTGCTGGTTGTTCAATCGGTGGCAACCCTCTAACCATTCGATTTTTCTGTAATAATTTTAATCCCCCAAAATACAAATGACCATACCTCAAGTGCCAAAGCCAAGACTGATCCAAACTTTGAACTTTATAAGCATTCATACAATTCTGAATTTCACTCTTTAATGTAAGTGGAAACATTCTATTTTTAGTCATTTTAACCTTTGCAATCAACCCTTTTCTACGATTCTTGTCAAGAATTGTGCAAGTGTCATGGTTGAAAATTACCTTATAGCCTTTCTCCATTAGTTGTCCAATGCTAATTAAATTGCATTTCAGACCAGGTACAAAATACACATCATTAATATGTCTTTTATCTCCATTTTTTGCAAATACATTAATCGTACCTCTGCCATTGACTGAAACTTTATTATCATCTCCAAACTTCACTTCAGACTGTACCGAACTATCTATTTCAGTGAACACTTCCTTGTTGCCAGACATGTGATTACTACAACCACTGTCTAGAAACCATACATCATTTGGATTCTCTTGTGCAACATTGCAAGTAATAAGAACTGAATCAGTTTTATTTTCTGATTTCTCAACTAGATTTGCAAATTGTTTTCTGGCATCTGCTTCCTTCTTTCTACACTCCCTAGCATAATGCCCAAATTTCTTACAATAGAAACACTGAATTTTTTATTTATCAATTCTTTGATTCTGCTATTGATAAAGATTATTACTTGTGGTTCTGAAGTTTCCTGAATGTGGGTTTTGGACATACCTACCAGTCCTATTTATATTTGATTCTTTTTCCCTTTGAAATTGAAATCTACCCCTGCCTCTATAGAATGGCCTTCCTCTTCCTCTACCAACTGTTAGCTGTGTCTTGAAAGCAGTATCAAGTGAGAAATTTGAGTTTCTATTTACCCTAGACTCATGGGATAACAGGGATCCCATTAACTCATCAATGGAGAGCTGAGTCAAATCCTTTGACTCCTCAATTGCCACAACAACAACATCAAATTTGCTGGGCAGACTTCTTAATACCTTTTCCACCACCTTTTGGTCAGAAATTTGTTCACCATGGGTTCTCATCTGGTTTACAATTGTCATTAGATGATTATGAAATTGATCTACAGTCTGTGTCTCATTCATTTGCAGATTTTCAAAATTTTTCCTGAGGGTTTGTAGTTTAGCAACCTTCACCTTACTTAAACCCTGATAAACTGTGTCTAAGATGTCCCATGCATCTTTGGATTTGCTTACTGATGCTATTCTAGGAAAGATTGAATCATCCATGGCTTGCTAAATGAGAGAAAGTGCCTTAGCATCTTTCTTCTTGTTATTTTTCAGCAAATCTTTCTGTGCTTGTGTTAAAGCCAAATAGGTTGCCTCATCAGGGGGCTCTATGTACCCATTCTGAACTAAATCCCACAAATCTTGTGAACATAGAAGAGTTTTCATTTTTATGGACCAAAAGTCATAGTTCTTACCTGTCAAAGGTGGAATTTGAGGCTGTGCTTCGAAGCTGCTCGATGCCATGGCTCAGATTTTCCTGAAATTTCTTCTTTTGCAGCTGTAGGCAGAATGCTCTGTTTCAATGTTCCTCCACGGCTTCCTTACTGGTTCCAGATGGTTCACTATTTCAAGCCTACACAGCTCCTTCCACTGAGCAACAGTGGGAAACGACCCTCTCTCCACGAATGCAGTGAGAGCTGTATATCTTTGGGCACGGTTGAAGCCCTCTTGGCGTGGATTGCATATAGATCGGTGTCTTAAAAAAGACCACCAGATACACCTCTGCTGCCTCCTCGGTAGCCACCACCACCGCCGCCGAATCCTCTGGACTCGACCGGGTTAACGGTGATGCTCAAGTCTTACTCTCTCTTTATCTGTCAAGTCTTTTGTTAATTTGATCTGAAGAAGATGGCGGGAGCAGATTCTGAGTTCCGATGCTTCGTCGGTGGTCCTACCTGGCCTACCGATGACAGAAGCCTGCAGGAGGCTTTCAGTCCCTATGGAGAGGTCATGGAATCCAAGATTATTAGTGACCGGGAAACCGACAGATCCCGTGGATTTGGCTTCGTGACCTTCATCGACGAGCAATCAATGAGAGGCGCCATCGATGCAATGAATGACAAAATGCTTGATGGGAGATTGAGAGATGGCTCTGGGAGCACGACCAGTTAATTTTTCAGAGAAATGAGCTTACTGCTCTCTAATTACCAACCCGCGGAGGTTGAATAAGATAGAGTGGGAGTGCGCAGGAAAGACTGAACAGCCTCAAGCTTAGCACGCGAAAGAGACAATGGAATGCACTCACACACATGAGGAAGAAAGGGAAACTCAATAGTGACGGGTGCACGAGCTTCACACAGCTCCAAGTTGTAGACTCCCACTAACAGTTTCTCTGATACCATAATGATGGGGATAGAGGAAGCAGAACAGAGAAAAACAAAGCATAACCAATTTTACACAGTGCTACAGCACTAAATTCGAACCTCAACAAAACAGAGCTATTTTTTTATTATTCATTTACCTGACTGCATACATCAAAAATGAGTATTACCATAAGTGCACACAGCTGGACAGATGGTTCTCCATTCCCGAGAGACATAGCTTGTCCTCTCTAGAATCATCTACATATCAGGTTTCATAATAGTCCGCAATAAATATAAGTTCGCTACAAATAGCGGTAGTTGGTTGCAATTAATACCAAAACAGTGTACAAACTCTATTTAGTACTTCAAATATTATTACAGGGCAGCCTTGAAGGCTTCAAACATGGAGTTTCTTATAGCCTCCTTCGATAACAGTGAATATGTTGACAAGAGCTAGGGCATTACTGATCAATTCGCAAACATTATGCATGCGGTTGGTGACCATGGCCGTAACTTTCCTGGTGATGTTGAGATCCTGAAAGCCATCTTGCAGTCGCAGAAGGAGTTAGTGATTCTTCGTCAATTGGGATTAAAGTGAAAACTTCAATGCCACATTTTTTGTATTTATTTCTCTGTAAATCTTTGTAAAGTGAGAGGAGAGGCTATTTTTGAAAGAGTAGCATTAATGCTTAAGATATTGTGAAAGGCATAAGTCAAGGAAATATGAGTCCAAAATTGTCCATACATGCATTGGCTTGCAACGAGAGATCTGAATTTCAGAATTTCCTAGTATATTTAACTCCCTGCAACTTTTTTGAACGAAGGTTATCAATGGAACCAAAGTTTTTGTTTTTTCTTCTCCTTTGGATGAATATCAGGATTCAGAACCTCTTATTCTCAAATCAAATCCAAAGTGTCCCTCCCTCTGTTCAAACTGCTGCATACGACTATCATCTCTATAAATTTATAATATTGGTTATGGAGGATAATTAATTGACCTATGTGCATTACAGTACGTTGGGCCACCAATCACAGGTAAAATGTGTTTTACATTTAAACAATATAATTCACTCCATCTTACTATTGACCAGAAAAACAGCCTCAAAATAGCCCAATGGTAAAGCTAGGTAAGATTCCACGCCATTGGTAAAGCACTTTGAAGCTTGGGTATTTCATTATAGGTTGAAAAGACAAATTATTTTATATATTTAAATTATATTTTCATATAGGTAGATTATTATAATAATATTGCTAAAGAAACTTATTATATTAATATTGTTAAATAAAAGATGTAAATATTTTTCAATGTAATTTGTTGCCTGGAAAAACATATTTATAGTGGATAAAGTAATATTCAAAATGTTTATGAATTTAAATAAAAAAGAAAGGTTTATGTGTGTTTAGAATTATCCTATGTTATGATAAGCCTCAACTATAATAAACATAGGATATATTTTTGTTATAATGGACATAAGATATATTTTTGCTATCATTTATCATAATAGAGAATATATATTTCTTGATGTTTATCACAAGATAAAAATAAAAATAAAAAATATATAATTGATATTAGAATATGAATTTATATAGATAAACATGTTGTGTTTGTGTAAATAGGGGTTTTTGTAATTGGTGCCTGTTTTCCTTGATTACTTTATTATCTCATTGCTTCCATGTCCTAAAGAGCTCTCATTAGAGCCTCATATTTTTTGTCTAAAAAATCCAGTTGCTCAAGAATGGATTTTAGTTGCAAACCACGTTCTTCAATTACCTTTGAAGCAATGGATTTGGTTTGCTATTTAAGGTCAATTTGCTTGAAATATTTTGTGTCTAAGTAGTGATAGAAGTGTATCTTGGTATCCAATTCATCACCTTAGCATCGTTGCCTTCAAATGGGTCGTTTCCTTGATTCTTACTTACTTTTTGCTCTAAACATTCGGCCTCATCTTCAATATTGGGTGGGAGCCTCTTATGGTCCCTAGCCTCCATTTCAAAATTAGTTAGCTTGTTGGAGGAGTTAATTGTGTGGGTTCCTACAAGACTTGGGCCCACCTCCTCTAATTGGAAGCCTTGCTACGTCCATTGCTAATTTCCCTTTGTTAGGCCTAGAATTAATCATGCTTAAAAATTGATGTTGATCTTTCCTAAGACCATGAGCAGAGGATGGAAGTTGGAATTCCTTAGACTAAGGTAGAGAATGTAGTTGTTCTTCATTACCAATAGATACAACTTTCCCCTACTGACTATGAACTTTGATTCATTTGTATGATTGAATCCCTAAAAAATCTATCCATAACAGCTAGTTCCCTATCCTTCCTTTCTGACAAGAGGAGCCTCGACAAGAGAGAGAATCTCAAAATTCGCTAAATCTACCCTAGACTACATTAATGGAAGTCTTGGGGCTAGAGAAAGAATCCATAAGAACAACTATGAAAACAATGGTGTCAAAACCAAAGACATGCCTCTATTGCAAATCCATTCCATAGGATCCTTATGTAATCATTGTTGTATCTGACCAATTGATGTGATCTAGCCTTTTCCCATACGAAGCCATAACATTTATAAAAGTGGGGAAATAAGAGCTTCTTCAAAGAAACAAAGGGGTGAAGTTAAGGTAGCCTCCCTTGTCCTTCCTATCCAACTCACATGCGTATTCATCATAACCATGAACCTCATCACGTAATAATAAGTTAATTTCATTCTTGTATATGTAAGATTTTTAACTTCTACCATTGAGATTTATACCTATTGTACCTTCATAGATTTTTAACTTCTACCATTGATATTTATACCTTAAACCTCATGAGTCCACATGAGGTTAATAAAAGGGGAGGATGACAAAGGAGAGCATCTTTTGGTAATTTTTTATTTGTATCTTTGCAATTTGAGAGAGCTTTAGCTTGTCCTTACATGGTGGATGTTCATCCTCCTTTCCATTGAACCAATTTCATGGGGCAAGATTCCTATCCAATTTGGTTGAAGGAGAGACCATTCAGACCTCTCACTAGAGCTTCACGGAGACATTTTCATGTAGGTTCAAGCCCCTTTGAGTTTAGTCATGTTCTCTCTTGTTTCTCTACTATCTTTCTCTCAACACTTTCTCAATGTTCATGTACAAGTGTGATAGCGTACTCCTAGTTTATTATTGTTTATGAGAGCCACAAATTGAAAAACCAAGCCTTTCATGTAATAATTCTAAGTAATATTGAGATTCGAGCTATTTCCCTCATTGTATTCTCATGGTGATTTTGGGATGATATTGTACATGTTTGATATCAAATCTTTTCTGAGTTTTTTTCTACATTTCGAGATGCATATGAAGTAAAATTTATGGAAAAAATATTATGTACATACCCTCTAAATTTTTCTTAAATATTGAACCACAAATTCTGTGTACATTGTTAACAATTTTCTCATAATTCCTATGTCTCACAACCTGCTATTCTATGGGAGTTATAGTAGACCCTAAAACCTGATCTAATCACGCATTTTGGTTGCCCTTGAGGTCCTATAATATATCCAAGTATCATATCATAAAATAGGGAAGGATGTACAGTGTTTGGGAAGCCAAAAAGTCGTTAGCCTAGTGGGGTTTTCAACCAATGAATTTAACTAGTTTTATCCCTCTTACTTCCTCCTTCAAAATTGCAGACCATGAATGCTTATAGAAAGTGTCTAAGGGTCTAAGGGTTGAATTAGGGTGTCTTAAGTCCTCCCAATCCCCTCCATACAGAATTTGAAATCATTTGGGATCATTTGGGATAGTTTGGGGTTTCACTAGTCCAAGGTTCAAAATTAGCCCAATTGTGTAAATTTTCAAATTAGGGATATTACAATTATCCACAAGCATGCTATGACATTATTTCCAATATGCATTGTGTCGAAAAAATGAGCTACTCATAGGTGCTCATAGTATGGCAATTTACTGAATTGGGAAGAGTATCATTTCAAACCCTGTGGAAGATTACCATGATGACATTTGAGAAGTATCATTGAAATATTACTTATTATTAATCAATTTAAGTATGGAAATCTAAAAATAAATACAAGTGACAAAGAAAAAAGTAACTACAAACAATTGCTTACCATGGATTGTCTCAAATGATTTTTTCCATACTTGAGGCATCATTCGTTGTGTTTTTTTCCACTCTCTTCCTTCCCATTAAAGTTAATTTTTCAGTAATACAATACATATGGTCCTTATGGAGAAAATTCTTAAAATTCCTAAAATTCTTGAACATCTACATATTGTTCTTGGACCACATACTAGACATGCATATTTTCCCTTTGTTTGAATCCCTGCAAGTTATGCAATGATATTAATATATAGAATTTCATAAACTATAAAAAGATGTTCAATAATAAATGATGCATAGAGATACATGGGAAAATTTCATAACACAAAAATGTGTAAGACTGGTTCCATCATGAATTGTCCATGTAAGTATTTCATGGAGCTGAAATTGCTTTAGGCCTACAGGTTTGGATATGGCATACATACTGATGCTAACCCATAATTTTAGAAGTTCATATGTAAGAGGACTAAGATATACATCCATATATTTAACTTGGTGCTTACTGAGTATTTATTTGAAAAGTAACATACATAATGAATAAGTTATCATACATGTAATAATGAAATTTAAAAGAAGGATTACTTATATTGTGTTAACATTCTTAAAAATAAGTACCTGCAACAATTAATGGCAACATGGCGTTCTCCATTTTTATTGTCATCCATAGACGAAGGTTATTATTTATAACAAAAACTGGACAAACTGATTAATTGGTCCTAATCTCTCCAAATGGATTGACACCATTGAATGCCATTGAAATTCTAACAATACATGGTTCTTTAAAAATTGGTCATATTTCTTCAATGTCTTTGAAGGAAGAACCATCTCCAGGAATTTGCATGACACCATCTTCACTTCTCTGTCATGCATGGTAATCCTTAAATTCTGCAATGTTTTTACACTTGAATAATGTTGAAAAAATAGAATTATCGGAATATGTTGAAGAACTTTGTGGGACACCTTATCTATTACTTGATTAGTACAATATCTACTAATTCCACATTTAGTGCACTCACTTTTTGATTCATGTTGTCCATAATATATAATATGACCATTAGGACATGCATCAATTGTGTTATAATCCATTCCCAAATATTTCAGAACGACACGCATTTCTCTATATGTTTGGGGTAAAGTATTTGACGATGGTAGAAGAGTATCACCTAACAATCTACACAAAAATAAATTAAATGAAAAATAGTAATTAATGGCATGTATACTGCAACAATAAATAAAAATAAAACAATTTCAAATATTGCAGTCCTTAACAACTGCGTTATTCCTGTGTTTGGAATACCATTAATTACATTTAAGTTGACTAGCAAGAAAAGAACAAAGAGAAGACTTTCCTTTGAGTCTTTGTATAAGGTATTTTTTTACCTTATCAATAAGAGATAAATCATGAATATTTCATACATCTCTTCCATATGTGCATTCTCATCCATGACAATAAATGTGTCATGGATCAACCTATTTATCCCTTCATTGTCAATATTATTCTGGTCATTTGTTACCCCTGTATCAACCTCAATGTCATTACCCTCACCATCTCTAGTATGAATTGTAGCATGTGGATTTCCAAGAGTTGGTGGTCTTGTCTATGCAAAAATTATGGAAAATATATCCAATTAGTATCAAAGTACACAGACATATTAATATTATTGAAAAATGAGGAAGAACATTGTTTGGATATCTTACTGAGGGATGATATTCTTTTCCACCTTCCAAGTACCCATGCCTTTTGCAATGTTTCTTAGATGTTGTCTAAACAACTCTTCTTATATGTATCCCTTTGCATTGAGTACAAGGGCATAAACATTTTTCATCATCGATTATAGATTCAACATCAATGGCTTGATTTTGATCATATGTCTTACCATGGTTTCTTTGGTCACTCAATACAGAATCAATAACCGCTTCCATAGTAGCATCTCATTTGGATCTACTTGCATATTTGTGGACACAGTTGTTTGACATTATTCTCTATCTCAATAAAATACATTATTAAAATGACTAGTACAGTAACAAGAATGACAGAGAAATCATTGATCCAATCAAAATAAATTAATACAAGGGATAATATCATTAGGGAAAGGGATGTGATCAATGTTGCCAAATGCATAGAGGGCTCTCCAAGAGAAATTAATTCAAGGGATAATATCAATAGGGAAAGGGATGTGATCGATGTTCTCAAATGCATAAAGGGATCTCTTAGAGAAATAACTAGTGGATTTGGACCCAAAATCCGACAACGAAATCCGATGACCTCCGACGAAGAAGGACTATGTCATCGGATTTCACCTTAAAAATTTCAAAATTTGATGATTTTTTTTTAAATTGATAGAAGGAGACGTTGGATATGTGACGGGTATGCTGATATCCAATGGCTTTATCGATATCCGACATCATATTAAGCATTGGGATGTTGGATATCCGATGACAAGCTATACAACTCGAGGATGTCGGAAATCCGACATCAATTCTCCAACGGTAACTAGGTTCAAGGCATCGGATATCCGATGGAAGGTTGACTTTTAAAACTTATAAATATTGAAACATTCTAACATGTTTGCTATACAAGCGACGGTTTGCGGAAGTTTTTTTATTCGGCGGACTGTTTTTCATTATTTCCATTGTTTTTGAGATTCAAGCGAGCGAAGTGTGGAGCTTCATTTTCTAAGATCAATAATCTTCATTCAAGCTCTTTACAAGAAAATATAAACTACCAATATTCCTGATCCAGGGGAACAAAATCGACAATTGCTTGCTAGATTGTGGGAAGGAGTTGAAAGAAGGGGTGATAGGAAATGTTATTGTCCATGTACTCAATGCAGGGGCTTTACGAGGAGAAGAATTTTGATCACAATAGCCACAAAAAATTGTAGGTAGCATGGGCACGCTGAGGGGGGACATGAATACCATCCATTTGTAAGTTTTGCATTATATATGTTTTTATTTTGATTGCTTTTCTAAATTTATGTATTGATTGTGGTTTCAATAGATGCGGACTAACATGGACAATAAATATTATTTTAATATTAAATATTTATTATACTATTTCTTTTTCTTTTGTGCATGTTGAATCTAGGGTATAGTAGAATAACTCATTTATTTGTTCGTTAGTGAGACTAACCCACTCACCAGGGAAAGCACTTAACTCTCTAGATTTGTGACACTTTCCATCATGATAATAGAAATAACGACTATATTGGCATGTGGTAATTTCTCTTATATTTTCTCTATAGAAATTACCATAGAATCATTTATCTTACTTTAGTGGAGTACAGTATGAGAAATTTTGTGTTATATTTGAGTAGCTTTGCTCAGTAATTGGGTCAATTATTATGTCTCTTAGATAGTTTGGATGCACCTATTTGACCAACAGTACAATTGACCGTTGTTCTTTTCATCCCAACAGTACAAAATTTGTTACATTTTAAATGCATCACATAAATGTTTACATTTTGCATTTGAATTTTTTACATTTTCAGGTTGAATTTATTATATTAACTTTTATCTATTGATGGTTTCATGTAATTATAAAGGAAAGACATCCTAGGGCACTTCATCCGGAGGAAGTGCTTCTAGAACAAGTACCGGAAGCTATGAGTATTAATGGAGAACAAGTTAATGATCACATTAATGAAGAAGATGATCATACTGAAAACATAGTTGAAGATGATGTTACAAATAATTTGATCCATGATTCATTTAATGTTGGAATGGTCGATGATGATGATGATGATGATCATGATCATGAAAATGAACATGAAAATGATGAACATTTTGATGATATTCATGATATACCTCTTCTTGATAAGGCACACGAACCCCTTTATGAGGGCTCGAAGACAAATATTCTCTCTGATATATTATTGATAATGAAATTGAAGGTTATGAATGGTCTTTCAAACATATCAGTCACACGGATGTTAAGGTATGTAATATATTCCATCACAAAATATATATGATTGTGTATTTTGTTGTTCATTGATATATAAGTCAAATTATTACGGATGAAATTTGTTCCAGTAATATTATTTCTATATTATATTAACTAGATTTTTATTTTAATTTGTTGTAGCATGATAGGTGAATATTTGTTACCACCGTCAAATATTTTACCTCGCACATATCGAGATTTATCTACCATCATGAAAGAAATTGGAATGCATTCTGAAGAAATTCATGCATGCCCCGATGACCATGTTCTATATTACAATCAACATGAATTTACAACAGAATGTCCTAAATGTCATATTAGTAGATA
Organism: Larix kaempferi; assembly: GCA_027924585.1. NCBI lineage: Eukaryota > Viridiplantae > Streptophyta > Pinopsida > Pinales > Pinaceae > Larix > Larix kaempferi. Next base: position 3,751,192 of record BSBM01000269.1, read on the forward strand.
TTGCACAGATCAAGTAACTAAAAAGGTGCCTCGCAAGGTTCTACGTTATATTCCCATTATTCCACGTCTGCAACGACTTTTCAGGTGCAGTTTATGGATTACCATGCACGGAACGGAATTCGACAACATTATTCGGATGCCTACAGATGGGCCTGCATTTAGAAATATGGAGGGAAAATGGCCCCACTTTAAAGAAGAACCTCGTAATATTAGGATTTCTTTGGCAGCAGATGGTGTCAATCCATTTGCAAAGACGAGATCTGTTTACTCGGTGTGGCCTATTTTTGTTATCAACAACAACACTCCTCCATGGGTGACAATTAAGAGGGAGCACATAATGTTGTCGATGATTGTTCCAGACACGAACCCTACAGTTTTTTTTTTAAGTAGTTGTATCTCATTTGTCGTATTTTTGTCTCATAATGTCATATATATATTTAATGTTTTTCTATTGTGCAATATGGTTTAATATATGTAATCTAAATGGTACATCTCATATTTATATTTTTTATATGTTCATATCAATCAGGTAAGTACCAAGTGAAAGATATGAATGTATATATCGAACCTCTTATTGATGAGCTACTGAAGTTATGGAATGTCATCACTATCTATGACGTATCTAGACCAATACGACAAAGGAAATTTCAATTCCATGCAATGCTTGTATGGACAATACATGATGCCCCAAGGTCAACCCATTTCTATGGTATGTAATTATAAGTTCCACTTTATTTGCAAAAATTTATACGAACTACTAGTTAATACACTACGCATGCATGTTTTTCTAAATAATCCATTCATTTTGTATATAATTATAAATGACATAGATATTCCATCTCTTTATGTTGGTCTTCAGACAAAGGGGAAATTTTGTCACCTACCCAAATTTTGAGAATAATTATTTTATGTTATTATCCTTTTTGCAAAAATACTTGTGCTAAATTACAATTACAAGTTCTGAAATTATGACCAATTTGGGTCAAAAATTAGGAATGTAATGACTCATTATTATTATTTGATAAATAAGAATGGAGACAAACACCCAAGAAAGCTGTTACAAGAATGTTCACTGGCCCACTAGGAGGAATGGAAGCTGTTGGAAGGCTTGGGATAGATGGCAGCATTTGCACTCTACCATTAGCTGTTGGTATGGGACAACTCCCCCTAAATTTGTGGCATTTCCCCCTCCAGGTGGAGGGAGGTGAGCAGGTAGCTCACTAATGACCAGTTAATTAAAAAAAGACCTAGGTAGCCTATATACGGAAATTCGAATTGAGCAAGGAGCTCTTACACTTTTTCTGCAGAAACGTTTTCATCGTGTGCATTAGGTGATGACTGAGAGATTCGAATAGGGGAGGCTGAGGGGAGTGCAATTGTAAGTCTTCCAATCAATTCTGAGAAGGAAAGGCCAGAGGTGCTAGTGCAGGTCTCCTTAACTGCTGAGTCTGTAAGACTGGATAACTACTTGCTGCTGCAAGATTGAAGACCTAAGATTCTAAGTTTCCTCCTCCTAGTGGTTCAGTGAACAGGCTCGGGGGTCCTAAGGCAGACATCTAGACTGTCTTCAGGAGTTGGTTGGGAGGAATAGGCTTCTGGGGTGTTTGTCCACTCACCTACTGGTTCAGGTTCTACCTATTCTTTTGGTCATTCTATTTGCATGCTGAAATTATTGATGGTTTTAAGATCTGATCACTGATTGGATTCAAATGATAGAATACAATTTTCTCTGTATTTTTCCCCATGCAAATACATGCATCGTACTCTAGTGCAGAGAAATCGTTTAAGTAGATAAAATGGTAGGATGAAAGCCTGAATCAATGAAGTAACTATGATGTTTCTCTTAACAAAGCCCTACTATTCTAAGAAAAGATGTAGGAAGATAATCAAGATAGTATCTCATGAACAGGTATAAAACAATTGTTTATTTCTTATTCCAGGAAAAATACACCTTACTTCTGCACAGAATTTACAGTATCCATTTCATTTATATCTTTTCAGGAAAAACAATACTATCATCTCCATTTAGAATTCTCATGATTTATAAGCATCTCGTAATCTAACAAAATTTCTGTTAAAAACTTCTGATCTGTCTTATAGATCTAAAAACTCAAAGAATAGTACAGAATAAAATCAACAGGTATGAAAACCCTCATCCATTTCCCATTTGTAAGCAATTCTTGAAATCTGTAAATTTCATTACTTTTTCTTTCTAAATTTTAAAACCCCTGGAATCAGCCAATAACATTTTGTATTCAAATTCCAAATCTAAACATTGCATGTTTGAATATACAACTTTTGTCGATCTTCTCTTTACAGAAAGTTACATGCAATAGATTATTAAATAGATCCCATTCCTTTACTATTTTTTTTTATAAATTGTTTTACAGTCTTTAAGCTGGAAACCCTTTCGTTTGAAAACCCTAGGATTCCTTCTACCCTATCTTTCTACACAGGCAGTAAATGTTTTCTTTTATTTTCCAGCCTAAACCCTAGGTCATCAAGTTACACAAGACAACAACAGGCTACAGCCATCATCAGACCAACACACTGGCATTAATACTTTCAAGCATGAAACTACCTATTATACACATTCATGAAATTAAAAACGAGGATTCCAAGAAATGACATAAATCCCCATCGATAAATATTCAAAACATGTTTAGAACCCTGTCACATTTAAACATAGAAACAAAGACGAGCTAATAACCTGCAGGGCGAGCGAAAACCTCAGCCCAGTAAGCTTTGTCATAAAAAATAATAAGTAATAATTCTAGCAGAGACCCTTCGAGGTTTTCCTTTGCACATAGGGCTATCCCCTCAGAAATCATTCATACAAAAACAAAATGCAGAACGATCCTGACATCACTCCATTGTGGTGCTAATAAACTTAATAAAATCGAGGGTTTATCCTCTTAACATTCTTGATCATTTACATCAAAAAACGCGGCCATTCCAACCCTCGTCACACTACTAACACTAGTGAGACCTAGCCAAAGGTACATATGAGGTATTAAACAATGTCGAGGCTTACCCGAAATTTAGCACAGCATCTTTCCAAACCATTTCCATAGAAAAGTTCCAAGTTGAGATAGCACTTGCCAAGTTACATGAGACAGAGGTTATCACAAGCTTGAAATGCCGATATAAAAATTAGACATTATTGCTCAGTGCTATTATTATTAAACGATTACCTTAGCACGAAAACCTCTGGCTCGAGACACCCCCCACTTGCAACAACGATGAAGACTGTTGGTAGTTACAGCGCCAGTTTATTCAAGACTTAGAGAATCAGACTAGTAACTGGAGGTGCAAAACCAAACTTACGACAACTTCTTGAAGGGGATAGAACCCGTGCTGAGAAGCGGTATTGTTACCAGAATGTCTTGAAGTTTTTTGCCAAAACGCTTCCACTTAAACCCTAGACAGGTACTCCCTCAACAAAATATCTACACAGAGACGAGATGCCCAGATTTGATTACCACATCCTTTTTTTTTGTAGGCCCATAACCCACAGGTCTCAGGTTCGAGCCTGGGGCAGGATAAGAACACCAAAACCTACACTATAATGGCCGGTCGGCCTCTTGCTGCGCAACGAATAGCTGAAATGAAGCCCAAGGGTCACTCCAATAGTGTTTTGGCATCGACGAGCTAGGGTTCATCCAACGTCTAAGGTTCATTGAGATCAACGACGGGCCTTGTCCATCATTCACGTTGGAAGGCGGGCACCACCACATTTAATTCCCCATTAATTATTGCCTCCACTTCAATGCTAAATCAACATCCCGGAAGGCTGATGCTAGTTACAGCTAGGATACATATTACAATTTCATCAACTCTTCCATGTGATCGTGGATAGGGTAGCTTACACTCATACAATCACTAATTACAACCGTGAGAAGACTTCAATACTAGTACCAGAATCGATGATGTGCCTGAACCCTTCACACTCACATTTATTAGCACCATAACACCTGCCATGCCAAGGTTCACAACGTTAAAGATCATTCCATTATATTGGTAAACCGAATGTATAATTTCTAACTATTGCTGTGTAGAGTCGACGTTAGATAGGTAGGGTTACATTTCACTATGTTCATAACTTGCCACATAAATATATATTCGTATGATACTTCACGAATTACATAGTTGGAAACCATAGCAATTGCATCATTTTAGTTTTTTACTAGCTTGGCTCATATCATCAGAAAATTAATAATCTCCAAAGGGTAATATTATATAGTCTTGTTACCATTCGATGATAAAATCATCACCCTACTATAGAACACATTGTACATCATTTCTATAGTATGTTTGTCCCATATTTGAAAAAAACACAATTTGCAATTGTAATTATAATAGCCTTCATTCCACTACGTCTTAAGTAATTTAATTGCTCCACCCATACCATTAGTCTAAAGTCCCACCGGAGCCTAGACAGTACAATCAACGCCTGATGAAATAGTATGCTTGTAAAAAGACGGAATATTATCGTCACCATGTTGACATTTATTTTGCAACGTAAACTTACCAAGATACATGTATGTTGTCCTTCCGTCATGTGCATCACTGAGTTCAATCCTAGGATGTTTTCATCACAACTTCTGAAACAGATATTTGGGGTTAGACACACACCTGAACCTTGGGAGAACTTAAAACTTTTGTCAAACTTGACAACTAACTGAAAACATATTTACCATTACCGTTCAGGAAATTGTCGTGTTAACCTTACCGGTGAATCTGCGCAAGAAGGGAAAGTACGTATGTTTTAGCATAATAAGCTAAGTAAGCCTCAGGCACCTTGTAGGACCCCTTTCATCGTCATAAAGAAACAACTGTCAGTACCTTGTTAACACGAAGTACTGTTAACACAAGCAGCATTAATTAAAGTACACCATGTCGTTGTCATTAAATTATCTTTAGTTGAAAGTCTCAATGGTTAATTGTTTGCCGCATTTATGACTTTGTCAATTAATGCTGACTTTATGAGCATTTAGTATTTCCACATTTACAATTATTAATATTTATTGCTGAATTAATTTTTTTTTTTTTATGAAATTATCGGGATGTTACATGTGGTATCAGAGCTCATGTTCGAACTCTAGGCCTAAAAGGGGCCAAGAAACACACAACAGAAATTTTATGACTGCAAAATCCTTCACTAACTCAAAGTTTAAATTATTTTGTTGTATATAGAAAATTGTTTTTAATTTACAGGAATGAAAGGATCAGTTGAATGGATGTAGGATAGATTTCCACCAAACAGCTAGGGCACGTGATAGCCATTCCATGACAATCTAGGAAATGATTCTTCAGAATTATTACGTGCCTTTCAAGAATTGAAAGCGGAGATAAGATCAGTAAAACAGGACAACAAAAGAATTATGAGAACACAAGAAGAGTTGAAGCAAGTACTGTTCGACCAATACCCAATGTATGAATAGGAAGTGGAACGAACTTCTGAAACTAAAGAGTTACCTCCGGAAGGGAAGGATAAGCAAACAAAAACAGCTGATGAAAACAACAACTCAACGTCATTAAGAACTGCCAAACATCCACGTAAAAAAAAGCATAACTATTCTAGTGACAGCAGTAAGGAAGATTCTAAGCTAAAGCGGAAAAGAAGTAGACAATACGAACAAATATCTGGTGAGTTCAAGAAAATCAAACCCCCAATTTTCAATGGCGAAACAGAGAAAGGAGAGACAGTGGAGGCATGGCTTTCCGGCATGAAAAAGTATTTCCAGATCTACGACTATTCGGAGTCCTTGAAGGAAAAAATTGCAATTTATAATCTAACAGGAAAGGCGGATATTTGGTGGCAAGACCTCAAAAGGGTAAAAGGCATAAAAGACTGAGATGTGAGTTGGAGTACTTTTAAGAGATACTTCAAGAAGAAATTCTTATCCGAGCAATACTATGAAGAGAAGTCCAAGGAATTCTATGATCTAAAGCTGGGAACGATGAATATGAAAGAACTGAACAACAAATTTCTAAGTTTGCTAAGGTATGTTCCGTACATGGTGGAAGAAAAACCAAAAAGTTAGAGATACCTGAGCTGCCTACCCTTCAACATCAAGGACCGGATAGAGTACGATAGCCCAAAAACATTGGAAGAGGCCATGAGGAAAGCAACCTGTTGCTTCAACCATAATCAGAAAAAGGAAGGGGTTCCTAGCTGGAAAAACCCAAGACCCAATCACTTTGAACAGAAAAAGAAAAATTTAGATACGGAGGAAATTCTGGTTTCCAAAAGAAAAATTTCCAGAATCGAAATTTTTAAGGGAACAGTTATAGAAATACTCAGCAGCAGAAATTTACAACACTGGGAAATGTTCCCAATGTCACCAGGACCAAAGAGCAAAAGCCACCTATAAAGTGCTTTAAGTGCCAAGGCCCTCATTATGCCTCAGATTGTCCCCTTAAGAAGTGGACATCCAACCATATTCACTCCATACAGTTTGAAGATACTATAGGGGATGTGGCAAGGGAAGTACCCAGAATTAATGTAGCATTAGACAACCGGCAAGTAGAACACCAAGTCTCAATGGTGGCGGTTGAAGGTATGCTACAAAACCATCCAGTTTCTATTTTGATTGACCCTGGTGCTAGTTTAAGCTATATATCACCAGTTATTGTAGAAATTCTCAAGTTGAAAACAAAAAAAATCAATAAATCCTAGTTAGTTAGATTAGCAATAGGAACAAAAAGAAAGGTTTCTGATTTTGTGGGGAATTGTGTTTTATCTATGAATCAACTAACAACGCAGGTCAAGTTAAATATTTTTCCATTAGGATCATATGATATCCTAATCGGTATGGACTGGTTAGAAACCCACCGTGTCATTCTGAATTGCTATGAGAAAAGTTTCATTTTCCTGGATGATGAAGGAAGGACAGCAGAGGTAAAAGGCATCCCTAGGAAAACATCCATTAGGAAGATTTCAGCCATGCAATTAAAGAGGGCAGGCAGAAAGGGATGTCAGATGTTTGCAGTAAATGTAGTGCATGATGAGTTGAGTATTGAGGAGAACAAACTGAAAATAAGGGACATACCTGTCTTAAAATATTTTCAAGATATTTTTCCTGAAGAGATCCCAGAATTACCTTCCAAAAGAGACCTGGACTTTACCATTGAATTAATACCAGGTGTAGTACCAAGTTCTAAAGCCCCATACCGAATGAATGTACTGGAGCTGAATGAGTTAAAATCTTAGTTGAAGGAGCTGATCGATAAAAAATACATAAGACCCAACGTGTCTCCTTGGGGAGCACTGGTCATTTTTGTTAAGAAGAAGGATGGTACCCTAAGACTTTGCATAGATTATCATCAACTGAATAAAATGACAATCAAGAATAGGTACCCGCTGCCCCACATTGACGATCTATTCGACCAGCTACGCGGAGCAACGATATTCTCAAAGATTGATTTACTATCAAGGTTCACCAGGTTCGTGTGAAGGATGAAGACATTTTCAAAACAGCCTTTAGAACTTGTTATGGACACTATGAGTTCATTTTCATGCCGTTTGGGTTGACTAATGCCCTTGCTGTATTTATGTGTTTGATGAACAAAATTATGCACAAATACTTAGATAAGTTCGCAGTTGTGTTTCTTGATGACATTTTAGTGTACTCTAAGAACAAGGCAGAGCACGACGAACATATACGCATCATTTTGCAAGTCCTGAGGGACCACCAGTTGTATGCTAAGTTCAGCAAGTCTGATTTCCACAAAGACAAAATTCAGTATTTAGGGCACATAATCTCTGAAGAAGGAATTTCAGTCGACCCCGCCAAGAGAAAGGCCATTAATGAATGGCTGGTTCCTAAAGATGTGACGGACGCGCGATCATTCATGGGTATTACTGGCTACTACAGAAAATTCATTGAAGGATTTTCAAGGATTGCAAACCCCATCACCTCCTTGTAGAAAAAGGGAAAGAAGTTTGTCTGGGACCATAAATGTGCAGATAGTTTTAAAAGGTTAAAGGAATTACTGACTTCAGCACCTATTTTGAGAATTGCATATCCTAATAAATATTTTGTAGTGTGTACAAACGCATGTAATGACAGGCTTGGAGGAGTTCTAACACATGAGGGTCATGCTGTAGCCTATGAGTCCAAGAAGCTAAAAATACATGAGAAAAACTATTCTACTTACGATCTAGAATTGTTAGCAGTAGTTCATGCCTTGAAAATGTGGCGGCACCACCTTATGGGCAGAAAGTTCACCTTGATGACAGATAACATGGGACTAAAATATTTGTTAGATCAGAAAAATTTAAATGCTAGACAGGCTAGGTGGCTAACCTTCCTGAGTGAATATGATTTCAAAATTCATCACATTAGAGGGGAAGAGAATAAGGTCACTGATGCGTTAAGTCGTAATGCAAGAATACATTTTATTTCAACTATCAGCACCTACGCAACAGATTTGAAAAAATAGATTTTTGAAGGTATTAAAGAAGATGAGGAGTACAGAAAATTACAGGAAAAGGCAGCAGAAAGCAATTCTGAAAATTCTTTAACAGATTTTAGTTTGAAGGAAAATGGCCTATTGCTGTACAAAACCAGATTGTATATACCAAACGCACCCGCAGTAAAAATTCTTATTTTGGATGAGATGCACAAAAGCCACTACTCTTTCCATCCAGGTTATCAGAAAACCATCACCATGCTATAGAAAGAATACTATTGGCCCAGAATGAAGGATGAGGTAGCAGAATATATAGCTAAGTGTTTTGACTGTCAAAAAGTGAAGGTGGAACACCAACACCTTGCGGGATTGCTATAGCCATTTCCCATACCCAGCTGGAAGTGGGAAATCATAAGTATAGATTTCATCACAGGGTTACCAAAGAATAAAAAACAAGACGACTCCATCATGGTAGTGGTGGACAAACTTAGCAAGGTAGCCCATTTTATCCCCGTCAAAACTACCCATAAAGCTCCTGATATTGCAGAAATTTTTATGAAGCAAATTTTTCGACTACATGGGATACCCAAGGTGATAGTTTCATACCGAGACTCAAATTTCACAGGAAATTTTTGGAGGTCTTTGTTTAAGGGGTTAAATGCCACCTTAAATTTCAGCACCGCATTCCATCCGCAAACAGATGGGCAGACTGAAAGGGTGAACCAAATATTAGAGGACATGCTCAGGATGTATGTTAAGGACCAACCTAGTAAGTGGGAGGACTACTTGCATTTAGCCGAGTTTGCGTATAACAATCACTACCATGCCTCAGCCAAGCGCAGCCCGTTTGAAATCCTTTACGGCAGGAAATGTAACACACCTGTTTCGTGGAGTGACCCAGTTAGTAGATCCACTTTAGGGCCTGAATTATTGTAGGAGTTAGAGCTAATCGTCAAGCAGGTACAAGGAAATCTTAAAGTTGCCCAAGATCGACAGAAAATCCAAGCAGACCTTAAAAGGACTCATAAAGAGTTCCATGTTGGTGAGCATGTTTTTCTTAAGGTAAGGCCGAAAAGGAGTTCACTGAAGTTGCGAAGTTGTGCCAAACTGGCACCTAGGTATTGTGGCCCTTTCGAAATTTTGTCAAGGGTTGGACCTATGGCATATCAATTGGCCTTACCCTCAATCCTCAAAATCCATAATGTTTTTCACATTTCATTTTTAAAGAAATGTGCATGATCCTACTCATGTTGTAAATTGGAATAATGTTCAGGTGGAACAAGGTGGCAATTTTCCGATGGAACCGGAATGTATTCTCGCAAGGAAAGAAACACTACTCCAGAACCGCACCGTTGGCCAAGTAAAGGTGCAATGGAAACATTTCAGCCCAGCAGAGGCAACCTGGGAGTTGAAGAGTAGTATGCGGGCTGCATACCCAACTCTGTTCCAAGACCACTCAAGGAGTGAATAAAGCAACATCGAGGACGATGTTGAGATTAAGGGGGGGTGTATGTCACCTACCCAAATTTCGAGAATAGTTATTTTATGTTATTATCCTTTTTGCAAAAATACTTGCGCTAAGTTACAATTACAAGTTCTGAAATTATGACCAATTTGGGTCAAAAAGGAATGTAATGACTCATTATTATTATTGATAAATAAAAATGGAGACAAACACCCAAGAAAGCTATTACAAGAATGTTCACTAGCCCACTAGGAAGAATGGAAGCTACTGGAAGGCTTGGGATAGATGGCAGCATTTGCACTCTACCATTAACTGTTGGTATGGGACAACTCCCCCTAAATTTAAGGCATTTCCCCCTCTAGGTGGAGGGAGGTGAGCAGGTATCTCACTAATGACCAGTTAATTACAAAAATACCTAGGCAACCGATATAAGGCAATTTGAATTGAGCAGGGAGCTCTTACACTTTTTCTGCAAATTTTTTTTCCTCGTGTGCATTAGGTGATGACTGAGAGATTCGAATAGGGGAGGCTGAGGGGAGTGCAATTGTAAGTCTTCCAATCAATTCTGAGAAGGAAAGGCCAGAGGTGCTGGTGCAGGTCTCCTTGACTGTTGAGTCTGTAAGACTGGATAACTACTTGTTGCTGCAAGATTGAAGACCTAAGCTTCTAAGTTTCCTCCTCCTGGTGGTTCAGTGAACAGGCTCGGGGTTCCTAAGGAAGACATCTAGACTGTCTTCAGGAGATGGTTGGGAGGAACAGGCTTCTGGGGTGTTTGTCCACTCACCTACTGGTTCAGGTTCTACCTATTCTTTTGGTCATTCTATTTGCATGTTGAAATTAATGATGGTTTTAAGATCTGATGATTGATTGGATTCAAACGATAGAATAAAATTTTCTCTGTATTTTTCCCCATGCAAATACATGCATCGTACTTTAGTGCAGAGAAATCGTTTAAGTAGATAAAATGGTAGGATGAAAGCCTGAATCAATGAAGTAACTATGATGTTTCTTTTAACAAAGCCCTACTGTTCTAAGAAAAGATGCAGGAATATAATCAAGATAGTATCTCATGAACAGGTATAAAACAATTGTTTATTTCTTATTCCAGGAAAAATACACCTTACTTCTGCACAGAATTTACAGTATCCATTTCATTTATATCTTTTCAGGAAAAACAATACTATCATCTCCATTTAGAATTCTCATGATTTATAAGCATCTCGTAATCTAACAAAATTTCTGTTAAAAACTTCTGATCTGTCTCATAGATCTAAAAACTCAAAGAATAGTACAGAATAACATCAACAGGTATGAAAAGCCTCATCCATTTCCCATTTGTAAGCAATTCTTGAAATCTGTAAATTTCATTACTTTTTCTTTCTAAATTTTAAAACCCCTGGAATCAGCCAATAACATTTTGTATTCAAATTCCAAATCTAAACATTGCATGTTTGAATATACAACTTTTGTCGATCTTCTCTTTACAGAAAGTTACATGCAATAGATTATTAAATAGATCCCATTCCTTTACTATTTTTTTTTATATAAATTGTTTTACAGTCTTTAAGCTAGAAACCATTTCGTTTGAAAACCCTAGGATTCCTTCTACCCTATCTTTCTACACAGGTAGTAAATGTTTTCTTTTATTTTCCAGCCTAAACCCTAGATCATCAAGTTACACAAGACAACAACAGGCTACGGCCATCATCAGACCGACACACTGGCATTAATACTTTCAAGCATGCAACTACCTATTATACACATTCATGAAATTAAAAACGAGGATTCCAAGAAATGACATAAATCCCCATTGATAAATAATCAAAACATGTTCAGAACCCTATCACATTTAAACATTGAAACAAAGACAAGCTAATAACCTGCAGGGCGAGCGAAAACCTCAGCCCAGTAAGCTTCATCATAAAAAATAATAAGTAATAATTCCAGCAGAGACCCTTCGAGGTTTTCCTTTGCACATAGGGATATCCCCTCAGAAATCATTCATACAAAAACAAAATGAAAAATGATCCTGACATCACTCCATTGTGGTGCTAATAAACTTAATAAAATCGAGGGTTTATCCTCTTAACATTCTTGATCATTTACATCAAAAAACACGGCCATTCCAACCCTCTTCACACTACTAACGCTAGTGAGACCTAGCCAAAGGTACCTATGAGGTATTAAACAATGCCGAGGCTTACCCGGATTTTAGCACACCGTCTTTCCAAACCGTCGCCATAGAAAAGTTCCAAGTCAAGATAGCACCTGCAAAGTTACATGAGACAGAGGTGACCACAAGCTTGAAACGCCGATATAAAACTTAGACATTATTGCATCAATGCTATTATTATTAAATGATTACCTTAGCACGAAAACCTCTGGCTTGAGACATCCCACACCTGCAACAACAACAAAGACTGTTGGAAGTTACAGCGCCGGTTGATTCAAGACTTGGAGAATCGGACTATTAATTGGAGGCGCAAAACCAAACTTACGAAAACATCTTGAAGGGGATAGAACCCGTGCTGAGAAGCGGTATTGTTACAAGAATGTCTTGAAGTTTTCTGCCAAAACACTTCCACTAAAACCCTAGACAGGTACTCCCTCAACAAAATATCTACAGAGAGATGAGATGCCCAGATTTGATTACCACATCCTTTTTTTTGCAGGCCCATAAACCACAGGTCTTAGGTTCGAGCCTGGGGCAGGATAAGAACACCAAAACCTACACTATAATGGCTGGTCGGCCTCTTGCTGTGCAACGAACAGGTGAAATGAAGCCCAAGGGTCACTCCAAAAGCATTTTGGCATCAACGAGCTAGGGTTCATCCAAAGGCTAAGGTTCATTGAGATCAATGACAAGCCTTGTCCATCATCCGCATTGGAAGGCGGGCACCACCTCATTTAATTCCCCATTAATTATTGCCTCCACTTCAATGCTAAATCAACGGCCCGGAAGGCCAATGCTAGTTACAACTAGGATTCATATTACAATTTCATCAACTCTTCCACGTGATCATGGACATGGTAGCTTACACTCATATGATCACTAATTACAACCATGAGAAGACTTCAATACTAGTACCAGAATTGATGACGTGCCTGAACCCTTCACACTCATATTTATTAGCACCATAACACCTGCCATGCCAAGGTTCACAACGTTAAAGATCATTCCATTATATTGTTAAACCGAATGTATAATTTCTAACTATTGTTGTGTAGTGTTGACGTTAGATAGGTAGGGTTACATTTCACTATGTTCATAACTTGCCACATAAATATACATTTGTATGATACTTCATGAATTACATAGTTGGAAACCATAGCAATTGCATCATTTTAGTTTTTGACTAGCTTGGCTCATATCATCATAAAATTAATAATCTCCAAAGGGTAATATTATATAGTCTTGTTACCATTCGATGATAAAATCATCACCATACTATAGAACACATATAACATAATTTCTATAGTATGTTTGTCCCATATTTAAAAAAAACACAATTTGCAAATGTAATTATAATAGCCTTCATTCCACTACGTCTTATGTAATTTAATTGCTCCACCCATACCATTAGTCTAAAGTCCCACCGGAGCCCAGACGACACTAATCAATGCCTGATGAAAGAGTATGCTTGTAAAAAGACGGAATATTATCGTCACCATGTTGACATTTATTTTGCAACATAAACTTACCAAGATACATGTATGTTGTCCTTCCGTCATGTGCATCGCTGAGTTCAATCCTAGGATGTTTTCATCACAACTTCTGAAACAGATATTTGGGCTCAAACGCACAACTGAACCTTGGGAGAACTTAAAACTTTTGTCAAACTTGACAACTAACTGAAAACATATTTACCATTACCGTTCTGGAAATTGTCATGTTAACCTTATCGATGAATCTTCGCAAGGACAAGTACGTATGCTTTAGCATAATAAGCTAAGTAAGCCTTAGGCACCTCGTAGGACCCCTTTCATCGTCATAAAGAAACAACTGCCAGTACCTTGCTAAGAATGCTCGATCTTAAGATAACACGAAGTACTATTAACACAAGCAGAATTAATTAAAGTACATCATGTCGTTGTCATTAAATTATCTTTAGTTGAAAGTATGAATGGTTAATTGTTTGCTGCATTTATGACTTTCTCAATTAACGCTGACTTTATGAGCATTTAGTATTTCCGCATTTACAATTATTAATATTTATTGCTGAATTATTTTTTTTTTTTTATGAAATTATGGGGATGTTCCAAATTTGCATGTCCAGTTTGTGGTCCTAAGATCAAATCTCGTCATTCAAAAAGCTTAAGAAAGGAGGTGTTTGATGAGTATAGGCACTTCCTCTATAAGAACCACAGGTATCGAACTACCGAAAAAACATCTATTCAATGGCAAGCAAGAGACTACATTAAAACCGTAGAGAATGACACCTCGCCTATGGAAGTTGCAATATCGTATAAATCCTCAAGGTACATTGTAATGTCCCTTATTAGGAATTTTATTAAAATTGCAATTTTCCACTTTTTTCCTTGGTTCGACCTTGGACTAGTTTCGATATCTAGGTCCCAAATTTGCCCCAAATGATCCCAAATCTTCTGAGAAGGTATATGAATGATATTAGAACATAAATATGTGTTTCATGGATGCCTTTGTACCTTTAAAAAACTTCTACAAATACTCTTTCAATTCTGGTCAATGTAGGTAACTTTACTAGTGATTTCCCTTTGACTAGTATTGGTCTCTAGGTCTCAAATTGACTCCCAATTCCTTCAAATTTTCAAGGAAGGTTTATGAATGATATTAGGAATTGAATATGATGTTCAGGGATAACATATGGCCACCAAAATACCTCTGCAAACTCTCTTAAGATTCTGGACCAAGTATGCAATTTTACTAGTAATTTGGGGTTCAAATCCCCCTAAGGTAAGTACTGAAAATGGCTTCCCAAATGCCTCCAAACCCACACAAATTTATGAACAGAGGTATGTAATGTGTTAATTATGTTATTAAGGTCTCATATTCACCATTAATGGTTTATTACAACTGTTCTCACCCTCTCCCATTCAACTGCAAAAATCCCCAATTCGACCCTTGGGGAAATGGCACTATTTCACCTCCCAATACAACTAAATTGAGTAAAAATGCTTCAAATGCTCAATTACAGTACATGAAACTTGTATAAGACATCCATGGTAGTATATTGATCACAAATATATCAGAGAATCATCCATTCATTCGAAATCATCATCAATACATTGGCTCACAACAAGGTAGTGGGGAAATGGCATTGTTCTTCCATTAAAAATGAGATTTATACATTTCTACTTGGAATTTCGACCTGAAACTTTTTAAAGATGAAGAACAGAGTATTTAATTCATATTACAAAAGAAATGGGGCATTAAAAGCTTCCCCAAAGAGTACAATAGCTCACCAAAAACGCCCTCCCTCAAGGATCAAGAATATGCCATCAAAACTGGAAATGGTTGAAGGAGTGAGCTGCAATAGAAGAAACCATGAGCTGCCCTGTAGCTTACACCTGCAAATAAAGACTCCATTAAAGCTCCAAATGAAAGGTCTGAATGGCCTTTCCAATTTCCAACTTGGATGGGAATCTTTCACCCTCGAAATTGGCTAAGGCAAGAAACTAGTCATCCACTAGCTCTCCCTCTTCACAAATGCAATTGCAAATTATACAAATGATCGAAAGCCATTCTCATACTTCATTTATACATTTTATAACCAACATTAGCCTTCTAGGGGTCGAAATCCTCTCAATAGATTCAATAGATTTTCATTTAAAAAATATTCCACATTTGCCACTTGTCTCCTAGTTCCAACCTTCCATCTTCTCCCAAATTCGATTTTGAGTCTCTTTGGCTTCTCCAACTCCCAAATTCGCCTTCTTTGTGCCTATTTTTGGGGCCGACATGTCATAGTGGTCAGATGTCAGAGGTCAGGTCTGCAATTTGTCATAGTTGTCATAGATGCTCCATCATTGGTGTCATAGGGGCTAGGGAATCTAGCCCAAGTGTCCACCAACTTCCACTTTGACTCTTTATCTTCCATGGAGGTTACCAATCCTTCCAAATTCGACCTAATATGCTCAATGACATGTGTTATGACTTACCAAATCACCCAAGAGTGTTCACATTCCCATTAATTCGAATTTGCAAAAGAGAGATACCATGTATTATGAAAAATCAAGCTAGTGTGGGTCCCACATCCTCCATATGTCTCCAAAACCATTTGTCACTTAGGATTTCTCTTGAATTTCTTTATTCACTCTATTTATTAAATACTTGAACCCTTCTAATGTCTAAACATCATTTATTATCCCCCTTATTCCAAATCCCAAAGCTTCCACCCCAAACCTAGGAAACTAGTAATTTTCCTCCTTGGCAATTATTTGACCCTTAACATCAATTTTACAAATTCTAATGAATATGGTTAATGTGATTAGGCCATTGTGACCCAATTCCAAATTTGGGACATGACAAATCCTCCCTTCCCAATATTGCTTGTCCTCAAGCAATTTCAAACATGGGTGTTGAAGAACCTGCTTTCTGTATAATTCTTTGAAGTTGCCATTGAATTGCCAAACCTTGAGTCTTTGAGTTTCCATGAATATTTTAGAGAGGAACCACCATGCTTGTTGCTGCACTACTCTTATTAAAATCAGTTTATTAAGTGGGGAATCCATCTCCCATGCTGCTTGCTTCCCCCCAAAAAAAATGAAACCAATGAGACAAAAATTATTCCAGGGTCCCATTGCTAGTATTGCACCCCAACAATTAAGAGTGCTCTCCAAACTACACCATTAGATAAGAGGATTCCTGGATCCCATTTTCTTGTATGCATTCTTCCAAACATCATGAGTAACAAATATATATCATCAAAGTACATAACAACATAAAGAAAATGTACATCAAGGATATGCTTCATCAAAGAGTCATGAAAGTGCTTATACCTCCAAGCAAGTAGACCACCATTTTCCAAGTGCATACAAGCTTCAAGTGACCAATCAAATCTGCTCCAATGACATAGGTGAGGATCCCATGTCCTATAATGCTGCTCCAAAAGGATGTGATATGCATCAAAATATTCAGCCATGTATTCTTTCATCCAAGAAGTGAATGAAGAATCTCCACTAGAATCTGAGCCAAATAATGAGCAGAAAAAAAAAGGAGACTTCAAATGACTCAAAGAAGTCTCACCCATACATCCATGAATGTGAGAATCATAAAGATGTAACAAAGTATGTGGCTGCCAACAAAAATGTTCTCCCATCATAAATCTATTCATCCAAGTGTTGGATGAAGTTCCTCTAACATCAAATGAACCCAGTGTTGAGCAAGAAAAACCATGAGTATTCAAGTGACTCAAATCCATATCATAGGTGCATCCATGTAGATGTGAATCATCATAAAGTGACAAATTATGCTGCTGCAAATGTGAATAAGAATGTGCTCCAACCATGTCATCATGAAAGTTAAATCTAGGAGTTCCATACTCCTCATGTGGCACCATCAAAAAGAACCCTTTCACCCATACTTCATTGAGACTAATGTTGCAAAACATGGAATTGTAGGATGTAGGAGAATGAACTAACTCACCCAGATGATAAAAAAGTGCAGAAGTTTCATCATGGGAAGGATCCATAGGGGTAGTATCATGCAGCTCCTTCAAAAGTATGAACTCTCTGTCATAGTTTGGTTCCAATGTAGAGGAATCATGCTCTTCTTTAAAAATTGCATAACCTTCATTAAGAGACAATTCAAGTTCCTCTTCCACCACATCAAGTGTTTGGATCTCTTCAAGTTCATCTTCAAACACATTAAGCACATTCAAATTTCCACATTTCTCATGATCCACCATGTCATGAGAATCCTCCAAACAATCTACCATTTGACAATCTGAAACATAGGAGGAAAAACAAGTATCTTGCAACTTTTCAAGAAGTTGCTCATTTTGAATTGTGAGCTTATGAATATCCTCATTATTCTTCAAGTATGCATCATGTAACAATTCATTAAGCTCAAACAAATGGTTTCTATCAAAAAGCAAAGACATGAAATTACCTTTGATGTGGCACATTGCTCTTTGAATCTTCTCCATATCTTCAATGAAGGATGTTTCCTCCAATGAAGTAGCTCTCCAACAAGAATTTGACACCAATGCTTGAGTGTCATGGAGAATGCTGAGGGACTCTTGGATCTTATTTTCATCCATCTTTACGGACCCTTCAAGAAAATGAGGCTCTTGCAAATGAACCTCCTCATCTTCTTCATTTTTGCTTGGACCAACTTCATGAAGCTCAAGTGGTGATGGGGAAGTTGATCTTGGTTCTTCTTCAACTGCTACAAGGTCTTCATTATCATGCTTAATGGAACTTGGGCTTGCAGCAACACTTTCAAAAGTGATCTCTATGTCACCAACATAGAGGTGTGAGCACCCATCAGTAGGTACTCCTTCATAGTTTAAGCATCCATCAGTAGATGCTCTTTGGTTCATGTCTAAGCTAGAAGGTGTCTCGAAATGATCTTCCATATTTTCAATAGAATCTTCTTCATGCTCTTGTGATGTCTCTTCCTTTTGCTCCTTAAAGCAAGCTGATGCATTTTGCCCCTTGTTTTCCTTAGGATCAATATATTTGGAATCTCTTCTTGAAAAAATCTCAAAAGCTCTCCTCAAGGAGGACATCATTTCATGCACACATATGTGATACTCGCTCCAAGGGTTTTTACAAGAAGGGCATAAACCTTTCTTCACTAACTCCAGATCTTCATTTTTGGGCCTATTTTCAAAAACATGTTCAGCATAGTACTCAAAAGACATGGCATTTTGTGTATTTTTGCTAAAAGCAAGATATTCTTGATATTTTTGATATTGTTGGGGCAAGGTTTTATATTTTGCTCTCCATCTTTGGAACTCACTCATAGAATTATCCTTGGTTGGTGTGACACACTCATATTCATCAAATTTAAAGTCATAAGAATAATCTTCATTTCTCTTGAAATTGTAAGAAGTGTTGCATGATGGCACCTCTTCCTCATACCATTCACATTCTGCTTCATATTGCTCATAAGCATCTGCATATTCCTCATAAGAATTGTACTCATAGGATTCATCATAATAGTAAGACATGGCTGCCAATTATTCTTGAATGTATGTACCTAATACATAGGTGCAAGGACCATGCTCTGATACCACTGTAATGTCCCTTATTAGGAATTTTATTAAAATTGCAGTTTTCCACTTTTTTCCTTGGTTCGACCTTGGACTAGTTTCGATCTCTAGGTCCCAAATTTGCCCCAAATGATCCCAAATCTTCTGAGAAGGTATATGAATGATATTAGAACATAAATATGTGTTTCATGATTCCTTTGTACCTTTAAAAAACTTCTACAAATACTCTTTCAATTCTGGTCAATGTAGGTAACTTTACTAGTGATTTCCCTTTGACTAGTATTGGTCTCTAGGTCTCAAATTGACTCCCAATTCCTTCAAATTTTCAAGGACGGTTTATGAATGATATTAGGAATTGAATATGATGTTCAGGGATAACATATGGCCACCAAAAGACCTCTGCAAACTCTCTTAAGATTCTGGACCAAGTATGCAATTTTACTAGTAATTTGGGGTTCAAATCCCCCTAAGGTAAGTACTGAAAATGGCTTCCCAAATGCCTCCAAACCCACTCAAATTTATGAAAATAGGTATGTAATGTGTTAATTATGTTATTAAGGTCTCATATGCACCATTAATGGTTTATTACAACTGTTCTCACCCTCTCCCATTCAACTGCAAAAATCCCCAATTCGAACCTTGGGGAAATGGCACTATTTCACCTCCCAATACAACTAAACTGAGTAAAAATGCTTCAAATGCTCAAGTACAGTACATTAAACTTGTATAAGACATACATGGTAGTATATTGATCACAAATATATCAGAGAATCATCCATTCATTCGAAATCATCATCAATACATTGGCTCACAACAAGGTAGTGGGGAAATGGCATTGTTCTTCCATTAAAAATGAGATTTATACATTTCTACTTGGAATTTCGACCTGAAACTTTTTAAAGATGAAGAACAGAGTATTTACTTCATATTACAAAAGAAATGGGGCATTAAAAGCTTCCCCAAAGAGTACAATAGCTGACCAAAAACACCCTCCCTCAAGGATCAAGAATATGCCATCAAAACTGGAAATGGTTGAAGGAGTGAGCTGCAATAGAAGAAACCATGAGCTGCCCTGTAGCTTACACCTACAAATAAAGACTCCATTAAAGCTCCAAATGAAAGGTCTGAATGGCCTTTCCAATTGCCAACTTGGATGGGAATCTTTCACCCTCGAAATTGGCTAAGGCAAGAAACTAGTCATCCACTAGCTCTCCCTCTTCACAAATGCAATTGCAAATTATACAAATGATCAAAAGCCATTCTCATACTTCATTTATACATTTTATAACCAACATTAGCCTTCTAAGGGTCGAAATCCTCTCAATATATTCAATAGATTTTCATTTAAGAAATATTCCACATTTGCCACTTGTCTCCTAGTTCCAACCTTCCATCTTCTCCCAAATTCGATTTTGAGTCTCTTTGGCTTCTCCAACTCCCAAATTCGCCTTCTTTGAGCCTATTTTTGGGGCCGACATGTCATAGTGGTCAGATGTCAGAGGTCAGGTCTGCAATTTTTCATAGTTGTCATAGATGCTCCATCATTGGTGTCATAGGGGCTAGGGAATCTAGCCCAAGTGTCCACAAACTTCCACTTTGACTCTTTATCTTCCATGGAGGTTACCAATCCTTCCAAATTCGACCTAAGATGCTCAATGACATGTGTTATGACTTACCAATTCACCCAAGAGTGTTCACATTCCCATTAATTCGAATTTGCAAAAGAGAGATACCATGTATTATGAAAAATCAAGCTAGTGTGGGTCCCACATCCTCCATATGTCTCCAAAACCATTTGTCACTTAGGATTTCACTTGAATTTCTTTATTCACTCTATTTATTAAATACTTGAACCCTTCTAATTTCTAAACATCATTTATTATCCCCCTTATTCCAAATCCCAAAGCTTCCACCCTAAACCTAGGAAACTAGTAATTTTCCTCCTTGGCAATTATTTGACCCTTAACATCAATTTTACAAATTCTAATGAATATGGTTAATGTGATTAGGCCATTGTGACCCAATTCCAAATTTGGGACATGACAAATCCTCCCTTCCCAATATTGCTTGTCCTCAAGCAATTTCAAACATGGGTGTTGAAGAACCTGCTTTCTGTATAATTCTTTGAAGTTGCCATTGAATTGCCAAACCTTGAGTCTTTGAGTTTCCATGAATATTTTAGAGAGGAACCACCATGCTTGTTGCTGCACTACTCTTATTAAAATCAGTTTATTAAGTGGGGAATCCATCTCCCATGCTGCTTGCTTCCCCCCAAAAAAAATGAAACCAATGAGACAAAAATTATTCCAGGGTCCCATTGCTTGTATTGCACCCCAACATTTAAGAGTGCTCTCCAACCTACACCATTAGATAAGAGGATTCATGGATCCCATTTTCTTGTATGCATTCTTCCAAACATCATGAGTACCAAATATATATCATCAAAGTACATAACAACATAATGAAAATGTACATCAAGGATATGCTTCATCAAAGAGTCATGAAAGTGCTTATACCTCCAAGCAAGTAGACCACCATTTTCCAAGTGCATACAAGCTTCAAGTGACCAATCAAATATGCTCCAATGACATAGGTGAGAATCCCATGTCCTATAATGCTGCTCCAAAAGGATGTGATATGCATCAAAATATTCAGCCATGTATTCTTTCATCCAAGAAGTGAATGAAGAATCTCCACTAGAATCTGAACCAAATAATGAGCAGAAAAAAAAAGGAGACTTCAAATGACTCAAAGAAGTCTCACCCATACATCCATGAATGTGAGAATCATAAAGATGTAGCAAAGTATGTGGCTGCCAACAAAAATGTTCTCCCATCATAAATCTATTCATCCAAGTGTTGGATGAAGTTCCTCTAACATCAAATGAACCCAGTGTTGAGCAAGAAAAACCATGAGTATTCAAGTGACTCAAATCCATATCATAGGTGCATCCATGTAGATGTGAATCATCATAAAGTGACAAATTATGCTGCTGCAAATGTGAATAAGAATGTGCTCCAACCATGTCATCATGAAAGTTAAATCTAGGAGTTCCATACTCCTCATGTGGCACCATCAAAAAGAACCCTTTCACCCATACTTCATTGAGACTAATGTTGCAAAACATGGAATTGTAGGATGTAGGAGAATGAACTAACTCACCCAGATGATAAAAAAGTGCAGAAGTTTCATCATGGGAAGGATCCATAGGGGTAGTATCATGCAGCTCCTTCAAAAGTATGAACTCTCTGTCATAGTTTGGTTCCAATGTAGAGGAATCATGCTCTTCTTTAAAAATTGCATAACCTTCATTAAGAGACAATTCAAGTTCCTCTTCCACCACATCAAGTGTTTGGATCTCTTCAAGTTCATCTTCAAACACATTAAGCACATTCAAATTTCCACATTTCTCATGATCCACCATGTCATGAGAATCCTCCAAACAATCTACCATTTGACAATCTGAAACATAGGAGGAAAAACAAGTATCTTGCAACTTTTCAAGAAGTTGCTCATTTTGAATTGTGAGCTTATGAATATCCTCATTATTCTTCAAGTATGCATCATGTAATAATTCATTAAGCTCAAACAAATGGTTTCTATCAAAAAGCAAAGACATGAAATTACCTTTGATGTGGCACATTGCTCTTTGAATCTTCTCCATATCTTCAATGAAGGATGTTTCCTCCAATGAAGTAGCTCTCCAACAAGAATTTGACACCAATGCTTGAGTGTCATGGAGAATGCTGAGGGACTCTTGGATCTTATTTTCATCCATCTTTACGGACCCTTCAAGAAAATGAGGCTCTTGCAAATGAACCTCCTCATCTTCTTCATTTTTGCTTGGACCAACTTCATGAAGCTCAAGTGGTGATGGGGAAGTTGATCTTGGTTCTTCTTCAACTGCTACAAGGTCTTCATTATCATGCTTAATGGAACTTGGGCTTGCAGCAACACTTTCAAAAGTGATCTCTATGTCACCAACATAGAGGTGTGAGCACCCATCAGTAGGTACTCCTTCATAGTTTAAGCATCCATCAGTAGATGCTCTTTGGTTCATGTCTAAGCTAGAAGGTGTCTCGAAATGATCTTCCATATTTTCAATAGAATCTTCTTCATGCTCTTGTGATGTCTCTTCCTTTTGCTCCTTAAAGCAAGCTGATGCATTTTTCCCCTTGTTTTCCTTAGGATCAATATATTTGGAATCTCTTCTTGAATAAATCTCAAAAGCTCTCCTCAAGGAGGACATCATTTCATGCACACATATGTGATACTTGCTCCAAGGGTTTTTACAAGAAGGGCATAAACCTTTCTTCACTAACTCCAGATCTTCATTTTTGGGCCTATTTTCAAAAACATGTTCAGCATAGTACTCAAAAGACATGGCATTTTGTGTATTTTTGCTAAAAGCAAGATATTCTTGATATTTTTGATATTGTTGGGGCAAGGTTTTATATTTTTCTCTCCATCTTTGGAACTCACTCATAGAATTATCCTTGGTTGGTGTGACAGGGTGAAAACGTGAAGGTGGGTAACACTTTCGTGAGAAATCAGTGCAAAATCGTCTTAGCGGAAGTTATTCGGCCGAATAAAAATATTATTCGGCCGAATAAAAATAATTGTTCGGCCGAATAATTGAAATTATTCGGCCGAATAATTTTGAAGTTATTCGGCCGAATAACCACAAACAGTTCTCCGTCCCGTTTAACGGAGACTCTTGAAATTTGTGCAAACGGTTGCCGGACGGAAAAAAATTTCGGGCAATAGTTTATTCGGCCGAACAATTATTCGGCCGAATAATTGTTCGGCGGAATAATTGTTCGGCCGCATAATTGTTCGGCCGAATATTTATTCGGCCGAGTAATTGTTCGGCCGAATATATATTCGGCCGAATAATTATTCGGCCGAATAATTATTCGGCCGAATAATTATTCTGCATAAAAAGACAGCATCGGCTGCCATTTGTCATTCCCTGTTGGAATTATTTGGACCCCGCATGGGCCCGCTGTAATCCTCTGCCACCCTGCCGACGCCCCAACCTGCTGCTCGCCACCCCGCTGCTCGCCGCGCTGCTTGTGTTTCATGGCTGGCTATTTTTTCGTGACTCGCGTCTGCTCTATTGCTGCTGTCGTTCGTCTTTTCTTACGTTTCTTCGGGGTGTGATCTGCCCTTGCTCTGTTCGTTTTTAGCAGCGAGTTTGTTGGTTGCTTCTGCCGTCGATTGTCGGTTTTCTCCTTCGTCGGGTTGTGATTTCTGCTAGTTGCTGCTCGTTGGTGGTAGCGTGACGGTTGGTCTGTGTTCGTTGTCAGGTGTGTGTTGGTAGGTGGCTGCTTTGAAGGTGTTGCGGCTTTATCTGAACGGTTGAAGGTGCGTTTTTCCTTTGTTTTTACTTAATATTTCTGTTTGTTAATGTTATAGGGCTTATGTAATGACGTTCGTTGTTGTTTGTGAAGGAAATAGGTGTTGTTTTGAGCGTTGCTGGGTTGAATAGAGGCGGCGTTGGGATCGACGATTCTTCACTGCATTTTTATATACAGGTATGCATCGTCGTAAACTTTGTTTTTATGTTGTTGGCAGTATTAGAATTCAAAAAATCTGTAGTGCTTTTTAATATTGGAAGGTTAAATGTTTTAAAATGCAGTTTTTATTTTAGAGAATCAGTTTTCTGTCCATGAACTCTGTTCATGAACAGTTCAGTTCGTGAACTCTGTTCATGAACAGTTCAGTTCGTGAACTCTGTTCATGAACAGTTCAGTTCGTGAACTGTGTTCATGAACAGTTCAGTTCGTGAACTCTGTTCATGAACAGAGTTCTGTTCGTGGACTGAGTTCATGAACAGAGTTCTGTTCGTGGACTGAGTTCATGAACAGAGTTCTGTTCTTGAACTCTGTTCATGAACAGAACTCTGTTCATGAACAGAATTCCATTATTTATAGGTTAGATATGAATATGAATAATATAATAGTACTAGCTATGATTAGTTAATGATTTTTAGCTGTAATAATGTTGTTATCATTGTTCAAAGGGTATTGGTTCTCTGATTGACGTAAGCTTTTAGATAATTGAGATGAACTAACCCCATTAAAGTAGGCGGTCGTTTCGATTCAATCTAATCACATGCATTCAACAATGAATCTCAACCTCCTACTTGGAATTGGGTATCTGTATAATATTATGAAAACTATGAACTTACTACTATTCCATCAACCATGAATGTTCATTTGCTATCATAGAAGTTCTGTTCATGAACAGAGTTCTGTTCATGAACAGAGTTCTGTTCATGATATGCTATGATATGCATGAAATTATTGCTTCTTTATATATATGGATATTTAAACCTTAATCCCTGATGAGTTTCATATTAAGTTTTCCAAATTCTCAATAAAGTGATGATAAAGGATATATTAAACAACTTTATAAATGATCAACATGTGGTGTGACGATGTTAAGTCAGGTACAAGAATGTCAATTGAGTTCATGAACTCTGTTCATGAACTTTGTTCATGAACAGAGTTAACTTAGAAAGTCACTTAAAAATTCAATATTGTAAGTTATTAAGTATTTTTTTTATAAAAATTAAGGATTGTTTGTTTATTGAGATATAGAATGAAAACATAAGTGATAGTTTAAAAATTAGGAAGGTGATTGAACTATTACAATATGGGATGATTATTGATGTCATGTTTATGCTGCAATATTGTTCTTAGAGTTAGGAGAGTAACTTACAAAAGAAAGTAAGTTATAATATTTTAGGTGGCTCTACATTTTTTACGCAGATCTTAAGAGATATGTTTTTAATTTTGTAGAATGAACATGTACAACATCAATGTTTGTAAATTGTTTTATCAAAGATCTTAACTAGAAGTTTCTTAATAAGGGTATATTTATGTTATACTATTTGAGGAAGCTCTGCATTTTCAATGCAGATTTTTAATAGATATGTTTTGAGTTTGTAGAGTTAACATGTACAACTTCAATGTGTGTAAATTGTATTATCATAAATATAAGTTAGAATTCTTTTAATAAGAATACATATATATGTTTAGTGAGATGTTTGTTTGTTGACATATATAATTCAAACATATTTGTTGGATTAAAAGTTTTTAAGGTTATTATACTATTTCAATTAATTGTGTTTTATAATGAAATGATTATTAGATATGTTCTTTATGTTGCAATATTAGGTAGGGTAAGGAATTTTAGTTAATTAATTAGAGTTAGGAGGGGGACTTAAATTTTGTTGGAGTTTTTAATCAAATATTGGCTTGATGCTTGTAGTGGTAGTTATGTACATTTTCAATATGTTAATGTTTGTGTAAATTTAGAAGTTATATCAAATGGAAAGAGAGTCTGCGAAGGGAAAGCGTAGGAGATCATCACAATCTTCAGGAATTGGTGTTCCAATTGGTAGTCGAAGGTTGTCGAATTCACCGCAGGGTTCAGGTTTATTGCATGGGTCCGAGTCGTTTGATCACCAACAAGTTCGAGGGGGTACAAATGATTCTCCTTTGTCTTCTGTGGGAGAGCGTCGATCCCAACGTTCTGTTGGTATGAACATTAATGTTTAATAATGTATAATTTGTATTTTTTGTGTGTTGAATTTATGGAAAAAGTTAATTTTTGACTACGGCTATATTTGAAGCAGAGCGATGTTCAGAAGATGTGCGTAATTCGATGGAGCGAGGGGAAGATCAAGATAGGAATATAGATGATGGAATAGGTGTGGGTGGAGAGCAGGGTCCTGAAGTTCCTCCTAGAGCTAGGACGACATATGTTCCACTAGCTGAGGGGTGTACACCCATATCAACGTATCCGTCTGATTTACCTGATGAGCTTCCATGGCGAGGTGTTGTGCAACAAACTATTCTTGAAAGTTGTAAATCCCACTATGACAGGTTGAACAATGATCTTTGTTCTTTGGATCTCCCTCCAGAGAGTCGACAAAGTCTAGAGGTTGTTTTGGCATCTTTGCAAAAATTCATTGATGCATACGATGAACTTGGACCAACTACAAATAGTTTTGTTCATTTGATGCGGATGCGAAAGGAGCAAGTTATGGGTCCAGATAAGTGGGAGGTTGTGAAGGAGAGAGTCAGTAGAGAACAAGCCAATTCAATGTTCAATTTCAAAGAAGGCCTTAAGCGAAAAATGTTGAAAGTGCAATATTTCAAGCATCCTCAAATTGCACATTTCATATATGATCGATTTCTTGCAGCTTATGGTCGATTGCCTTGGAACGATGAGGTTCCTAATTATTTTGCTAGATTTTTTTATGCGGAGTTTTTTCTAGGTATGAAGCCTAACTATACTGATGTTCCCTCTGACTTTTATGGAGCTGGAAAGGGTAGAATATATAATCGAAAAGGTGCTCTTAGAGACCCTGCCACTATACAACCTCCACCTGAGATACCTCGTCCACCAAGGGTTGTGGCTTTAAGATCAGAGATGGAGACAACATCTCAACTAGGGACAATTGGAAGGGAATCAGTAGGTGATGGTTTAGCTTCAGCTCTTGCAGGAGTAGAAGTTGGTTTGGGGCGAGAGAAGGCTCGCGCTATTCTTCGTCAGAGTTTTGTCTACAAGACGAATGACGAGGTAGATGCATTGAGCATTGATGATCTCAGGGCTTATGCTAAGTTTTGTCGAGATATAGCTTCAGATGTGTTATCTAATGACACATCGAGCATGGGAGAGGTTTGTTGATTATGCTATGATAATCTATTTGATTTTTTATTAATCATTTTGAATTGAATATTTTGCTACATGGGAATAAGTATATTAAGCAAATGTATTTTGTTTGTAGTTTACGAGAATGTTAAATGCAAATAATTTTCGATTCTCCAGTAGTCAAAATCAAGAGCATCCTAGTCAAAATGAAGAGCGCTCAGGAGAGGTATTTTAATTATAATATTTATGATTGAACATGATATTTTTTTTGTTTACTTGAATTTTAATAAATATCAATGTATCTTATTGTTAATTTGACTTATCTATGCAGGTTTCATTAGATTCCAACTTTTTAGATGGTTTACCATCTCTTGTGAGCTAATGATTTTAATTTTTTTGTTTTGGTTTTAAGTTAATTTGCTTAATTTATTATTTGTATCTACTATGTTTTATTTACTAACAAAATTTAAATTTTAGGAAAGAGACCACTTGGAAATTGGGGGCGAAGATGTGGGGTCTTTAATGAATGCCGATATTGGCACTGAGGTAATTTTGTCGAACTAGAAATGATTTTTGACATAAGTTTAATGTTTTATATTTTTTTGATTTATTTGAAAATTGTTTTTGTACATGTTGCAGCTTGGTTCTTTTAGATCTTTTGGAGCCAAAGGAAAGTCTCTAGGGGAAAAAAGTGGTGGACATGCATCCAAAGAATTTGATGTACGATTTTTTTAATAATTGAATTGTTTTGTAGATGAGTTTAATATCTTAATATTTTGAATTTAGTTTAAAATTGTTTAAATAATTTATGATCTAAATTTATAATTTGTTTTTCTGTGTGTTGTAGGTGGAGTTGAGTCCCAGGGAAGGTCCTAGTGGAAAATAGTGGAAAGATATTGGTCGAGATGGATAGTGGTTCAGATTTTATAGTTTTTGTTGATATCTATATATTGGTGTTGTTTTGAACATGGAGGGTATTTATTTTTTGATTATATATATATGTACATTGAATTCACAAGTTCATCAACTCTTTTTTGGATTATATACATGAGTACATGTCCATTATTTCTCATTTGGTAAATGTTTAGAATATGTTTTGCATGAGTTTTGATAATATTTATAATATGTTTTGCATGAATGTTTGAAATGTTTTTATAGGTGCAATCCAAGGTTAGGAAATGTTGAATGATGACAATGAATGTTATGAAGTTAGAAAATGGGAAGTGTTAGGAATGTTTGAAATGTTATTTCAAGTTGGGAAATGTTGAATGTTGACAATGAATGTGATGGTAAGAATCAATGTTGGAAAAAAATGAATGGGAGGTGTTAGAGAAAAAGAAATGTTGGGAAAGAATGAATGGGAGGTGTTATGGAAGAATGAATGTTTTCAATTTGTTATGTTGAGAATAAGTGTTATTATAATATGTTTTGCATGAATGTTTAAAATGTCTTGATAGGTGCAACCCAAGGGTAGGAATGAATGGGAGGTGTTGGAAATGTTTTTAAAATGATAATCTAAGTTAGGAAATATTCAATGTTGAAAATGAATGTTATGGTAAGAATTAATGTTGGGAAAAATTAATGGATTTTTAATTAATTTAATTTTTATTTTCAATGTTCAGGTACATTTGATGAAGGCTGAAATCATGGCAAATGGGGGTAACGGTTTTTTGTTTTTTAATCATAAGCGAAGATTCCAGGATTGTGAAGTTTGTGCTAAATTAGAGCAATGATTTTAAACAACAATTTGATGAATTTTCATTGATTTGTTGGGAATAATCATTTCTCTAATTTAGCATAAGCTTCACAATCCTGGAATCCTTGCTTGTGATTAAAAATCAAATGATCGTTATCTCCATTTGCCATGATTTCAGTTATGTGAATTTGCACAAGCGATATTTTAAATTAAAGATTTGGGACGGAGAACTTGGTTACAATTTTAAGACATCTATTTAAGATCATATTTATGGTGAAGTATGTATTAAAGAAACATGTTCGATGGATTAATATACTACAAAATTTAATAGGTCTTTTTGTATTTTTTCGTTAGTATTAATCAACCAAAAGTAAAAATTCGGGGCGGAGTGGGCATAGCCACATCCGTTATCTCATCCCTTAGTGGTCTAATAGACATATGGGGACCCGAATAAAGTACTTTTGAATTTTTAAATTATATTTGAATTCATTTTTAAGCATGTTAAAGTACAATCATTTAAGCTTAGTTGTCATTCAAGAAAATATTTCATAAAATCTCAATGAAAAAATATATTGGGCACAACAATTTTGATAATTGGACAAAAAATATATTGCACACAACAATTGACATGGACAAAAATATAGATCAATTTATTTTTGATATATAGTTAAAAACATCGTAATGGAATACCATCTTCAACTATCCGTTCATGGTCACATATGGATAGTTTCCATTTTTTGGTTTTCAATTGTTTTTTTGATGGAACTTGTATCAATTTTATTCGAGATGCACATACTAAATGACTATATTGACAACATATAACATCAGGCTCATAATCCTGAAAGTATACATAATTTTTAGTCATATGCGTCTGCTGAAAAAAGTAGCCTTTTAAAATGATGGATCCTCTTTCGTATGTAAATCCGTTGTCGTTGTAGTCCTCCAATAATTTCATTTTTCCTTCGGTGCATCGCATCAAATAATATTTGACATTTTCGTTGTTGTCTATAGGTGCAATCACAGCGAAAACATCTCCTGTGCAAGTTATGATTGGTGTTAGCGTATTTAAATGAATTGAATTGACCACTTATGGCGAAGGATTAGAATGAACAATTGATTAAAAAGTCAAAAACAAGTTTATTACCTTCTCTTACGAGATCTGAAATTCTATCGCCATCAGACGATATTGCTATTTCTTCTGATTCTAATTCTTCAATACTTGCCAGTGGCATTTTTCCTTTTGGATTAATCTCTGTGTGTCTCCAAGCTTTTACGTAGTTGTTTGTTATGTTTTCACAAACTTCTGTAGATTCGACATTTTCAATGCAAATATGACAAAAGCATGATTGCTTTCTACTGTCAAATGCAAACACGTTGTGAAATGATTTTGTTTGAATAGAGTGAAGATCTCTAGTTCCATGTATGGTGCTAGCGTCATATGGTATTGATCTATTTATATCTTGGACCCCAACAAGCCAAAAAAACCTACACAATAAATAGTGTACATGTGTACTTAAATGTTAGTATATACATTTTTTTTAATTTTAAGAAATAATATAAATTAAAAAAATAGTGGACATACCTGCGCACGTCTTTTGATTGTTGATTATAATCATGGCTTAGATTTAATTGACACCATTGGACAACCTCTGCAGCTGAATGAAACCGTGCTGAAGAATAGTTCATTTGCCATCTTCGAAGTGCTCTTTTCACGCATGCTCCTGCACCATCATGCTCACCTTTTCCATGCCCAGTTTCAAAGAAATTCCAGCGATGTTTGATGTTCAGCGCTTTATGAAGTCGACATAACCAAAAAAATGATCGTGAAGATTTAAATTGACCCGCACATCCATCAGACCATATCCAATGCTCTTTGAATTTGACTTCGCGTTTTTTCAGTGAGTCATAGAAAATATTTTCTATACAATGTTGGACAAAATGTGTGTCGTGTGTACGATCATCGCTGATATAGAAGTGATATTCTTTAATCACATCTCGATTGTCACATGTGCTTTCAATGCCATCGATATCCTGTTGAGAATGTCTATATACAACATGGACAAATATCGAAACTTGGTCAGAGTGATAGTATTCACTCTGTATTTCGTTTTGTGCAGCAAATGTATAGTTTTCAGCAAAATCAACCACCGACAAAATTGTTCCGGGTGGAAAAATTTCACGAGACTGTTTGAATTGAAGATCTTGCCATCGTGCTCTATGTGAATGTTGGGTGTATTTATAAATT
This sequence comes from Larix kaempferi, assembly GCA_027924585.1. Lineage (NCBI taxonomy): Eukaryota > Viridiplantae > Streptophyta > Pinopsida > Pinales > Pinaceae > Larix > Larix kaempferi. The sequence goes on from BSBM01000269.1 coordinate 3,782,880, forward strand.
TCGTTTTCAAATTTTTTGAGAAAATCTGTGACGCATATCTTGTCTTCTAGCAAATCAATTCTTTTGGAACGTGAATCACTAGAACTTGTAGTATAGTTGATGTATTCGTATCTCTTCCAATCAACATTTACATTTGACAACGATTGATCATTATCGATAGGGTATTTATTGTGGAATAACACCAAATTTCCACAATGATGACAATGTTTTCCATTGACACATTTCTTTGAATAAAATACTTCATCGTGATTTCTCTCACATAAAATTTGAGATATGAATTCACGTATCGTCGGCGGAGGTGGTGAATTTGTCCAAAACATTTTACCAAATTCAAGAAACGTGTCATAATATAACTGAAATTGCACATGATAACGGCAACAACATGTATCACGTATAGTTATAGGTCGAACATACCATGGTTTTTGTTGCACAAATGTAGTGATTGATATATTAATTCCACGATGATCTTCCTTGAATTTATTGAACAATTGTACTTGTGTCATGTCCATTATATGTTTTGGTTGGCTTTCATATACATTTCGCGATATTCTTTTGCGTATCACATCTCTTGCATTTGGTGAAACTCGAGCATGTTCCAACCAATATTCTCGTACAATATCTTTAACCCCTGCTCCTAATCTATCTTTGTAAGGTTGTCTACAAATAATTGCCCAACAAGCAAGTTCATTATTTTCATCTATTTGCATTCTGAATTTGCTATGTTTGTATAATGTTTTTCTTGATGTTCCAACTGCTTTTGCTAGTTCTGTTGTCAAACGCTTTTGTTTAGTACTAGCTGAAAGAATTGCTGTATGAATTGCTTTACGTGCAGCACTGATATCTTTCTTCCTGGATTTTCCAAATTTTTTTATTGCATCGCCTATATTTTCCATCACATTTTGTTTCAATTTCGACTCTTTTGTTACTTTGTGAATACCCAATAACGATGTAGCACCTTCTAATTTCTTGGACACTAATAAACATCTCAAAATTTGTGCTTGTCCTGCTATTGAGTAATCTTTGAGAACTTCATCATAAAATTTTGTAGCACGATATCGTGCAACATGTACTGGTAGTTTTTCTCCATATTTGTCGCAATCAATGTCTTCTAACATTTCATCATCAATAGTAAAAGTACCTATACATCAAATTAAATTAAATTTAACATATATCAAAAAATAAAATTCATTATAAAAAAATGAATTTGGAAAATATATGATATATACATACCAGGTTCAATGTCTGGATTTTGAACTTGATCTTCAATATTGATTTCATCGACATTAGCATGTAAATCACTATTTACATCTTCTACAATGTTCTTTTCAACTTCAATTTGTTCTTCTTGTACTCTATTTTCAATTTCCATTTCTTCAACATTGTCATGTAAATCTGTATTTATATCTTCAATAGTTCTCTCTTCCGTTTCAGCAACCCTTTGTTTTTTGGCAATATATCTGAGTTTTTGTTTCTCTCTATTATCATCATCATCACGTTTACGATCAGCTTTTCTTTTACGATTTCTCTTATTGCCCATGGTTGTTTAATCTATAGACGATAAATTAAAGAATCATGTTACTTTATAGTAAAAACAAATAAATTAAGATTTAAAAACATTTACGGAATTTATAAAAACATGAACTGAAAACAACTATTTGAAAAAAACCTCTTTCAATTAAATAAAAAGTGCAAAGCTACTTTGAAAAAAAAACATCCTTGCAAAGAACCTCCTTGCAAACATGTCTAAGAAAAGAAATATTTTGAAAAAACTCCTTGCAAATATCCCTTAAAAAAAACACTTTCAATGTGTTTTGGAAAAAAGAAGAAGAAACATACTTTGTAAAAATCTTTTTTTCAAAAAAATGTTTTCTTTGCAAATATACAACAAGAAAATAAATATTTGGAAAAAACTTCTTGCATTTATATGCCTTAGAAAAAAATTTTCTTCAATGTGCCTTTGGAAAAAAGAAGAAACATACCTTGTAAAAACCTCCTTTTGCAAAAAATGTCTTCTTTGTAAAAATGCAATAAAAAAGAGATATGTTGGAAAAACTCCTTCAATGTGCCTTTTGTAAAAAAGAAGAAGACATAGTTTGTAAAAACCTCCTTTTGCAAAAAATGTCTTCTTTGTAAAAATGCAATAAGAAAAAAGATAGTTTGGAAAAACTCCTTGCAAATATGCCTTGGAAAAAAAAACTCCTTCAATGTGCCTTTTGTAAAGAAGAAGAAGAAACATAGCTTGTAAAAACCTCATTTTGCAAAAAATGTCTTCTTTGTAAAAATGCAACAAGAAAAGAGATAGTTTGGAAAAACTTCTTGTAAATATGCCTTAGAAAAAAAAACTCCTTCAATGTGCCTTTTGTAGAGAAGAAGAAGAAACATACCTTGTAAAAATCTCCTTTTGCAAAAATTATATCCTCCTTCCGAAATTAGTTTGACAAAAAAATGCGAAGTTCAAACATGCGAAAATAATGAATTAACTTTATGTTTATTTATATGAGTATAAATTTTTATTTTTATTTTTTTTCCGGCCGACGAAAATTTTTTTCCGTTTAGTTATTCGGCCGAATAACCTTCGCTATAAGTTACGGCGCCGTTACGGAAAACAGTTATTCGGCCGAATAATTATTCGGCCGAATAATTATTCGGCCGAATAATTAATTCGGCCGAATAATCTCTGAAACATGACCGATTCAGATCTCTGCAAAATTTTCAGGTTTCTCCATTTTCGGAAGGAGAAAACCACCTCTTACACAACAAAACGAATGTCGGACTTCATACCAGTAGATTCATTATTGAATCTACTTTACGAGGGTATAAATTTTGTTGTATATAGATAAGAACTGATATTTTTTAAGTTTTATATTTGTAACATGTGTCGAGTTACGATTCAGCTCTTTAAAAAAACAGCGAAAAGAAAAATCCATAACTTTGTAAATACAACACCAAAAAAATCGAAGAAAATGTGGGTCGATTCATTGACGTGTCTACTTCAAAAGGGTGGTCTTAGATTTTTTGATTTTATAGCGGGTTGAGAGAAAAGTGGTGCAACAAAAAGGTTGTTGAAAATCGACTGAGTTTCCCCATGGATCGACTTTAAAAAAATATAATAATTAGTATAGAGGTCCATTGGATGCAAACTTATAGTCACGCGTTAGTACATTGTGTGTAGATTGTCGTAGCATTTTCAGTTTTTGCAAAACACAAGTCTAACAACGATTTTAGTGGTGCAACAAATCATAACTCTTTTGTAGTCTTTTCATTTTATAAGAACACACTGTCAAACATTTGCGAGATCGACATATCAAATCTTAATAAAAAAAATTGAAAAAATTATGAGTAGAAAGCTAACATAATTCTACAAAAGTTTTCTTTTTACGGCAAAGTGAAATTTTAAATAAAAATATCACTTTTGTTCACCCGAAGTTGGAAGACATGAAAAAAACAGAATTATTTTCTCACGAGACCCCCCAAAATAGACACCCATCTTCATTTTTTCACCCGACACACTCATATTCATCAAATTTAAAGTCATAAGAATAATCTTCATTTCTCTTGAAATTGTAAGAAGTGTTGCATGATGGCACCTCTTCCTCATACCATTCACATTCTGCTTCATATTGCTCATAAGCATCTGCATATTCCTCATAAGAATTGTACTCATAGGATTCATCATAATAGTAAGACATGGCTGCCAATTATTCTTGAATGTATGTACCTAATACACAGGTGCAAGGACCATGCTCTGATACCACTGTAATGTCCCTTATTAGGAATTTTATTAAAATTGCAATTTTCCACTTTTTTCCTTGGTTCGACCTTGGACTAGTTTCGATCTCTAGGTTCCAAATTTGCCCCAAATGATCCCAAATCTTCTGAGAAGGTATATGAATGATATTAGAACATAAATATGTGTTTCATGGATTCCTTTGTACCTTTAAAAAACTTCTACAAATACTCTTTCAATTCTGGTCAATGTAGGTAACTTTACTAGTGATTTCCCTTTGACTAGTATTGGTCTCTAGGTCTCAAATTGACTCCCAATTCCTTCAAATTTTCAAGGACAGTTTATGAATGATATTAGGAATTGAATATGATGTTCAGGGATAACATATGGCCACCAAAAGACCTCTGCAAACTCTCTTAAGATTCTGGACCAAGTATGCAATTTTACTAGTAATTTGGGGTTCAAATCCCCCTAAGGTAAGTACAGAAAATGGCTTCCCAAATGCCTCCAAACCCACTCAAATTTATGAAAATAGGTATGTAATGTGTTAATTATGTTATTAAGGTCTCATATGCACCATTAATGGTTTATTACAACTTTTCTCACCCTCTCCCATTCAACTACAAAAATCCCCAATTCGACCCTTGGGGAAATGGCACTATTTCACCTCCCAATACAACTAAACTGAGTAAAAATGCTTCAAATGCTCAAGTACAGTACATTAAACTTGTATAAGACATACATGGTAGTATATTGATCACAAATATATCAGAGAATCATCCATTCATTCGAAATCATCATCAATACATTGGCTCACAACAAGGTAGTGGGGAAATGGCATTGTTCTTCCATTAAAAATGAGATTTATACATTTCTACTTGGAATTTCGACCTGAAACTTTTTAAAGATGAAGAACAGAGTATTTACTTCATATTACAAAAGAAATGGGGCATTAAAAGCTTCCCCAAAGAGTACAATAGCTGACCAAAAACACCCTCCCTCAAGGATCAAGAATATGCCATCAAAACTGGAAATGGTTGAAGGAGTGAGCTGCAATAGAAGAAACCATGAGCTGCCCTATAGCTTACACCTACAAATAAAGACTCCATTAAAGCTCCAAATGAAAGGTCTGAATGGCCTTTCCAATTGCCAACTTGGATGGGAATCTTTCACCCTCGAAATTGGCTAAGGCAAGAAACTAGTCATCCACTAGCTCTCCCTCTTCACAAATGCAATTGCAAATTATACAAATGATCAAAAGCCATTCTCATACTTCATTTATACATTTTATAACCAACATTAGCCTTCTAAGGGTCGAAATCCTCTCAATATATTCAATAGATTTTCATTTAAGAAATATTCCACATTTGCCACTTGTCTCCTAGTTCCAACCTTCCATCTTCTCCCAAATTCGATTTTGAGTCTCTTTGGCTTCTCCAACTCCCAAATTCGCCTTCTTTGAGCCTATTTTTGGGGCCGACATGTCATAGTGGTCAGATGTCAGAGGTCAGGTCTGCAATTTTTCATAGTTGTCATAGATGCTCCATCAGTGGTGTCATAGGGGCTAGGGAATCTAGCCCAAGTGTCCACAAACTTCCACTTTGACTCTTTATCTTCCATGGAGGTTACCAATCCTTCCAAATTCGACCTAAGATGCTCAATGACATGTGTTATGACTTACCAATTCACCCAAGAGTGTTCACATTCCCATTAATTCGAATTTGCAAAAGAGAGATACCATGTATTATGAAAAATCAAGCTAGTGTGGGTCCCACATCCTCCATATGTCTCCAAAACCATTTGTCACTTAGGATTTCACTTGAATTTCTTTATTCACTCTATTTATTAAATACTTGAACCCTTCTAATTTCTAAACATCATTTATTATCCCCCTTATTCCAAATCCCAAAGCTTCCACCCCAAACCTAGGAAACTAGTAATTTTCCTCCTTGGCAATTATTTGACCCTTAACATCAATTTTACAAATTCTAATGAATATGGTTAATGTGATTAGGCCATTGTGACCCAATTCCAAATTTGGGACATGACAAATCCTCCCTTCCCAATATTGCTTGTCCTCAAGCAATTTCAAACATGGGTGTTGAAGAACCTGCTTTCTGTATAATTCTTTGAAGTTGCCATTGAATTGCCAAACCTTGAGTCTTTGAGTTTCCATGAATATTTTAGAGAGGAACCACCATGCTTGTTGCTGCACTACTCTTATTAAAATCAGTTTATTAAGTGGGGAATCCATCTCCCATGCTGCTTGCTTCCCCCAAAAAAAAATGAAACCAATGAGACAAAAATTATTCCAGGGTCCCATTGCTTGTATTGCACCCCAACATTTAAGAGTGCTCTCCAAACTACACCATTAGATAAGAGGATTCATGGATCCCATTTTCTTGTATGCATTCTTCCAAACATCATGAGTACCAAATATATATCATCAAAGTACATAACAACATAATGAAAATGTACATCAAGGATATGCTTCATCAAAGAGTCATGAAAGTGCTTATACCTCCAAGCAAGTAGACCACCATTTTCCAAGTGCATACAAGCTTCAAGTGACCAATCAAATATGCTCCAATGACATAGGTGAGAATCCCATGTCCTATAATGCTGCTCCAAAAGGATGTGATATGCATCAAAATATTCAGCCATGTATTCTTTCATCCAAGAAGTGAATGAAGAATCTCCACTAGAATCTGAACCAAATAATGAGCAGAAAAAAAAAAGAGACTTCAAATGACTCAAAGAAGTCTCACCCATACATCCATGAATGTGAGAATCATAAAGATGTAACAAAGTATGTGGCTGCCAACAAAAATGTTCTCCCATCATAAATCTATTCATCCAATTGTTGGATGAAGTTCCTCTAACATCAAATGAACCCGGTGTTGAGCAAGAAAAACCATGAGTATTCAAGTGACTCAAATCCATATCATAGGTGCATCCATGTAGATGTGAATCATCATAAAGTGACAAATTATGCTGCTGCAAATGTGAATAAGAATGTGCTCCAACCATGTCATCATGAAAGTTAAATCTAGGAGTTCCATACTCCTCATGTGGCACCATCAAAAAGAACCCTTTCACCCATACTTCATTGAGACTAATGTTGCAAAACATGGAATTGTAGGATGTAGGAGAATGAACTAACTCACCCAGATGATAAAAAAGTGCAGAAGTTTCATCATGGGAAGGATCCATAGGGGTAGTATCATGCAGCTCCTTCAAAAGTATGAACTCTCTGTCATAGTTTGGTTCCAATGTAGAGGAATCATGCTCTTCTTTAAAAATTGCATAACCTTCATTAAGAGACAATTCAAGTTCCTCTTCCACCACATCAAGTGTTTGGATCTCTTCAAGTTCATCTTCAAACACATTAAGC